>LR812537.1:27230295-27537795 GCA_903798195.1 Danio kyathit | reverse complement strand
ACTTCAGCGAGTCTACATACATACATACATACATAATGAGGATCTGTGGCTTTTAAGTGAATGCAAGACAGCAGTCACAAAAAAAAAAAACATTAGGGTCATGAAAAGACTTTCACCTCTAAAAGAGAGTGCTCCTCTCATGGTACCACCTCTAGCTCTTCCTCGCAGTCCTCGTCCTCTTCCACCACCCTGCATCAAGGAACCGATGGGTCGACCCAGTCTGGCCTGGATGTTGCTCTTTCCAAGACGTTGTTTCAGGCTCTACGGGGGGATATCAAAAGGATGGTTTCTCTGTGCAGACTTTGTAAATAAGGTAAGGCAAGCCACAAATTATATAAATTAATTTTAATTCTAAAGAATTAGAATAAAGTTCTAAAGTCTAAAGAATTTTTTTATTTTGAAAAATGATCGTATTCTCTTACTTACATCTCGGTCACTTGAGCGCCCAAATTTAACCCACAAGCAGGAAAATGAGTAAGAAACCGACAAGTTTTTTTTACTGAGGGGAAAAGGCCCAGTGAAAGATCCACGAATGGCCAAGGAATGAATCCGCAAACCATTTGTCAACAAATCAGGTGAATCAACCATGTCTGACCAAGAAGATCAACTGCTGGAGATTGCAAATGATGGCAGCCTTTTAGGGGCCATTCGCATATCATGTCTTTTCTAAAGTTTGCGCAAGTTTGTCATTTCCAATGGAGGTGCTCAGCTTGCATGCACAAGTGGCGTGACACGCTCACGCCTTCCAGACGCACCTAGTTGAATAAATGCTGCGAGCACAACACGAGTCACGTGACGAGTACTGACTGATGAGCTTCAGCTTGTATGGACTATATACATTTTGGTAGACTAATTACCTCAAACAAACACAGAACACCCAAACACTGCTGTGCTTTGTAATTTTCTCCATAAATAAAACTTGTATCAGAGTGACAGCAATGTTTTGTCAGCTTGGCATACACACTTAGCAACCTACGAACCATTGACCCTCCCCATTGTTATTCAATAATATGCCTAATAAATTGCATAATTAACATAGTTAAGCCTTTAAACTGCAGTTTAATCAGAAAGTACCTTGAAAAATATCTAGCAAAACATTATGTACTGTCATCATGACAAAGATAAAAAACTGTTATTAGACAAATTAGTTATTAAACTATTACATTTAGAAATGTTAAAATATTTGTTAAACAAAAATTGGGTATAAAAAAAAAAAAAACATACACTGGACCTAATAAGTCAGGAGGGATAATAACAACTGTACATACACAGATATGCATGGTTTTTATTTTTGATGCGTAGCATTAAAAATAGGTCAGCCAATGAGTTTGCTGCTTTTGTTCACCTTTGTGGAACTGCTGAATTTACGGTAAAACATGACTTGTTAGCACAAAATGGTGTAGGCAGCCACACCTTCCTATTGACGAAGGAAGATACACTGACCAAGAAGAATGTGGAGCTGCTTGTTTCATTGGTGTCAGAACGCTGATAAGCACAAGCAAAAAAGCACAAGCCTTTATCTTAAACCCCAAACCACTTAAGAACAGAATAAGGATCTCCATCATATACACTTCTGTAAATTCATCACTTTGCTTTATGTGTACCATGACATTGACATCTCTACCACCTTTAGGTAGCATTTCCTGTAGTCTGTACTGTCTTCTTACCTGTTTGTGATGAAGTGCAGCCTGCACAGAGGGCCTGTTCTCCATCTGCTGAGCGAGGCGGCGGTTGTGCGCACTGGCCATGTGCTGCTGCTGCATGGTCGCCCGGATGCTATTCACTGTCGGCTGCTTGTTCTTCAGCATGTTTGTAAAGCTTTTAGGACACAACAGGAGGAGGAGGAGGGTAGACAGAGAGAGAGACAGAAAGAAGGAAGGGGAAAAGGGGGATACGAGGAAAGGATGGTTCCAAATCAAATCATTTCACACAGCATGGACGCAGCTACAGTGGGTAGCAATCTAGTGAATGGCCTTTATAGACCACATGTGCTGTCATTTACTCTCTCTCTCTGTGTAACATGTGGAGACACCCCAACATATCAGCAGTTTGGGTTAAACTGAATGCTTGGAATATGGTTTCAAGCACAGAGGGATGACAGAAAAGAAGAGCGATAGAGGCTACATCTACATTAGTCCAGATAGCATTCTTTTCCTCAGTTTTAAAGCCCCTAAAGACTGAAATTGTAGAACAGTTGAAAGTTGAAATAAAAGTTTCAAACTGTCAATGCTGCAAAAGAGGCAGCTAATGCAGTAGGCTGCATGGCTTAACACGCATGTCAAGACTAAAATCTAACACGCATTCATATTACAGAACAATACGATTTGATTGAGGAAGTTGTAGAATTTAATAGTCTTAAAATAATAGTTCTCGCAAAACATTGCTGAAAAATGCTAATATGTGTTAAAACATATGGTCAGTTGTAATTTAGACTACACAAAATAGTGATCAAGTGTGAAATTGATATAGTAGTAAGCTTTTCCTAATAAAATGGTCTCAAAATGTTTTTTTTTTTGCTTGCAATATTGAAGGTTATTGCTCAATGCATCACGATAAGTTCAATAAGTCTGTCCAGAAAGGGGAGGGTGGTGGAAGGGTAGGTAGCAAGTAATGTTTGTGTGTATTGATTTCATTCGGTATATTGCAGAGGTAAAAATTAATATATCCCTTTAACAGGCATCATAACCACCTGGTTGACCTTTTATCCATAGGTTATCGTTATTATTTTAATTGCTTTTTACTATTTATCACAGTTGCGTCCGCATATTATTTAATACAAGATGTGGGCCAAAAAAGTGCACCTTAAAGGGATATATATATATATATATATATATATATATATATATATATATATATATATATATATATATATATATATATATATATATATATATATATATATATATATGGATCATTCATTCAAAAAATCATTTACTCTCCATTGTTTCAAGTGTTTAACTTTCTTCTTTTGAACACAATAGAAGATATTCTGAAGAATGCTGGAAACCTGTAACCATTGACTTCCATAGTATTTGTTTTTCCAACTATGGCAGTCAATGGTTACATGTAATCAGCCATGGTTAAAATGTCTTCTTTAGTTTTCACCAGAATAAAGAAATGCAAAGATTTAGAAACAATGGGTTATAGGCTCACAGACTTTTAATTTCAGCCCGCCAACCTTAGCGCTTCAGGTGAACGGTCTTTCTATTATAAAATTGCGACGTTTAAAGTCTGATTTCTTTCAAAATCAGTGATCTTCACTGCCTGATAGATATACAATATAAAGTGGGTCTCAGACCAGACAAAAAGCACTGCATTAAATTGTTTTTCCCCGCCATGTCTTTATAAAATGACAGTTTATTTTACCGCAGTATTTTCAATGAAGTTTCTGCGCTCACCTGCTGATCCTAATGGCTTTCATCTCGATTTATGCTTGAACAACTAAATGAATGCTGAAGTCTATTTAACGGAATGTATTGTAATTACATTGCAACATTGATGCTGTAAAAAAACCTTATGAAATTGAAAATAGAAACATTATTCTTTTGCTGGAAGTTTATTATTGCCTGAAAAACACTAGCTGTGCATATACTCCATTGAGGGAGAGCTATAAATTTAAGGGTTTTAAATTTCAGTGTGGACAAGTTACTTTTGTAAAACTTGAAAACACTAGTAGATGGAGAGTGTTAAAATAAAAACTAAAACAAATGTATTCAGACTAATGTAGACACAACTAGAGATAGAAAAGAAACAGGTAGACTTCTTTCAGAGTGAGTGCCACTTACAGGCCACCATCAACCAATTGTGATGTCCGAGACACCACACGGTGAGTTGGCCCAGGACTACAGGGGTGTCCGGCAACCCAGCCACTTACAACCAAGACCATGACCTGATAAGCTTTTCTGTAAGACACTCCTTATGAGAAGGAGGTTGGGAAACAGGTCATGTCTAGGAACGGACTAGGCACCTTTTTCCGTAGACAGAAAGAAAGAGAAACAGAGGTGCAGCAGAAAATATCACCAAAAAGAGAGAGAGTTTTTGTATGAGAGGGCAAGATATATAGATGGCACACAGACCATCTTTCATTAACAACTCATTCCCATGGCTGAGGATGCTCTTCTTCAGCTTACCTCACCATTATTACCCTCTCACCTCCGGGTGTGTGCCGCTCACGCAAGAGACGCTCACATGGCAAATTACTACTTCTATATCGATATATTAACAGAGTCAAGTAACCGCTGTCATGTTGCGCAAGCGGAGCACACCGTGTGGGCAGTTTAGCGTCCATGTCAGGTCTGATGTCTCCCCCTCAATGACCTCCATAGTACACGTGTCTTGAGGCCTTAGATATCTCTGTATGCTTTTCCCCCCGGCCTTGAGATAATGCTGTCAGGATGCGTAGCGCCTCACCGCTCATTCAGGGACACCTTGGTGGTGCTTTTCAGCACGACTTTTTGAGAAGAAGGGGCGCTCATGTTTCTTCAGGCTTGTAGTAACCTCTCCTGTAGGAGGAAAGGTGGATGCATATTATCATTATTATATTCAATTAAAGAATAACAAAAATGACATCAGCAAGACTTGATGTCGGATATAAAGGTTTTAAACTGGCTGTATTTTAACAACTCAACTGTCAGTACCCCGGTTAACTTTTACTGATCACATATATTTTTAATCCTAAAAAGCATAAACTCAAAATGCATTAAATTCTTTTAAAATCAGACATGGCACTGCCACAGACAAGAGGTATTAGAACATTTTATCAAGCTTCCCCTCCCAGTGGACAGTGCCAGGTTTCGTTTTACAGGAATTACAGCACAGCTGCGATATCACAAATATCTCAACACACAGCATGTTTCAGTCTAAAGCAAGATTTTAAACTATTAGAAACAAAGGAAAGAGATAAATGTTAGTTTTAAAAATGTTGTACTATAATGTTTTTAATCTTTTGTTTGATTGTTTTATTTTTAAATCAATTTGTTTTGGAAACCGTTTGCATTTTTTTTTACAGTTTGTAGTATTCTGGAAGAAAGCCAGAACAAATAATGCTCAAAAAGGCTGAAAAAAAGGAAAGAATTCAATTTTTTTTTTTTATCTGTACTAATGTTAGCGGTCAAAATAATAAAACCAGTTTTACCGGTGTTAGCTTTAACGTTATTAATTTACTTGCATAACTGTGTTTACTACACTAGACCATTAATATCATCGTAACTCACACAAAATCATTGTTACTTATATTTTAATCCACTAAACATGATGCTTATTGGTATTAGAGTAGTGTTAAACGCTTACCTTATCAGTGAACGACTCGTGTAGTTGAGTCAGGGCAGATCTGTTAGCCGTATGTTAGCTAACACGGCGCTGGAGCAGCTGACTGACTCGACAAAATTACTATTCAAAACTTCTCTATTTCACGCCCGAATATTGTACAACAATCGCCCCTTTGTAAATGTATTTAAGAACTAAAAACAATGATATATCCCGCAGAATATTTAACACCACTCTACTTTAATCCGCAACTCTATCTTCGAACCCTACCCTCATTCATCACAAAATGGTGCTAACAACTGCGCGAGCACGGAAAATGGAGCACTATTTACTACGTCAGATATCGCGAGATTTAAGAGTGAAAGGTCGTGTGCCAAATACCAGACTACCGTACTAGAAGGCCTACAAGGGTTTGTGCAAAATGTACGTGAAATATATCAAATAAAATATTTTCACATCATGTCTGATTATATTTTTTTCTTCTGGAAAAAGTCTTATTTGCTTTATTTCGGCTAGAATAAAAGCAGTTTTTAATAATAAAAAAAAATATTCAATTATTATTATTATTATTATTATTATTATTATTATTATTATTATTATTCAATTATTAATATATCAATAATATTAGCCCCTTTAAGCTATAATTTTTTTCGATAGTCTACAGAACAAACCATCGTTATACAATAACTTGCCTAATTACCCTAACCTAATTAACCTAGCTAAGCCTTTAAATGTCACTTTAAGCTGTATAGAAGTGCCTTGAAAAATATCTGGTAAAATATTATTTACTGTCATCTTGACAAAGATAAAATAAATCAGTTATTAGAAATGAGTTATTAAAACTATTAGTTTTAGAAATGTTCTGAAAAAATCTCTCCGTTAAACAGAAATTGGGGGAAAAAAATAAACAGGGGGGCTAATAATTCAGGGGGGCTAATAATTCTGACTTCAACTGTATGTATATATATATATATATATATATATATATATATATATATATATATATATATATATATATATATATATATATATATATATAAATGTACTGTAAATATGTGATAAATACGTAAAAATGCCCATAAACATATTTAACACATACATACATGTGTATTTATCACACATTTACAGTCATAGATAAATACTGCAATACAAAATTTATTTATTTTTAAATATTATATTGTTTACATTTTGATGATTATATTTAATGTTAATAGTATACTTGACGGCAACGCAGTATCGCAGTATGTAGTGCTGTCGCCTCACAGCAAGAAGGTTGCTGGTTCAAGCCTCAGCTGGGTCAGTTGCTGTTTCTGTGTGTAGTTTGCATGTTCTCCCTGGGTTCGCGTAGGTTTCCTCCGGGTTTCCTCCACAGTCCAAAAGACATGTGGTATAGGTGAATTGGGTAGGCTAAATTGTATGTAGTGTATGAGTGTGAATAAGTGTGTATGGATGTTTCCCAGAGATGGGTTGCGGATAATTTGGCGGTTCATTCTGCTGTGGCGACCCCCAATTAATAAAGGGACTATAAGCCGAAAAGAAAATGAATGAATGAATTATACTTGACATATTATGTGCTTATTTCAATTTAGTAAGTAGTAGTGTCAATTTTTAGTAAATCATTATTTTGTCATTTCACTGATAATTATGATTTTAAAACTCTTAAAATTGACTTTGTATATTGGTATTGAACATTTGAACTTTTTTCTCAAAATATAATAATTATCTAATTGTGAGATGTTTATATCATTATTTTAATGATATGAGTTAGCCATTCATAATTTTGACTTGTAAGTTATTATTTTTAACTATTTTAATTTATTGCAATTACTTAGATTTCTATGTATTAATAACTACAATTATTATTTATATAGTTTAATGTATTTTATTATTAATAATTTATTTGTACATTATTCATGCTGTTTTTTTTTTTTTTTACTCTTTTCAGCAGAACTCAAGCATCACAAATACCTAGTGGCCCCTGAGGGTCCCTGGACAGCATTTCAAAAACTTCTCAACATTATTTATTGTGTAAATTATAGACAGTAAAATACACAGTAGCCTATATTTTACAACATGCCATAGTTATCCACTACAGGTGATTACCATCCACATTGTTTCACATACTAGCCTACGTCATATAGTAAGCAGTACGCTAGTATTACTAGAGCATTGGAACATAGCCGTGCGCGTGACGCAGTATGTAGGCAAATTTGGAGATTCGCTGATTTACAAGTCATCGCACTGATCTTGTGCTTAGGCTATTTTGATGTATATGCCCTAACATCCGCGCAGTGACTCCAGCGTTGTCAAATCAACGCGCAGTAAAGATGGCAGCGTTAGCAGTGGTTGAAACCCCATCAGGGAAAGATGCTCTCGCTGAGGGTTTGCTGGACCTCTTGAGACCCGCCGTACAGCAGCTTGACTTACACGTGCACTCAGTCAGGTAGTAATTTTTTTGGGAACAAGTGTGTTTAAAGAAATGTCTTATTTAGAATGTGCGGTTTTGTTTGCTAGCCTGCTAATGACTGTCAACATGACAGGTCTTGTGACTCAGGAGATGCTGGTTGTAGTGTTTTGTAACCAATGTTGATTAGATATGAATAAGATATTATTCATATTTAGAGACTTTAAAGAGTGCAAAAAAATAATAAAAAATAGACTGTTGTATTGTTGACTATACTGTAAATCTATATTCACAGAGAAAGCCAAGTGGAACTCAGGGAACACATTGATAATTTAGCATCTGGTAAGTTGGTATGACATTCTTGTTTTACATGTAAAAAAGTGCCTAAAAACTGACATGCATATGCAAACTCTGTTTACATGTAAAAATTGAAGTATAACAATACTGTATTGTTTAATACAAATGTATATATTTAAGTACAGTATAATGATGACCCAGTAAAACATACTGTCCGTTTAACGTCTGTTTTTTTTGGATGCACAGAACATTTTGCTAGATTTTAATCAAATTATTCAGTTAATTTTTTTTGACAAGGGCATTACAATCACATTAGACAAACCGTATGCATTTGCACACTTAAAGCACAAACGCTAAAATGTGTTTTAGCATACTTGCTAGTTTTCAAACAACAATACATATATAAATAATCATAACAACAATAAACCTAAACTTATGATGCTTCAATGAGGCAGATGTTTTTCTATATGTACTAAAATGAAGCTAAAAGAAAAATTAAACATAATGAAAACAAACAACAATTAAAACGTAGGTTTTATTCAGTAAAATAAATACTAATAAAACTATAAATAAAAATGTACACAAAAATACAAAGTGAAAATATGAAAAGGGAAAATTTGACCGCTAAAAACATACAAAGGTATCCCAATGATAGTAAAATATCACTGGTTTTGTTTGTTTTTGGTGGCATTGACCAGTTTACTGACCCAATAACTAGGCTTTATAACATTTATCATAACATTTTGCAGACATGCAATAGAGTTGTTATGGGGAATTGGACAGTTGTGACTATTGCACCTTTAAAAAGACGAGCTAAAGTGATGAATAACAATAAGGTTGTCTGAATTAAAAAAAAATTTTGCTTTTTGCATATAACTGCACATTTCTTCTGCAGAGTTGTGTAGGATCAATGAACACCAGAAGGTGGCACTAGACTTAGACCCATATGTAAAAAAGCTTCTTAATGCCAGGAGACGAGTGGTGCTTGTCAACAACATACTCCAAAATGCTCAGGTAAGTTAGTATAAACATCGTTCAATATGCACACATCGTTAGATCTTTTTTTGGGGGCTACATTAATCTCAAATCTTTGTTCCAGGAGCGTTTGCGAAGGTTGAATCATAATGTGGCTAAAGAGACGGCACGCAGGAAGACCATGCTTGAGGCATCTGGAGCATTTACCCCGCGCTCTCCCAGCAAACCATGATGTCATGAACCTCACATTTTTGGAATGCACCATTACACTGTGCTAAATGCCAAGGACCAATGCTGTAGATTGGCAGAATCTTCCTCACATATTTTAGGGGCACTGGGCTATTCAAAGCACTGCTTTAGTATCATGTCACTTCATTTAAGAGCAGTCAGGGAGACAGCAGTGTGTAAATATGCACTAATTTCTTTCTGGAACGTAACAGTTTGAATTAAAAAAAAAAGTCTGTTTGAATGTAAATGATGCTGAAAAACTGCAGCTCTGTGTACTTGCAAATGTAGAGTTTTAATAATAATAGTAATGATCGAAATATAAATCATCTTTGTTAATAATATTATTATTATTATTATTGTTAATATGATTATTTTGTCTTGAGAAAGTTATGACCACTCAAGTCGGACCTTCAGTATTTTCCAACTTGATGTGATTTATGTTTTCTGAATGATCAGACTCATCGTTTTCTAAAACTGTGGTCAAAACTGAAATTGTTCACCCAAAGAATTAATTCCCCCCAGAATTAAAATGTACTTACTATTTACTCTCCCTCAAGTGGGTTCCAAACATTTATGATAAGGATGCTCAGATCAGGATTTTTGCAGCCGATACTGAGTACCGATTCCTTGTGATGGTGATTGGCCGATATAGAGTACCGATTCCTTGTGATTGTGATTGGCTGATACAGAGTACAGATTCTGAAGCTTCAAGCTTTATAATGCATAAAGCACATTTTTAAGTATGCTACTTAAGTGTAGATCTCTCCTTACTTAAGAGAATAAAGGAAGGATGTTGCATATAATTCCCTTAACATGTCTCATCTAGTTTGAACATGTTATGATCAGAAGCAGCTGTACAGAAAATAATACTAAACAAATGTTAAGACAAACAACTAATAATTAAATTTGAAAACATTACAAATTATACATTGAATAATTCAACAATTGTCAATGAAGAAAAAGTTTGCAGTCCAGATTTAATGCGTAAGAAGTTAAAATGTTAAAATTTCTTTACTCAAAGGAAGTAGACCTATAAATTAAATCTCACGCATTATTTACCTTCTCACGTCTCTTAGCGCTGCTGATGTGTAATATTTGGGTGAGCGCATATGGCTTCCTCTGCTGGTAAACTCGTAAACAAACACTTGGGATCGGTTCATTAGATCGGCCAGATTGGTGAGTACCCAACAAGTCATAAAACGTGATTATCGGCCGATACCGATTTCTGGCTGATTGAGTTTCTGTTGAACACAAACTAATTTGTTTTAAAGAATGTTAGAAACCGGTAACTATTAACTTTCATATAGCAAAATGAAAGCCATGGACTTTCATAATATGTGTTTTTCCTACTATGATAGTCAATGGTTACTATTTCTGATAATTTTCTATATAACGTCTTTTTTTGTTTAACAGAAAAAATAAATACAAAATCAAACAGGTTTGTTACAAGTGAAGGGAGAGCAAATGATGACACTTTTCACTGAGCTATATCTAGCTGACTGTCTTTAACAAAACCTTATTAGCCTGGTAATAAATGCTAGCTAAGTAAAAGCATGTTAGCAGCATATTAAACTTGAATTCCGCATGCGCCAAATGTGTTAAAACATGTTAACGACATACAAAAACATATTAGCCACATATTAAAGCATGCTAGAAACATGGCAGAATTCTATTTTATGCTAATAACATGCTAATTTGCCAACAATATTTTTAAATGTGTTGTTTTTTCATTTACTAAGTTTACATTAGCTTTATAAAGCTGTTGCAAACTCACACAAGGTTTTCTCAAGCCACCTGGTTATTCATATTACTTGTAGTACATTCAGAGATAATATGCAGTCTAATGTTCATAAGTAAATACGTTTATAAAAAGCAAATTGTTGTATAATTTTGTGGACGTGGAATTTATGCATGCTTGTCAAAACAGTGAATTATTTTCCTTATTTACTTCTTTATTTCAAATGTAGACATTTTATCTTAATTATTTTCTTGTGAATGTGCTTTATTGATTTAAGTGATTTCTAACTATTGAAGTTATACATACACCGGTCACTTTATTAGGTACACCTGTCCAACTGCTCGTTAACGCAAATTTGCACTCCGCCAATCACATGGCAGCAACTCAATGCATTTAGGCCTCTAGACATGGTCAAGACAATTTGCTACCAAACGGCCTGGTCTGAGTATTTCAGAAACTGCTGATCTACTGGGATTTTCATGCACAACCATCTCTTGGTCCGAAAAAGATAAAATATCCAGTGAGTGGCAGTTCTGTGGGCACAAATGCCTTGTTGATGCCGAAGGTTAGAGGAGAAAGGCCAGACTGGTTTGAGCTTATAAGGCAACAGTAACTCAAAAAATCCCTCGTTACAACCGAGGTTTGCAGAAGAGCATTTCTGAATGCACAACACGTCTAACCTTGAGGCCGATGAGCTACAGCAGTAAAAGACCACACTGGGTGCCACTCCTGTCAGCTAAGAACAAGAAACTGAGGCTACAATTCGCACAGGGTCACTAAAATTGGAGAATAGAAGACTGGAAACAACATTGCCTGGTCTGATGAGTCTTGATTTCTGCTGTGGCATTCGGATGGTAGGGTCAGAATTTGGCGTCAACAACATTAAAGCTTGGATCCATCCTGCCTTGTATCAACGGTTCAGGCTGGTGGTGGTGGTGTAATGGTGTGGGGGATATTTTCTTGGCACACTTTGGTCCGATTAGTACCAACTGAGCATCGTGTGAACGCCACGGCCTACCTAAGTATTGTTGCTGACCATGTCCATCTCTTTATGACCATAGTGTACCCGTCTTCTTATGCCTACTTCCAGCAGGATAACGTGCCATGTCACAAAGTGTGAATCATCTAAGACGGGTTTCTTGAACATGACAATGAGTTTACTGTACTCAAATGGCCTCCACAGTCACCAGAGCTCAAACTAATAAAGCACCTTTGGGATGTGGTGGAATGGGAAATTCCCATCATGGATGTGCAGCCGACAAATCTGCAGCAAATGATGTTATCATGTCAATATGGACCAAGATCTCTGAGGAATATTTCCAGTACCTTGTTGAATCTATGCCAAGAAGGATTAAGGCAGTTCTGTAGGCAATAGGGGGTCCAACCTGGTATTAGTAAGGTGTTCCTTATAAAGGGATCGGTGATTCTTATATTGTTGCAAACCTACAAATATATGACTCTTGTATTGTTGCAAACCTGCAAATTTATGACTCTTATATTGTTGCAAACCTGCAAATTTATGACTCTTATATTGTTGCAAACCTGCACATATTTCTTCTGTAAAACAGAATTATTATTATTGATATATATTACATTCACAAGTAAATAATATGAGTCATAATAATATGAGTTTGAAACGCTCAGTTCAAGTTGATAGAAGGGTTTAGATATAAAATACAACTTTAGAGGAAAACTGAACTTCCCTTGAATTGTATAGCATTGTAATTGAATCAGCAGTAAAATCTTAGGTATGCACATGTCTTATGTAAATAGTAGATGCTTTGTAAGAGGATATTAGATAGGGCAAATGGAGGTGACCTCTGGTATTAGCCGAAAGGGAGAAGGTTAGTAAAAGATTCAGGACAGGTGAAAGGTCAAGGGAGGGAATCTATCAAGGAGGAAGTTGGAATTACATGAGGGGCCTCCTAAAAGTCACTCTGTTGATGAGAGATTAAAGACAGATTGCTGAAAATCACATGACTGCGACAATTAAAATGAAAGCGCAAAAGCCTATTGGAGTCTTTTCATATTTGATGGTGACAGAATTGCTAACTTGACTTAAAATTAATAATGCATGATGTTTTAAATTGTTCATTCATTCATTTTCTTTTCGGCTTAGTCCCTTTATTAATCTGGGGTTGCCACAGCGGAATGAACCGCCTTTAAATTGTTCAGGTAAAACATTTTGTGTCTGAAGGTCATGAACATGTTAAAAAAATCTGCTTTAAGTCATCTTTGTGCTTTTTAGACAAAGACAAATATAATTGTAGAAGTTCAAATCTGTTTAATTCAGTTGTGAGCCTATGAGGGATAGTTCACCCCCCAAAAATGAAAATATACATAGCCTACAATTAACTCACTCTCAAGTGGTTAGAAACCTTTATGAGTTTCTTTATTCTGTTGAACACTAAAGATATTTTGAAGAAAGCTGAAACCATTGACTTCCATAGTAGGAAAAACAAATACTACAGAAGTCAAGTGGTACAGGTTTTCAACATTCTTCAGAACATCTTATTTTGTGTTTAACAGAAGAAAACCCATTAAAAAGGTTTGAAACAAGTAAAGGTTGAGTATATAATGACAGAATTGTCATTTTTTAAGTGAACTATCCCTTTAAAATGGTTATGTTACAAATTTAATTAATCTTTGTTTTAAAATCTCACAACTGTTTAAGGTTAAAAATAAAGGTAAATCCCAGTTTTTTTAGTTTTTACTTATAGTACTTATACTGTTGTATATTTAGTCAATCATTAAAGCTGTCCGTAGGCTATTAACAAGAATATGATACAAGTTTTCTAGTGCCTATTGCATGCGGGCTAGTCTAAAAGTAGCCCTCACTGGCTGTTGTAAATTTCAATCATCGATGGAAACTGAGCAGGGTTGAATGGGGCGGGGTGATCTGATACGGGGCGGAGTAATCTCAGCGGCGCCACCTTAAAAAAACAGTCGCGCCGATATGTCAATCCAGACGCGACCCAGACAGACCTCGGCCCGGGGGCCCAGCCGTGAGAGCTGTGCGCTAATTGGCTGAGCACCACCGTCCTTTTGAGACTCGGCCTCCCATTGGTTGAAGCCGACCGAGACGCTCACGCGCACAATGTCTACCCGCTTTTGTTATTGTAGCGAGCGCGAGGAGAGCGGGCAGGATGCGCGGACGGAGACAGCGAGCCTGATAGTCCGGTATCGACTCCGATAGACTCAAATTAGATGCTGGAGGGGGAAGGGGACACGGATTTCAACCTCTCCGTCTTTGTCCAGAAGACTGCTTTTTGCTATTCTCTAAAAACACGACCGATGTGTAAGTATTCTTACATTCTTGCGATCGTTTGATTAATTTTTAAATGCACACTGCAACAGTCGAGACCTTATAAGAAACCGAGCGGTTCGGCGATGCACTGAAGGCATATTACGTCAAAGGTGTGCCTGCTCGTGTCGTAATAACTCATCTTTGCCCTTGTCTGAGCTTTGAAATATTTCGTAACTGTCTAGCGTTTTGAATACTGTCTCGAGACGCTGACATACCCACCCTCTCACAGCAAGTTCACGATCAAGAGGCTGGGCATTCAACAGTTCACCTTTATCCTATTGATCAGACTAGTTAGTTGGAACGCATAAAAGGTTTGCATGTCATATCAACTGCTCATATCCAGCAGGAGCTCATGAAATGTTTAGACGGCGGACTCGATGACGTCATGTGACCAAATATGGCATCTGCGCCGCTGCATTTGTTTGCCCGCAGAGCAGTCAACAGTTTGGCTTTAACTTTGCATGACATTATATGAATACCGCTAACTGCGGTGATGTTATTGTAAAATATGCTGGAAATGTCTTGGATAAGGTTTGAAGGCAACAGTTCTCCTTAAATGAGAAAAATTTGATTTACTGACCCCCAAGACATCAGAAATGTTGGTCACATTTTTTTCTTCAGTAGTATTTTGGTGGTTTTATAAACTGCTAGTCAGTGGCTAACGTTAGTGCTATTTTGACTGTTGAGCAACACATTCAGACAAAACTAAATTAAAACATATGGTTGCTGATAATACATTGAGGTATTATGAAGCAAAATTGTTGACCTGTGCAATAAATCATTATATACAACATTGGTACCATTAATCCACAGCCTCAGTAGTCAGCCCTGAGTGTGCTAACAAACTCACATGTGAACTCATGTTGTTTATTTTCAGTGAACTGTTGTGTTTTATTATTCAGCTAAATAGATCTTTTGCTTTGGATGCTTCATCTTATACACAAAAAAGTAAAATTACCCAATTGTAATTGGGAAGGTTGTCTTTTTTACAAATTCCCAACATTTGTAAAAAAAAGTCACATCTCATTTGTGACTATTGTGAATGTGCTCAGGACTGGTTACAATAATAATGTTGTTGTCCACAGACTGATCATTTTGCTTCAAAAGACTTCAATCTATCGCCAGGAGCCACTGGTATTGATTTTGGTTGGAATATTTCTATGTGTTTTTGACTCTGCTAATAACTTGAGTTTTACAAATATCCAAGGACAACCTTTTCAGCCAAAAATATTGTTCGACTAGAGAAAAAAAGTCACTATATGCTAAAATCAGTCATTTAAATTCTAATTTTCATTTTTAGATGAACTATCCTTTTAAGATGTCGAATTAGACTTACTTTTAATTGTTTTTTCATAAAATGTAGACATTCTAGCATGTTAAATATGTTGATCAGGGCTTGTATTTTATGATGGCACCAAACACATTGGTGTTTCATCATACTGTGATGGCTAAAGCTGGGTTTGGAACTGAATGTCCTCTAGAATCAGGCCGCCATGCTTTTCTCAAATACACTGTACTATATATGATGAAATAACAGAGTAATACACCCAGATAAGAAGAGCAGAATAATGCATGAGCGTTCCAGTTAAATCCTAGAAGAAACCCCTTTTCCAAAGATTACAGTGTATGAAATCAGTTAGTTCATCTAATAGTCTTGTACGTTCTGTCCTAATGCAAAGTTGTTCCTCTGGTGCTCTGCCTCAAGGGCCACTTGCAGACATGGAGAGCATCACTGAGTCTGATAATAAGGGTCTCAGAGAAGCTCCCTCCAGATTAGATTTGATGATGCTCAGAGATTTGAAGTGTCAGGATCTGTCAGTGCTCCACCAGCTCTCAATTACCACTGCACTCCAGAAATCTTGCACTTTTGCACTTGCAACATCTCATGCTAAGATCACAGGGGTTTTCATCACAGTACCAAGAACTTCTGGTCCTTATGTGCAAAACACAAATTTAAATTCGTCAAACCAAAGTCCACTTACAGCATGTGGGTTGTTGACGTGATGTTGCATTTTCAATGTCACGTGACAAAAATTAATTTATTTAGTATTGTCATCATTTAACATGCAGTACATTTCTTTTTATTCCATGAACCGCTTGCTATAAACTGCTGTGTCAGGCCCGTAGCCAGCATGGTGTAAGAGGTGGTTCTTTTTTCTAAAAATGTGAACCTTTTTGCAGTTATTTGCCTCATTTTCTATTTAATTATGAGATTTAAATACTGCATTTTAGTGTCGTTTTAAGCACTATTTTTAGCTGCATAGCTTGTCGGACGGTCATCATAACCACACTTTTTGATGTACCAAAATATTTCCTAAACATTTAGAATAAAGAAATATAAATAAATACTTATTTTTATTTATTACATCATATATCATTGGAAAAAAATAGGAATCTGCTAAAGTTTTAAATGAACCACTGTAGTCTTTTGTCATTTATTAGGCAAATAACAAACTAGCCAACTTTCTTCAAAAGCCTTTTTCAATGGGTTATTTTCACAATTTATGATGGTGCAGCAGTCAAAATAGGACAAATGAGCTCATGTATGGGACAAATTCGGGACCTTTATCTTTCGAACCACCAGGTACAGGCCTGTGTGTTATTAATTATTATGTTTGAGTCAAATCTTAAAACTGTTCTATTGTGTGACACTGCGGTTATAAATGAAAGAGAAAGATATATAATAATATATTAATATGTCAGGCCTAGTTTTACAAGTTGCTATTTTAGTAAATGGCAGTCATATATTTTTTTCATCCATATATTTCTAAAAACATAGGAAATCGATCATTTATTTTTCACTGAAAATCATGTGCTTTGTTGTGACACTGTTTGGCAATCCGGCAACTCCACAGAAAACTAGTGAAGTACCCTATTCAAGATCATGTGATTGAAGCCCCCTGTGAAGCCCATGAGGTGCACCCAAGTTTTTGTCTCAGAAATGTTCACATATTTAACTTTAGAACTACTATATAATTGTTAAGTTTTGTTGTTTTGGGGTGTGACACACTGACAGTTGAAAATAGAAACTAGTCCCACAAGTCGCAGATAAAAAAAATATTATTCAGAATTTCATATAAAATAAATAGCATTGTATGAAGATAAGTGTTCAACAATGAAAATAAATTGCTCTCATGCTATATGTATATTATTAACAGTTGTTTTTCCTAATTTTTGCTGTCACATCTTTATTTTTACATTACTTTTCAGTAACACTTTAGTTTAGGTCACAAGTCACGGTGTTAACAAACCATTAACTAACACTAATAGCTTAATAAACTATAATTAACCAGTTATTAACAGTTCGTAAGGTAGTAGTTGGGTTTAGGCTAGAATTAGGGATGTAGAGTTAGATCATACTTTATAACTACTAATGAACAGGTAATATCTTAATAATAGGCAGGTAATAAGACAGTAGTTAATAGCATGAATTGTGACCTGAACTAAAGTGTTACTCAAAAAACAACTGAGAGAGAACTGATAAAGTTAGAAAACCCTTACATTTTCTCAAACATCAAACAACATTAATGTCTGTTTTTTTAAAATGGTATTTTACAAATAAAACACAAACATTTTTACTAGGGCTGCACGATATTGGAAAAATATAACGTAGCAATTTTTTTTGTTATTCTGTAATATATATTTCAATTGACTCGATAGCCTCAAACACATGCAAACATACAAACTCAACATTGCATATCCTGCGATGTGACTATTGCAATGCTGAAATGATATATTGTGCAGCCCTAATTTTTTCTGCCTTTTTGTCAAATACTGTATGCATTTGAATAGTTTTTTTTATGTTAAAACACTCTCCCATCTTCAAGTTTAAAATGCGGAGAAAACCATAAGCAAGTCATTTGTCTGTTGGCTATCTCACCACAGTAAATGCAATTACTTTTTGGCTCTTTCAGACTGTGACTGCTATGTTTGGAATTGCATACAATTCTTTTACTGCTACTGTACTAGCACTTTTTCTTTTTACATGGTACAGATGACCTATTACTTCATTAAATTGTGTTGTAATATGACAAAGCACATTGCAAGGAAAGCTGTATTCCATAATCCAGTGCACTTCAGTTTGTTTTTTCATGAAAAAATTTCATTTGATCAGACTTACTCAAGAGATTTTTAGCCAAATGTAATGAAAAATGAATTATACACCCAAGAAGGAAAAAAGCAGACGTATCATGGCCACTAATTGCAAATTCATCTCCATAATTAATGTTGATATTTAATCGTGGCCACACTTTGAAAATGAAAGGGAATTAATTTGTCCAGCATGACCATAATTGAGGAAACTAATTTATACAAGGTCACCACAATTGAACTAAAATGACAGAACAATTAGTACAATGTGGCTGGGACTTAACTTAAAGAAAGTGAAGGAATGAATTAGTACAACGTGGTCTTGATTTCACATAAAATGAGGGAACAAATGAATACAATATGGCTACATTTTATCTACAACTGGAAAACTGATTTGTACAAGGTGGTTACAATTTAACTAAACAGAACAAATCAGTACAACATGGTCACTATTTAATAAAATGAAATTGAGGGAATAAATTAGTACAATATGGCCATGATGTACTGAAACGAGGCAAAGAATTAGTACAACATGGGCACGTTTTAACAAAATCCCTTCTGTTTCAAAATTGAGGGATAGACTGGGCTGGTATAAAGAAGAGACTGCACATTATTTCAAGTAGTAAGAGTGTATACATTACAAACACAGATGTTCTGCAGAGTTTAGCTCCAGCCCCAACTGGATACAATAACTGAACCAGCTAATCAAGATCTTGCTAGGCAGGCTAGAAACTTCCTGGCAGGTGTGTTGAGGAAAGTTGGAGGTAAACTCAGGCCCTCCAGGACTGAGTTTGGACATTCTTGCTCTAAATAATGTCAGACATGGGCAGTGAATTTTTGGGAAACCAATTTGAAAGTGTTTCTTTTTTGTGCGGTCAAGCTAGGAAAAGATACATTTCATTTTTAAAGGGTTAGTTAATGGAAATTATGGAATCATTTTTTCTTTCTCAAGCCATCCCAAGTCTTTGGTAATCTTAAAAACACAAATGAGGATTTTAATCTTAAAAAAGACTTTTTGCCCAAACGCAAAACTTCAAAACATTTCTAAAGATATACAAAAAATGTATGATTCAAGGACTTTAATCCTCCTGCTAATTTTATATGATTTTATATGAAAAACATTTTATATGTTGAAAAGATTATTTTAGACTTCAGGCCCGTAGCCAGCCTGGTGAAAGGGGTGGTTCTTTTTTTTCAAAAAGTGGACCTTTTTGCAGTTATACGCCTCAGTTTCTATTTAACTATGAGATTTAAATACTGCATTTAGTGACATTTTAAGCAGTACTTTTTTTTTTTTGCTGGATTAGCTAGTCAGATGTCATCATAACCACACTTTTTGATGTACTAAAATATTTCCTGAAAATTTGCAATAAAAAAAATTAAAACATTTTTAAAATACAAATTTATTACATCATATTTCATTAGGAAAAAATAGGAATCTGTTAAAGTTTGAAAGTAAAATACTGTAGCACACTGTAATTTAATAGACAAAAAAACAAACTGGCCAGCACATTCAACTGTCCTCGGTCACAATTTGGCAATTTCAATAAAAAAATAATAATTAAAACTAATAATAATAGTATAATAATAAAACAATAGTAATGAATTTTTCTAGCCTCTGGTAAAAAAAAAAAAAAACACACACACATTTGAAAATTCCTGCATATCAACAATAGCCAAAATATATTCAAATTAATATAATATGGTCCGCTTCTGGTGCTTCACATCTTTATATTGCTCATTTTTTATTTTAGGAATAAGGTCCAAGATTTAGAATAAAAGTTACCTGTAAAATTTTTTCTCTGTTTAAAAACAATACAGTAGTGAAAGAAGACTTCTCTTACATCAGATTATAGTCAACAGCCGACAGAGGATTCCGTTTGGTCTTAAAACCTTTTTCAATGGATTATTTTCATTATTTATGATGGCATAGCAGTCAAAATAGGACAAATGAGCTCATGTATGGGACAAATTCTGGACCTTTGTCAGTGAGGGGTGGGTCTTCCGAACCCCCCCTGGCTACAGGTCATAATTTATTTTATTTACATTAATTTTGTCAAAAGAAATTATTAGACCTGTCCAGTTTCATCTGGAATGCATCCCAGATCACCTTCTGAAGTTGTTTGAGCGATCGGATTTATATCCGATCAGAACAAAACGAATGAATTGACCAAACAGCCTAAAAAACACAGACATCATGGGATTAGCGCCTTTTGCTGTGAAGTAACATCTGACGGCTGAGGAATCCGCTTGCCATTAAAGCCTTCGTCGGACAGTTATTTTAAAAAAATAATGGCATAAATAGGGAAAGGGAGGTCATGTACTGCACAAGTCAATAAATATACAGGACGTCCTGGCTAATGCGGCCAGTTAGACTAGAACCTCATCGGTAGGGACAGCTTTTCATCTGTTAAGAAGTAAGTAACTTTAGCCTTACCCTGTATGGCAGTCTTTTTGAACATATGTTCAATATTTTGCGATAATGACGCTGCTGCCTGCCTTTTCTGCCTCTTTCGACCCATAGTGTTACTCAGTAAGGATGTCGCATCAAAGATTGAAATGTTACCACTCAGTGGGTTATGTCACATGACTCGCGTCACATTATTGTGGCTTTGAGGCTCCATGGAATTCGAATTACTGGCCATAGTTATTTAAAATGGCTCTTTATTACAATATATATTAAATATAAATATATTATATTAATTATATAATAAATATATAATATAATATAATATAATATTAAATTACATAAAATAATTAAAAGGACAAATTCTGGACCTTTTGGGCGTGGGGGGTCTTTCGTTCGAACCCCCCTTGGCTATGGGCATGGACTTGAACATTGAAACACTGTTTACTGCACTGAAGGTCACACAAAAGCATGTTTGTTTGTGCAAGAACAGTATAGTTTTCCTCTACATTCAGAAGGCATGGATGAACGTTGGCTTGTTTTCAAGAAAACATGTTTAGATGTGAATAAGATAAAAAAAAAATCATTATCTAGAATGCTTGGATTTAGCTTGATTTCTAAAGAATTTGTTAATTCTTCACAAAAATATTGAACTGTCAAAGTTTTGAGTGAATAGAATTTCAGTGACCGGATTGAAATCTCCAAAGTTTAATTCGTATATCTTTCTTCTGATTTGATCTGATGATCAATAAAGGTCTTATGGTTTTGGAACATCATGTGGATGAGTAAATGATGACAGATTTTTCATTTTGGGGTGAACTAACTCTTTGAGACCACTAAATATTGTAAGAAAGTTGAGCATCATTAAAAGTTTATTGAGCACAATTAAAAGTTTTGGCAACCAGTCTGTGCTGGTGCTCAAATATAATATACAGTTTAGGGCTGTGCGATTTAGGGAAAATATCTAATAGCGATTATTTTTAATGTTTTAAATTTTATTTTTGACAGATATTGCGATTTGATTTACGAATTAATTTTGTAGTCAAGCTTCAGCTTTAGCTTAATCTGTAAGCCGTGGCAACAATTCTGCAACAGCCCTATAAAATTACCTGTTTTATTTCGGTGTCTGTGACTTTGAAGCCAAAATATTCCCTTATTACAAATTCTTTGATATTAATTTGTCTATTAATGCTTCTGAAGCAGCAAACGCCATATCCCACTTGTCAGCGCTGTCCTATTTGTTTTCTTTTTTTATTGTGTGCGTAGTTCAGTTGTGCAAGTCTGATTTGGTAGAACAAAAGTATGCTCACTCAATTGGCTAGTAAGGCTGTCACACACAGCTGGTGTTCTGTCTATTTGTCCTATCTTGTCAAATTGTCCTTCCATTCAAAAAGTAGCTTGCACATTTTGATGATCACAGTATGCTACCCATCAATGCTATCAGTGTAAATTTTAATGTAGATTAGTGTGATGTTAGGCTGTAATATTGGCCTAACCTAACTAATTCCTAACCCCAACCTCAGAACTATTCAAATACAGTGTTGTAGGGCTGGGCGATATGGCAAAAAAAAAATCTAGATTTTTTCATAAAGTTTGACCGATTCACGATTTCGATTTCGATTTTTTTTATTTATTTTTTTATTAATTTTTTTTTTACTGTGTAACTACCTTACCAGCTTACCTTGTTCATTTAAATTTAAATAAATGCCGAAACTAGTTTTTTTCATGCTCACTTGTAAAAGAAAAGCAACCGTGTGACTAAACGCGGTTATGGCACTCTCTCATATAGGGATGCTAAACATAGCTACAATAGAAGTCACAGCACTCGAATTTATGTAGAGGTCATATGTTTTGCAGCTTTGGGCAAATTTTATTTGGAGAGAAAATGACCAAAATGTAACGTGAAGATTGAAAAGGATTGAAGGGGAAATAAATATTTCAAATCTCTGTACATAACAGAAAAATAAACAATGATAATGCAACAATAGTTTATCTGTATTAGTGGCATGGCAGAAATATATATTTAGACCGGCCTTGTCAAAGTGAGCGGGCACTTTCACTAATAAAAATTATAGCACTTAAATTATTTCATAACAATCAATAAAATAACAGCGGTTTTATATCAAAAGTTGGTAATGATATAAAATATACTACATTTTGATGGTAAAATATAACCATTTTAACGATTTCAGTATTCAAACATTAAATAACGAATGCATCAAGTTAAATATAAAAAACGAATGAAACAACACATAGCATATCAGGATATAAAGAACTATATTTAGCAAAATGCTGCTCTTTTTATCTTTGTAATTTTATAGTTTTATTTTTTGTTATTTTAATAATTTTTTGTCTTCATAAATAACTAACGAGCTATAGACAAATATCTGCTTGACGTTTTAGAAAATATTTGTGCGTAGCTACACCACCCAGTATATATTTAAGATTACCCTATCGTTGCAATTATTTCCTCGTGTGTGTGTGTGGAGCGATGGGTGAGCAGGCCAAAGCGATCTAGAAAGTTAAGTTGGTTGCCCACACCTCCGCCTGTCGAGCCTCCTCTCCTCACGCGCGCGCCGGTCTCACAGCTTGCGCGGGAGAGACAGACGGCTGCAGGGACGTGAACAACAGCACGGCGCGCGTGAAACAATAGCGAAGCTGTTGTTGCTCTAGCGGGAAAATGTTCCGGTGTTCCCAATGACCAGTCTGCCCTGGCGCGCTTCCGCTAAACCAGCTGTGGTAGTTCATCAACAGAGCCGCGACGTCAACACACAGAATCAGCACAATTCAGCACGGTTGTCTAACAGTTTAGAACGGTTTGGCACGATAGTGGAAAAGCGGCTTTAATATTTGTATTAAAAAAATCGTGATTTCTCGATTTTTATAAAAAATAAAATCGTCTTAAAACGTAAATTCGAATTAATCGAAAAAATCACCCAGCCCTACAGTGTTGGTAACATAATCTGACGGGTAGGATAAAATGTCAGGACACATGTTGTCACGCATTTGCTCTGGGAAGGGGAAATTAAATAATACATATATATTTTATTAACTAATCACAACGTTTCAAAGTGCGATTAAATTTCGATTAATTGCAAAGCCCTAATACAGTGCCTATAGAAAATAATTATAACCTGTGAAATCTATACCTTTACTCCCATTACACCCTGCTTTCAAAAGACTTTCGTGGTAAAGCTGTAGATAGGCACAGGCTAGATGAAGTCTAAAAAAACATTTCAAAGGCTGGAAAAGTTGTGTGATTTGTGATTTGATTTCAGGCTGTATGACAAATAAAGTAATTATTCCAAAGGGGTATGATGATTTTCTGTAGGCACTGTATATAGAGACCCTACTGTACTAGCATTTTCTGTAAAGCGATGGTACTGGCTGTATTTTAATATGCTAGATGCAGTGTGCAAGAGTCGTGTGTGTTGATGCTGCTGTTCTGTTTCCCATCTGTCAGAGCAGCAGGATGTCCGTGAACCCTCCCAACAGTAATGACGCCTGCCTCAGTATCGTGCACAGCCTCATGTGCCACAGGCAGGGTGGCGAAAACGAAGGCTTCGCCAAGCGTGCCATCGAGAGTCTGGTCAAGAAACTGAAGGAGAAGAAAGACGAACTGGACTCCCTCATCACCGCCATCACCACCAACGGAGTTCATCCCAGCAAGTGCGTGACCATCCAGAGGACGCTGGACGGACGCCTACAGGTGAACCACGCTTTACAGTAATTGATGTTGAACCATTAACATTTGCTTTAAAGCTCTTAGCAGTGATTTACAGGAATCCCTCCAAATGGTAATTCTGAATGGATGAGTCATTTCTGTGTTTGGCAGATTTTTCTTGTCTGTGTTGCTGAGTGTTAGATGGCTTTTTCAGACAGGGATTGAATAGCTGTTGTCAGTCTGTCAGTGTAAAGGTTTAACTGGACTTGACCGTGCTACATGTGTCATGGGACCTGTTTGGTGAGCATGTGTTTTTGACTACATTTACAGTAAGCCGGATTAAATCTAAAAATTCTCTGTATCCACACTATCATTTGAGTAATCTCCCAAAAGTTGCTTATCCATACCGAAACAACAGAAAATGCTGGGTTCTACACAATTCCTTCACAAAACAATTAAGTTGTCCCCCCAAAAAAACTCAAGAATTGTGTTGATTCAGCTAATTTTTAATAAGTAATTTGAACAAGCAGCAGAAATCTTTTTGAGTGAACTGCACATGCGGTAAGACATAAGATGCTTTGACTGGTGTCATTTCCACCTGCCGTTTATTTACTTTCTGGCTTATTGAAATGGTGTGGCAACATAAGCATGCCAAACAGCTGCTGGATAATGTCTTCCATCATTCTCATGCCGGTAGCTAGCTCTCTGCAACTCTTACATGGCCGCTTTTAAATGAGTGAAACCTCAAATGCAGTTGGGAGAGTGCACTTAATCAAACACCTGACATCAATCTGATGTCACAAACATATCACCCTGCAGCCCAAGTGCGGTTACTCACTGAAGTTAAGCAGGGCTGCGTACCAGGATGGGAGACCTCATGAGAAAGCTAGGTTGCTGCCGGAAGTGGTGTTATTGAGGCCAGCAGGGGGCACTCAACCTGTGGTCTGTGTGGGTCCTAACGCCCCAGTATATGTATGGGGACTCTATACTGCTCAGTGGGCACCGTCTTTCGGATGAGATGTTATACTGAAGTCCCTGTCATTAAAAATCCCAGGTTGCCCTTCAAAAAAAGAGTAGGGCTCTAACCCCGTCATCCTGGCCAAATTTGCCCACTGTCCTTTGTCCATCATGGCCTCCTAACCATCCCCTTATTATAATTGTCTTCTCTCCACCAATCAGCTGGTGTATGGTGTGCGGTCTGGGGCAATATGGCTTATGGCTGCTGTCACATTATATATATATATATATATATATATATATATATATATATATATATATATATATATATATATATATATATATATATATATATATATATATATATATATATATTTTATACAGTAAACAACTGATTTTATTTGAAAAACTTCATAAAAGCAAAAAACCTATAATTTCAAAATTGCAAGGTGATTATAGACCTATATTCATGATTTCACATCAATCAGCATGCCAAAAATAAATAATTTCCTTTTCTTCGCATAGCAAATTAACATGCAACTTGACTGTTGTATAAAAATAATAGGTTAAAAAAACTAAATAAGACTTAATTAACAAAGTTAAATAAATATATTAAGTAAAATGAAAGAATTAATAATTAAAACCAGCTCAAATGTTCTTGAATAAAATGTGTTTTGACAGTACAGAGCCAAGTAATAAGCTAAAAACAGATAGTATGATTTACTTTATAAAATGCAGCATAAATTCATCCCATTTGGCGTTTTAGTTTCTTTTGAACACATGTTGTTGCTGCTTGTCAATCAGACAACGCGTCTATGTTTGTTCTTGCTGTCAATTGCGAGAAAAATTATCGAAAAAAGGTTTATGATAAACCGCTGTGAGTTTGAAACTTTAACAGCAGGCGCTGTGTGATGTGCATGCACACGAGGCGGAGTCAGATTTGTTCTCGGAGTCAGATTTTAAATGTGGCGTATGGTTGAGGATCCCTATGCTGGATTCTGTGACTTGCACACGTCTCCCCTGCTACTGTTTGGGATGCTGTGAAGGCTCTGTCGGCTCACTATGTGTGTGCGTGGTAATAGCCATCATATGCGCTCGTTATAATTATTATAAATATGCAGATCAAACTGAATACATTCTTACATTAACAACACATGGAAAGCAACGCGTTGATAACAACAGTCATATTGGATTACAAACAACCCAACCAGTTGTTTAGCACGTGTGCATCGCTGCTATTATGTTTACACATTTAATATTTTTCCTGAGGCGATTTAATTCAAAATACACAATGACACTCGATCAAACATATCTACAAAAATAAGGAATATGGTTACTTACTGAGTTATTAACACACAGCAATACCACACAAAGAAAGGACGGACTTTGAAGGAATAAACTGTAGCTACGTTTCCATCCACTTATTTTTATGCACATTTTGGATATGGCAAAAAAAAAAAAGGTTGATGGAAACGGCAAGATGCGCATAAATGTTGAAAATGCGCATAAAGAAACATATGCACATAACTGAGTAGGATAAATGTTTTATTCGATAAGAAAAGATGCTCATAAACTATGATAGAAACACTTTTACCAAACAAATTCCAGTATGTGCATTAAAAAAGACATGTGATTTTGTTATAAGAGATCATGTGATGGTAAAAATGTGTGCGAATGGACAATCCAGCAGGCTGAGCACATTGTAAAACATCTGAAATGTTGTTTTGGTCATTCTAAAATGCCTTAACTGTTTCAGTATTAGTGTTATATTATTAATGATCTCCAAAATCAAGAGCATCTGTGCTCCGCGTCTCACGCCTTCAAACACCACCACGCATTCACTGCATGTCAGGATTACCTTCTGAGGCGCAAATCATTTATTAAATGAAGAAAAGATTCACGCAGCTTCTCTTATCGCAGCAAATTTAGTTTTTTCTGTTGATATTTTGCGCCAGATGATCAGGAAGTGACGATTTTGTTCACTTTGACTCGGATGGAAACGCTGCTTTATTCGCATATTCGATAGTCCAGTTTTGCGCATAAAGTTAATTCACATTTTTGGATGGAAACATAGCTAATGTGAGGAAAGCTCCATTATAGTGCACTGGACAAGTCTATACAAGTTCGGGCCACTCATGCGCGATGCAGGCAGTTCTGTACAAATATGTAGTCTATCGGCTTAAAGATATCGGCCTAATTTTGACATCATACCGATAATGTCAGATGATAAAGATATGGCCACCGAGATATTGTGCATACCTAGTCATATGACTAAAATGTGCCATTGTTTTTGAAAACTTCTATAGTCATGCTGACATGAAAACTGCATTTTCAAATTTACCTACTTTGGAGAACATTATTAAAAAGATGTGTTTTAAAGACCAAAATGGAGAGGAAATTATGCATTTTAAATGAAAACATAGTGTGGCATGGCCTTTGTAATAGGACACAAACTAGAAACGGATTGATGGATTAGCCAAGCTGTTCATTTGGTGGGTATATGTTTTTTTAATTTATAGATTATTCAGCAGTAAATATGTCCATATCTGTGGAGCTGTAATGAGAAGTAGTAGATTCGGTTTCTTTCATTTTCTAAATCTTCCAAGAGTGCTGTCTATTAATAATTCACACATTTTTCCATACAGCTGAGTAAATATAGCCTGGTAGTAAACAGACATTGCATACTTGTTTTAAACTGTATATTAAATGAAACTTTTAATTTGAAGTTAAATGAAATGTTATATGATGGCAGAATGTTTTGGTTAAGTCAGTGGTCAGTTGAATTAAAATGAAGAAGAAATTCATGCAAGCTTTAAAGGATTGCTTTTCCTTTGACTAAATATTGTGTAAAAAGTAATTAAATTAAACAAATGACAAATTGCCATTTACATCAGCTGCGTAAAACATATGTTGGATAAGTTGGTGGTTCATTCTGCTGTGGTGACCCATAATTAATAAAGGGGCTAAGCCAAGAAGAAAACGAATGAATGAATGAAATTGCCATTTAACTTGGTATTTAATAAACTGATGTACACCTGCCGTTTTATTAGGAACACTTTGTACCAGGAACACTATTTTTGTCTTCATCCTTATTTGGCATAAATTCAACAAAATTCTGGAAACATTCTTCAGAGGTTTTGATATGAAGTTGATGCAGATTTGACTGCTGAACATCCATGATGCACATGCTCAATTTTATTGAGATCTGGCCACTGGAAGCCATTTGAGGAGAGTGAACTCACTGACATATTCAAGACACCAGTCTGAGATGTGCTTTGTGACAGTGCTGGTAGTAGCCATCTCAAGATGAGCACAGTATGGTCATAAAGGAAAGGACATTGTCAGCAACAGTGCCCAGGTAGACAGTGACATTTAAACAATGCACACTTGGTACTAATGGGCCTAAAATGTGCCAAGAAAATCTCCCCCACAGCACCAGCAGCAGTCTGAACCATTGAAGACAGGATGGATTCATGCTTTCATCTGCTGGTGTTGCAGCAGAAATGCATCAGACCAGACAATCTATTGTACAATTTTGTTGTAAAGAGCTGTTTCAGTATGCTTTTATTAGCTGACAAGAGTGACATCTGGTCTGATCTTTTGTTGCTGTAGTTCATTTGCTTCAAGGTTTGACATGCTGTGTGTACATTCAGAGATGGTCTTCTGCAGACCTATGTTGTAACCAGGAATTATATTAAGGGGAGTTTGGGGGTGTTGACCCTCCTAAGTAATGCTTAAGAAAGATATGTTGTGGCCTCTGGAAAATCTGGAACTGAAGTAATAATAATAATAATAGTACTAAATAATAGTTAATACAAGTAAAAATTTGACATTTCATAATGGTTGATCTTATTGCCAATGCACGATCATGCACAGCAGTGATGCGGGAAAATATTCAGTGTGGTCTGAAAAATAGTGAAGTCAAGTTAGACTCATAGTTTGTAGTTTAATAGAAACAGAAACTATGCTTGCACATATGTTACACAGTAAACAATAATTGTGATCTTTCATGCTCATCCTTTTATCAGTGCAGGAATGCAAACATGTCACCATTTGGCAAAATTGTCCATTTTGTATCGAGAATTTGAAAATTGTTTGTTGAAATAGCCAATCAGAGCTTATGATATGTTAGAATCGAATCATTATCCATAAAAACCCTGAAAGTCAGTTTGATTAATACATGAAATGTAATTGAATTAAACATAAATTCGGTTTAATGAGGCAGACATATGCATTTTACAAACTACTAAAAAAGCTGACCGCCCTGATAGTTAGTGGATAATTCGTACACTGGCTTTTTGAGTTTCAATTGCCTTTCTATCAGCTAAAATCAATCAGGGCATTTTTTTCTCTGATTACCCATAGAATTGCTGCTCACTGGACATTTTCTTTTTTCCTTGACTACTCTGTGTAATCCTAGTCATGATTGTGTATGGAAATACCAGCAGATCTGGAGTTACTGAAATACTCAGACCAGCATATCTCCCACTAACAACCATGACATGTTCAGAGTCATTTAAATGAACTTTCGCCTCCATTGTGATGATTGATTTGAACTTCATCAGATCTTCTTGATCACGTCTACTTGCCTAAATGCATTGAGTTGCTGGCATGTGTTAGGCTGAATAGATATTAACAATAACAAGCAGCAGGTGTAACAGGTATAACTGTGTCTGTGCTGAGTGTATATAATGATTTTTTTGTTAAATACCTTTTTACTGTTTTGAATATATATTTATATATATATATCATCATACATGAAGAAAATATCATGTAATGAACAGATGAAGATTATGTTAAGGCAAAGACTATAAAATACACAAGACATGCCACTCGTAGAGTTTTGAAAGGGGAAAAGTGTAATAACAGTTAATATGGAGAATGAAGCCCCGCCTACTAGTACATGAGCCAATCATCAATCAATATAGACTGACGTTTCTCCGGGGGAGAAGCTCGGACCAGACATGTGCTTTTACAACTGTTTTTGTGGTCAACAAACACACTGGAATCTCAGCGAATGCTTGCTTCACAGATATAAGAAACATATCCACATACAGCTTGAAATCTGTGCTTTTAAATGACTATACTTGAAAACAATTTATTTTTGGTTTTGTAATCTGTATGAAACGAATGCGAGGTAGTCCATACCATCAAACGCACATCAAATGACAGCATCTACACGAACGCCCACAAACTTGTAAACAAAGAGTCACTGTCATTTCTGGAGGAGATTCACCATCAATATTAAGTTGAGAATTACTTCAGAAGAGCAGTGCGATCTGACGAAGCATTATCCAGATGATGATAATGTGTAGAACGTCAATAAATGAGGTTGGTGTCGTGATCTTGTTTCTTTTGAGTGCACATGCGCATTAGCTTGGGTAACCTGAAAATGGCAATTTTGTTTGATTCGAACATTTAGAAACGAAACGTATGAGACGGATGTTGTTTAGTTTTGTTGGTGATTTCAAATATGTAATGTAATCATAAGCTTGGCAAACAGTTTTGGAGAATTGATGTTTCCCCATTCAGACAAAATGCCTGAGCATACTGCCCGAGAGGCATTTGAAAGATGGCCGCCGAGTGAAATGACTTGCCTAAATGACTTGGGATTTGGTTAAGGGGGTTGTAGAGGTTTTTAAATGTTTGTAAAAGTTAACACTTTAAAAATTTAAAAGTCAAAAGTAATATTTTCTGTAGTAGTTACTCAAGTTTTCAGTGTCACACGAAATCATTCTAATATTCAGCATTTTTAGGTTTATTTGGTTAATTTAAATTTCAAAAGAACAGAATTAGTTTTAAATAGAAATCCGTATTTATAATTGTAACATCATCAATGTGTCGTCATCCTTTTTAAAGAACCTCGAATATCCCACATTCATGAATATCAAAATTATTAGCCCTCCTGTGAAATTTTAATTCTTTTAAAAACAATTCACAAGTTTTCAAAAGGACAAAACAAAAGGACATTTTCACATTATTTTTTGTTTCTGAAGAAACTATTCATTTTAGTTTGGCTAGAATAAAAGCTATAATAAAAATTAGGTTCAATATTATTAGCCAATATTAATAGGCTAGACTGTATATTGGTATTACATTAATACTCAGCAGCACCCAGAACTACACAGAAACACAGACAGAACTTTGATAACTAAAATGAATTCTAATCAATAAAAGTGTACTAAATAGTTAATTTCTATATTTTAACTTTCAAATCCACACCCTACAAAATAAAAAAAAATCATGGAAAATGCAAGAAACTTTAGATTCTATTTGAGATTCATCCTGCTCTCTCGATATAAGTTTTGTCTTTACCATTTAAAACCCATATTCCTCAACCACTATATAAACTCCTTTCCCCCTGTCTAGAAAGACTTTCCAAATTTTGTTTTCCTACATTGTTCACACAATTGTGTTTCCCCCTAATCTATTTGTGAATCCTGCGATAAATAAAGCGAGACAATGTAAATAATCAAGGCATTGTCTAGTGAATAAACGTAGTGATTGGGTGTTGCTTCGGGGCCTGGCGCTAATCACATCCACCCACATCAGAAAAAAAACAAAAAACATACGGCTTTCATATTGAAGACTGAAGCAGTCGTGGCTTCGGCCAATGCTAATAGCTTCCTGCCTGTAGCATCAGTGTCCATCATGATTGACGGTGGCTACAAAGAAAGACTCTCATCACAAGGCCTTTGACTGTAAACCTCAGCCACCTCAAAGTAAAAGCGGTGGTTTCTATGGAGGAGGACGGCGTCTGCGCAGATTTTCAGCCTTGTGTATGGGCAGAATTTGGAGGGAGGGGTGGAGAAGAGTTTGTGAAGGTTGTTTTGTCTAAAACACAGGAAAGGGGCTGGGTTAACTTAAGGCCGTCTATTTTTTCCTCTGTGTAGAAAGGCTTTGGGTTGATGGTACGCTCTATTCTTTTTACGCACTAGATGTGATGTTATCCAGGCAACACAAGTGGAAAAAAACTGTGCATGTGCGGTAACCGAGACTCTGCTGCAGTACAGCTGAAGACATATTGGGGTGTCTTTTTTGACCTTTTTAGAAATTGTGGGAGCATGTGAAGAAAGAGAGACAATAGTTTACCACTGTAAAATAGGTGTATGATATTTACACACATCTGACTGCTCAGTAATTCTTGTGTTGGTCCCTTATAGTCTTTTTATAAGAAACTTTACACAAAGTATTTGATTAGTAATTATAATTAATACATTTAATTGATGGATTAATTGATTGATTGATTAATTGTGTTTTACTGTGTGTTGCCCCTTAAGAAAAGAAAGTGTTCTTAAAGGGATAGTTCACCCAAAATTGAAAATGTCCATGCTCTACTCGCCCTTTACTTGTTTCAAAACATTGAGTTTCTTTCTTCTGTTGAACACAAAAGAAGGAATTATATTTCCCCAAAACTGGCATTGGGGTAAAGTTGGTTTTATATTCGCACATTCTGACTTTGTCCTCAATAATATAATTTCAGAAAGTATTGTTTGCAAAATCTAAATAGTAAAATCATATAATCAGCCAATGACTATAAAGTACAACATTGTTCACAGTCAATGAAATAGTGCTAATGTTGTTTTGAAGTCATTACTACACACTATTTCAGACCCAATATTTAAAATAACGGTAGAGTGAAAGCGTATCACATGCGGTCACTGTTCAAAAATGAACAAATGTGCGAATATAAATCAAACTTCACCTCAGTAAAGCTGGTTAGACAGAAGATGACTATTTACTTATGTTTTGTTATTCAACTAAATAAAAATCAGATCAGGTATGTCCCCCTCCCTTTTTAGACACAGACCATTTGAAAACAGGTGAATAATAATAAAATGAATGTATAATTCTGTATCTCATTCAGCTGTCCCCCCACATTTAAAATATCAGACAACGACAACGAGTGACTTTACATTTTCAATTGTGCTCGCTGATCCTCGTACATAGCTTGTTTTCATCTAATTAAATAATTACTACATAACAGTAATTTCACTCAGCAGCCTATGACCGATTACTCACTGAAGCTAAGCAGGGCTGAGCCTGGTTAGTACCTGGATGGGAGACCACATGGGAAAACTAAGTTGCCGCTCTGTAGGTCTAAGAAAACTAGTTTAATAATATATTAAACTAAGTTGCTGTTGGAAGTGGTGTTAGTAAGGCCAACAGGGGGCGCTCAACCTGCAGTCTGTGTGAGTCCTAATGCCCCAGTAAAGTGAAGGGGACACTATACTGTCAGTGAGCGCCATCTTTCGGATGAGACGTTAAACTGAGGTCCTGACTCTCTGGTCCCATGCCACTTCTTGTAAAGATAAATGGTGTAACCTTTGTGTCCTGGCCAAATTCCCTCTATCAGCCCTTACTCATCATGGCCTCCCAATCATCCCCATCCACCGAATTGGCTCTATCACTGCATTAGTGGATGTTTGGTAATATTATTAATCGTAACATATTCATCAGTGTTGGTCAGTTGTGTTTCAATATGTAGGATTTCTAAACAGAAATAAGTCTCCTTTGCTTTTTTATATTCATTCATTCATTCATTTTCTTGTCGGCTTTGTCCCTTGCGGGGTCGCCACAGCGGAATGAACCGCCAACTTATCCAGCACGATTTTTACGCAGCGGATGCCCTTCCAGCCGCAACCCATCTCTGGGAACTTCCACACACACATTCACACTCATACACTATGGACAATTTAGCTTACCCAATTCACCTGTACCGCATGTCTTTGGACTGTGGGGGAAACCGGAGCACCCGGAGGAAACCCACGCGAACCCAGGGAGAACATGCAAACTCCACACAGAAACGCCAACTGACCCAGCCCAGCCGAGGTTCGAACCTGCGACCCAGCGACGTTCTTGCTGTGAGGCAACAGCACTACCTACTGCGCCACTGGGTTGCCCTTTTTTATATTGTTAAAATATAATTATATATAATGTCATTATTTTTCTGGTCAAAAATTAGATGTCTCTTGTGTTACTTTACTATAGGGTATTCGTAATCATTCTCTAGTGTTTGTCAGGTATTTAAACACATATATATATATATATTATACACACACACACACACATATATATATATATTATACACACACATACATATATCAGTGTTTCCTCTAGGATTTTTTCCAGCTGTGGCGGCAGGCCTTTTGATCTACCAACTATCTTTGTTGTTATTTTAATGACAAATGGGACGCAGTCGAGATCGGATTTGTGTAATACGAGCATTTGGATTGCGCTAGGATTTCCTCTGTTCATGCACAACTTCTTGCACGTCCTCAAATATACGCTGCTCAAGTGCAATTTAGCGCGTTTACGTAGTGAATTTGTCTCCAACCTTTATTAGATTTGCTAGGAATATTTCTGAATGTCTCCAATAGACCTACAGAGCGGCATTAATGCGTCCTGAGGTAAAGTGAAACGGCTATAAACTCCAGCAAGATAAAGTCTTTGTTTGTTGTATGCAGAGCCAGAGACCTTTATCTATAAATAAAGTATAATTATGGATACTGTGTTCATCCTAATTGAAAGCTATACGTCGTGTTTGCTAGCCTCACGCGTCATGCACTTGTCAGTCAACATGTCACCGTAAAGGGTTAAACAAATGACGCACAGCACTACTACGGTTACAGAAAGGTTTGCGCTGTTATAATTCACTTACCTTTTAATACGTTTTGGTGTGATTATAACCCGCTATTTAAAAAAAACGACAATGTTTTAAATGAGAAGCTGTAATATGTAGCCATGGCGGGATGAATATTGGCGTGGCGCCCCGCCATGGTAGAATGAATGTAGCGGAAACCGTGTATGTATATATATATATATATATATATATATATATATATATATATATATATATATATATATATATATATATATATATATATATATACATACATAAATGTATGTTTGTATATATGTAAAAGTATTTCATTTAAGACTGCACAAAATATTGTTTGAGCATCGATATCGCAACATGTCACATCGCAAAACATGCAGTGTTGAGTTAGGATTATAGATGAAACCAAAGGTGAAAACACACGAGATTTATAAAGACACTGCAGCATTGTACAGTAATAGAGTGAAGGTTTATCATCTGCATGTGTTTTAGGCCCTGAGACGTTTAAAGGGGTGGTCCAGAGTGTATTTTTAAGGCTTGGTTGTGTTTATAAGGTGCAAAGCAATGTGTGCTCATGCTTCATTTGCAAAAAAAAAAATCACATTATTTTTTTATATATCTTACTGTGATTATATACAGCTACTCTGCTAAAATGATAAAATCATATTTTCTAGTTCCTCTAAAAGGCCTGCCCTTAAGAAGCTTTGATTGGTCAGCTTACATAATGTGCTGTGATTTGCGGATTGGCTACACATCACCAGGAAAAGCGTCATACCCCTACAAGCACACGCTTTTGCGCTGTGTAAACACTGTCAGTCAGAGTAGCTGTTAGCCATATCAGAGCCTGAATCAGACAGAAAATGACACAGAGGACACAGATGAACCTCACTCCTGCTCTCTAAATTAAAATCTGACAACTGTCTTTCACATATATTCGGGTTATAAGCATGAGTAAGTAATATGAAACATTCACATATCTTCTGCGAGTCTGTTATTTGAGATGTAGAACGCACGGAAAGCGGCCGTATAGAGAGACACTGAAGCGCTGGTGAAGATTGTGGGTGTTTACAGGGGTTTGACTGATAAATATGAATATGTAGCTAAATTGTTAATGGTGCCAAACAGCATTTGTCGTTGTTTACATCCTTGTTTACGTCAGCATACAACATACCTTTAACTCTAGAAACTGTGCATGTAATAGATCAGTTTTAACAAATAAAAATACGTACAGGTTGTGGCTCACAATCCACAGTTTTGTCTATTATAGTTGAAGTTGCTCCTTCTTTGAGGAGCTTTTAGCCGAATCCAGCACTGAACTGGTAGAGATTCTGGAAGATGTGCTTTGTCAAGTGCTAGAGCTATATTTTTTTTTATAATTCTCTGGAACATAATAAAATTAAATTGTAAGCACTTCTCTCTTTGTGTTGTGTACTTTAGAAGCCCAAATACAGAAACAGAACTAGCTCTGTGGAAATAGCAGCGTTTGGACGGCATTTGCGCAGGGTGTATGCGCGTGCTGAAAGCACGTAACCTGAAGCGTTTGTGATCTCACTAGCCCGAATGTATTTTTTGTAGTCCCCAAACTTCGTTTGTTGTACGCTTTGCTAAGCTAACTCTGTAAAAGCCAATGTCTCCCTTTGCATTGAACTTTGAGCATACAGTATTACATTCAGAGATGTTATTTAAGTTCACACATCCACATTACACATGAACTAAAGTTTTAAATATGCATTAAATAAGCATTTTAGTATTGCATAAAAAAGTTTCATAAAGATTAATTTTGTTAAACCATTTATACAGTATGGTGAAGACTATACAGTGCTATTTTACAACAGATTATTTAATTTCTATACCTAAATAATGTTATACTGTGTTTATGACTGTAGTTTATGTAGATAATAAATTACATACAAATATATTTATATTTCACTCTCCTACACAATCATCCCAAGTAATGACTTTGCAAATAGAGCTATTTAAGTCACCTGGTGAAATTATATCGCAATATATATTGCAGAGAACAAAAAATATCACAATGTAAATTTTTTTCCAATATCAGGCAGCCCTAATTTCATTGCTTTTCTAGACTTTAAAATAGAATGTCCATCTGGTGTAACTCTAGTGTTTTACTCAGTGACACAGCACACCAGTAGCATTTGGTCATCTGTGGTCAGCAGCCCCATCACATTTGAGCCGTTGTTTCAGTGCGTCCATCTAAATGGCACTGACAGCTGGATTTATCCCTCCGCTCAGCTCTAGTGTCACGCTGCGAGAGCACAAGCGTCGCGTCATGCTTCTAGTGTTAATCTACAAAGGATTATCATATCACACACACGTCCTCCCTGCTGTCCTACTCTACTAAACACACTCTGGCAGCTGTGAAACACACTCAAAACTCAACGCGTGACCTTCGCTTAGTGTGTTTGCGTGATATTGTGATGCTCTTTTGTTGTGCTGCTGCAGTCTTGCCACAATGCCGCTGCGTTCAGATGTTTTGCTCATGTTGATGTTGCTTTAGCAGAAGTTTGTCTTGTGTTTGTCAGAGCAAATGGGTCATGTGATCCAATGCTATTCAGTTCCTGATCTCGGTTCCCATCTTGCAAAACACGTACAGGCCAAAAATAAAATGTAAAACAATGCTTATTCTGACTTGCGTGAGGAATCGATAGGTAAACAAATAAGAGTTAGAGTAGCTTATATAAAAATAATATTGAAATAAAAATGTCAATTTCACTTTTTAAAAATATTTTTTTTTAAGTATATTAAATTGATATTTTTTAGAAAATCTTTGAATTTAATTAAAATAGCTTTTAGGGCTGCACGCTATTGGATTTTTTTTTCTTTTTACGGTGATATATATTGCAATATGAACACAATTTCAACAGATAACTTGAATATCTCTTTGTAAAGAATGCTTAATTTTAGATTGATTGGGATGATTTTATAGGGTAGTGTATGTGCATAAAATACAATTCAAAAATAACAAGCAAAGCTCTGCGTATAACAGAGCAAGTATACAAATTAAATAAACAATGACTTATGACTTACTGGGGAGTCGAACAGAATTCAGCAACAGGAAATAATTTGTTTTCATTGAGTAAATATTTATATAAATGTACAATTAATCTTTAAGGTACAAACGTTAAATCTTTTGTGCCAAAATGCATTGAATTAAGTTAAAATGCTTCGTCCCAGGCCAAATAATGAACTTTCACTCTAAGGTTAAAATTTGAAATGATGCCACTATGTTGTGAGGTGTAATGCCTGGTTAATTATAATCATAACTTTGCAGATCTTGCGATGTGACTATTGCACACTCGCACATTGCAATTGCAATATCCATGCTAAAACGATATATTGTGCAGCCCTAATAGTTTTGTCTGCACAGAGCTTCTGAGCAGAAATTTATATTTGACACTGGCATACAACATACAATACAGTTAACATCATATTTCTAATGTGTTAATGTGTACTACTTATGGAGATCAATGCTGAAATTCAAAAATTCAGTATTGGCATGTGAAAATACATTTGCAAATCAAATGAAATGCACTGATCAAGTGTTATTATTTCAAGTTAAAGTTACTGAAAATTATTCTTTGTTATTTAGGTTAGGATTAAATAAAGTAATACAATTAATGAATGATTTATGAATTAATTTAAATTAAACTACTTTTAAAGAGCACCTATGATGTAAATCAACTTTTGTAAGAACTGTGTGTAGGTATAGTGTGTCCACTGTCATATTAGAGTGATAGTAACCCAACAAGTTTTTTTTTTTTTTTTTTTCTTTCTAATTTCCTGATGTTAAAGTGGGACTCAAATGCCAGTGATTTTGAGGCGCACTGCAACATGACGTAGGAGTGGCCACCGAATTGACAGGCGCCATGTTTCAATAATGACATGCATACACATGTCCACAGAACATTTATTTTGCAAATAAACTGGGATTGAAATATATGTTACAACTCTCTGTGATTTTTATAAGTTTTATAAATTGAAAATGTTTTAACGCAGAGCATGTTTGTAAAATAGACCATAAAATCACTGTGTAATTCTTAACCGCTATAATCACCACACCCGCATGGTGTCAGTAAATGCTTGTGTGTGTGTGTGTGTGCGTGTGTGTGCATGTGTGTGTGCGTGTGTGTGTGTGTGTGTGTGTGTACTGCATTTGTGTGGGACTCATCATTTCAGAAAGGCTTGAATAAATTTCACCACAAATATATCAAATAAACTGACTTGGTATTTTTGACTAATGACCTTATTTTAGCTTCATTCGTGTATATGTGACGTAATGTATGATGAGAAGCAGACACGCATGTGGGAACGGTGGGTGGGGAGAAGCAGCTCATTTCCATTTAAAGCCACAGGATACAATGTATTCAGACACCAAAATGGGGCAAATTCTGAATGCTATAATAAATAATCTGATGGGTATTTTGAGTTGAAACTTTACAGACACACTCTGGAGACACCAAAGGCTTATCTTACATCTTGTAAAAGGGGTAAAATGGGTGCCCTTTAAAGAGTTGTCTTAGCAACTAACTGAAATCAAGTTAAGGTTACTAAAAGAAAAAAGTAAAGCCAAATAGAAATGCTTAAAGGGTCACGAAACACCAAAACACATTTTTTGAGCTGTTGACAGTCATATATGTGTCCCACGCTGCTATAAACACTATTAGGACACATATATTGCACTAAAAAGTGAAAATTGGTTGTTTTTGCGTTATTTTGAGCAAATTCGTTCTTCCGGTTTGAAACGAATTTTTGAAGCTACGTCACGGCCATGAGATACTTAGGTGTAAATCCAGCAGTACAGTGGCTGTCTGTCTTTTCTAGGGCGTTCTGACGTATCTGAGTGCGCAGTATTAATTCATGAGAAGACGTGCTTCAAACCAATCAGCGCGCTCTATTGTGTATGACGCGAAACTTCATTAATATGCATGATAGCTCCGGAGACTGTTTACCAGTTTACACTGTTCAGACGGCAGAGAGACGCCACGTTGTGTTGCCAAAACAAGTGAAAGTACAAGAATTTCAAGACAAGAGTCGTAGGTGTTATTAGTGTGTTGCAACGAAGGTTTTGTTTTCATTTTCCCTTTATGGGAGAGCAGCTGGACTCACGTGTGGATTACAGTGCACGCGACACGCGACAGAAACGCGTTTGTAAGGAACATTTTTACACGAGAGCTTTTTCTCATCTGGAAATGGTGAAATCCGGATTTGCCGCTCGTCTACTTTTAATAAAAAGACACCGCTCCAGTTTGATTGTCTACAGATTTGGTGTTTGCAGTGCAGTGCCCTTTGTTTAAATGCTGCTCTCCGAGTGTAAACATGTAAACACAAACTATTTCCGTCGTGCAGGATTTTCGCCGCATTTTGTGACAGGATAGTCTATACACACACGGCTTTCTGACGCTACCTACCGAGTACATAAGTTACAGAGAAATGCGGAGGATTTTTTTCTCTTATTCGCCGTATCAAATCAGCCTCTGTGTGTTTGTTTTTCCTGTCAAACTTAGCGCGTCCCTTCTATGCAAAATCTTATCCTCTTTCCCTCCCCCGACACTCCCACACTCCCAGAGCTGGACACGCCCAACTTTCCTGACTTTTTTCAAAACAGAGTTGTGAAAACACCCTGCTGAGACAGGGGGTTTCGTGACCCTTTAAAAAAGAAATAAAACTAAAGAAATAAAACACAGAAAATTACTAAAACCTGTTGTGAAATTTAAAAATGACAACAGAAAACATAAAAATAAAGTATATATTATATTAATATACCATGATAACCATGATCAGATTTTAATCAATAAATTGAATTCAAATGAATTTCCACTCATTTAGAAAAATAGCTGGATTTAATTGTTTGTTCAGAAAATAATTAAATTCATGTTTATTTCTCTAGCGCTTTTACAATGTAAATTGTGTCAATGCAGCATAGAACATAGAAGTTCTAGTAAATTGAATTGGTGTCAGTCCAGTTTTCAGAGTTCAAGTTCAGTTTAGTTTATTTCAGTGTGATTTCCGAAGACTACGTCGAATAGTTCGGACTAGGGATGTCAGTTTCTACAAAATCCCATGATCGATGATCATTTAAATTAACGATCAATCAATCGATTAATCGTTAATCCTTATAAACCATATGTTTATAAAATACATACGAATAGGCTACTGAAGAATGAGCCGAATATGCAATGCATTATGGTTCTTGCTTAATCGTCACAACGAAATAAGCTAAGCATTCATTTTATAGATATAAACTATAAAAATAAAAAATAAGACATTTTAAGTAATCAACATTATATGTAAAAAACCCAAACTAGGCTACAGGCTGAATGCGTCAGAGGTGAACATGCGGCACACGCTTCTGTTAAAGCTTCAGTGAAGAACAAACCATTTAGGCTATGACAGACCAATGCTATCTCACGGCTAGTGTTGGACAATATAAGAAATTTTCAGATTGCCATATTGTCCCCCTGTGAGATCGCCGACACGATATATGGGCGCGGCAGTGTTAGGTTTCTAATTTGCTCATTTATTTAACCATTTTTAAACGTATTGAATAGGCCTAAACTTTCGGCTGCTTTTTTAAAACTTATTTAATAATCTACTTCATTTGCATTATGTTTTATCTCAGAAAATAATTCAAACCAATGCAAATCACCGCGCTCTTACAGCTAAACTGTGTGGCGCGGGACAGGATTTGATGGTGATTTCGGGTGGTTCGATGGCTCCATACCGTTATCATGCTGCAAACTGCATATAATATAAATGGATGCAAGCAAATGAAATTATATTTATCTGCGCACGGAGGAAACAAGGATGCATGAATTAAAGTCCTTTCAGACGGGAGGCGGACGGAGGTCTCACCGCCTGCGCGTGTTTCTATGCGTGCGTTTATACATGTTTTGTTTTTCAGAGCGCACCGCGGCTTCAGGTCTGATCATCATCACAAAAGTAGTCATTAACAGTGTCACCTCTGTATTTGCTAAAATCTAACACAATGTTGCGCTTGGGATATGGGTTTATTGTTTGTCAGAGTTTTGTTTAGACTATTGCCGACGCGCCGCAGCTCTGGCTCTAATATTAGAACTGAGCTCAGTAAAATGTTGTTTGATAAGTTATTAATAATCTGTTCAATAATTCGTTAAAGCCAAAACGAATGGTAATTTAATATAGACTATTAAAAATATATAATAGAAAAATTATATATATATATATATATATATAGCTTATATAAATAAATATAGGCTTAACATATTTTTTAATTAAATAATTGGGCTATTTTCTGAAATATGTGCATGTCTGTTTTTATCATTCCATCGAATTAATTCGATTGCAGCACCTGTTCATCCAGAACAGATCAGCTGGTTTCAGTTCTTTTTATTTTTTTTTCTGTAGTTTCATTTTTCCAAATAACTTTAATTTGTTTATTAATTAAATTTAGTTTGCAAATTAATCTGCTATGAGATGAGGGGCTGTGTATGGCAGTGCCCTCACGTGCAGCGCGCGTCTGCTGCTGCGAGAGAGAGAGAAAGAGCGCAATGCAAATATTAAATTTTTCACATGCTGATGTGTGTGAAATTGCGAATACATGTCTATAATCGCCTTGCAATTTAAAAAATTATTGTATTTTTCCCTTTAGGAAGGAAACTCTATTTAAATTCAAGCTAAATATGCGTGGTGCTGAAGTCCAAAAGTGCCGGTCAAGTGATGTTGATGTGAACAGCTGAAGCTGTTAAATTATCTGTAGTTCGTTTATTATTAATGATGATGATTAAAATAATAATGCTGTTCATTTTATATAATAATGTAATTAAAACATGTAATATATCATTCGAAACAAGCTATATCGTCTTTAAAGTCGTCATGAGTCTCAGCTCTCTGCGATATATTTGCCTATATCCTCAATACACAATATCCTCCATTAAATCAAGTAATTTTGTTAAGCAGGACAGGCTTAACAAAATTCGCAGCACTAAACATGTTCCCAGACTGAGATTGATTGATGACGAGAGAGCAGAAACCTGTAAGAACGGAGATGTTCACCGCATGTCTGGCCGTGATGAGCGATTTTTAAAATGAAAGCATATTTGTTACAGTCTGTCAAGATTGCTAAAACATCTTAATATTTCAGAGAAAATAGTTAAAGTTTGCATAACCAATGATCTCATCCACGCGTGATCTACCCATACTTAAATATCATGCGACCAATTTTTTCATTACCTGACCCGCAGATTAACGGCAGCACCTGTAAATATAACTGAGATCCCCGCGGGTCTTATGCATCGCCCAATATGCAGTCAAGAGACTGACTCCATGGTCATGTAAACTGTACACACTTGATTATGTAATGTGTAAAGTCGTAAATAAGTGTCTCGCAGCGCAAAGCATGTCTTATCCTTTATATGTCCATGTTTAATCGGTCATCGATAAGGTCGATCGATTAAAGGCTTATCGACAATTAATCGATGATCGAGTAATCGTTAACATCCCTAGTTCGGACTGCTGAGCGAATCATTGGTACAACCCTCCCTACTCTCCAGGAACTGTACTTATCCAGAGCGAGCAGAAGGGCTGCCAAAATCACTCTGGACCGCTCACACCCAGCACACTGCCTCTTTGAACTTTTGCCGGCAGCTAGCTCTCTGCAACTCTCACATGGTTGCCCACTGAAGCTAAGCAGGGCTGCGCCCGGTCAGTACCTGGATGGAAGACCACATGGGAAAGCTAGGTTGCTGCCGGAAGTGGTGTTAGTGAGGCCAGCAGGGGGCGCCCAACCTGCGGTCTGTGTGGGTCCTAATGCCCCAGTATAGTGACGGGGACTCTATACTGCTCAGTGAGCGCCGTCTTTCGGATGAGACGTTAAACCGAGGTCCTGACTCTCTGAGGTCATTAAAAATCCCAGGATGTCCTTCGAAAAAGAGTAGGGGTTTAACCCCGGCATCCTGGCCAAATCTGCCCACTGGCCTCTGTCCATCATGGCCTTCGAACCCTCCCCATATCATAATTGGCTTCATCACTCTGTCTCCTCTCCACCAATCAGCTGGTGTGTGGTGTGCGGTCTGGCGCAAAAAGGCTGCCGTCGCGTCATCCAGGTGGATGCTGCACACTGGTGGTGGATGAGGAGATTCCCCCCAATATGTAAAGCGCTTTGTGTCTAGAAAAGCGCTATATAAATGTAAGGAATTATTGTTATTATTATTATTATTATTTCTTCCCTCAGGCAATCCATCTCATAAACACTTGATGATAGTAATTGTGGAACCAACATCCCTACCTGCTATACACTTTTATACACATATACACTTATTTAACAACACAATTTACATGCCAATTTGCACATATTGCCAACAGCTGCACATATTATGTTGTGTATATAGTAATATACCTGTACATACACTTGTCAATTTGTATATTGCATTCACTACTTTTTTAAATATATTATCTGTTTTTTAGTCCTGTCTGTAATTCTGTTGCACTGTAGAAGCTCTGTCACAAAAACAAATTCCTCGTATGTGTGAACATACCTGGCAATAAAGCTCTTTCTGATTCTGATTCTGATTCATTTTCACTGCTAAAAGTCCAAACACTGAAGAGCAAATCCATTGATGCGCTAAATGCTTTATCCATCAATAAATCATTAATAATGATTTTGTATTTATTCTTAAAACATTTGAACATAAATGAAATCTTGTTTTAATGCAACATTTTAGTTATAAGATCTTCATCAGGCATAACTTATGGGATTTTAAGAAACTGAGTTGTCATTTAATTTCATTTTTGACATTTTTACATTTAGAAATGGTCTTATGATTGATTGACAGACAGGATTTTTTTTGCATTATTTATCATATTACATTATATTGTACTCCTCGTTAACTTCTTTTTCCTTGTTAATTTTTGTCTTTCTGTAGGTTGCGGGTCGTAAAGGTTTTCCTCATGTAATCTACGCACGTTTGTGGCGCTGGCCTGACCTTCACAAGAATGAGCTGAAGCATGTGAAATTCTGCCAGTACGCATTTGACCTCAAATACGATAATGTCTGTGTCAACCCTTACCATTATGAGAGAGTGGTGTCACCAGGCATCGGTGAGTCTGCTGCTCTTTTATTCATCACCATTAAAGGTGCTGTATGTAAGTTTTTGACTCTTCTAAAGCATAAAAATACCATAATATGTGTGCAGATATTTAAGAAACATCCCAAGTGAACATACTTGTTTAACTGAAAAACAATGCTGAAGTCAGATATTCTGCTTTGAAAATGGGTTTTCCGTGCCGGAACTCTGTCTTTGTTTAGATAAATTTCATATGCACGATGCCAGTTTAGCCAATTATATGTCAGCACCCTGGGTTGCCTTGTTGGAAAACAGCGTATTTCATTCATTCATTCATTCATTCATTCAGTAAGACTCTTGAAAGCATGCGTCCGTGACCAAAAGGAACAGTATGGGAGACAGATCCAGTTCCACATGAGGTTATTAATTAGCAAATTACATAAATATTACGAACGTAAGCATTAGGTGAGCAGGTTACATTGTAACCGCGTGTCCTAACAACACGCTGTGACGAGAGAGGCAGTGATCAGCTATTTGGCTGTTTGCACCAGACGAGACACGGCAGAAATGTAAATACAGCCTTTCAGAAGCACAGAATATGCACTCGCTCACGAAACGGTAAGGTTTAGAATCTATTTAATACATGTTAACCCACTTTAACATCAATGTAGATGCTGAATCACTCATATGTGTTTAGTTCTAAAGTTCAATTTCAGACGGTTTATTGTATTTTCAAGATCTGAGGTGAACTTTCTGCTTTCAGTATATGGCAACAAATGCCATGTAAAATGCATTCAAACTAGCATTGTTAGCATTTAGCACAGAATAAAGCACACAAGGCTTACCTGAGGTGATCTAGCTGTCATAGGTTTTTGTTGTTCAGCTGTGAGAAATAGAAGCCATTTCTAATATATCAATTCGAGGTGTTGGTTAGGACAAAAACTCCGTTAAATATGGAAAATATTCCCTCTATCGCGTGTCGTTGCTTTTATTTAGAACACAGTTTAAATCACTCACTCCTGTACACAATCTGGCATCCTAGCGTACTTTTATTATGATCCAGGAGTGCAATACCTAGTTCAACCACTGGGTGTCAAACTTACATACTGCACCTTTAAGAGTTTACTGAGCTCTGCAACATGCTTCTGTCTCTTACAGTGTCTCACAATTTTAAAAAAAACAGTGCATGGAAATTTTGCTTGTTCAGTTGATTAAGTTTTGCTTTTTTGTTTTTTTCCCCTCAACTAAAGTTGGTCTCAGTCTTCAAAACACGGGTAAGTTTTTACATACTTATCCTTTTTTCATACATATATATATATATATATATATATATATTTGTTTGTTTGTTTTTGAAACATGATCCTTGCACAAAAATCATTCTATGATAACTTGATTATCAAGAAAAAAATTGACATTTGAATAATCTAAATTAAAGCACATATTGAATTCATGAATTAGAAATAAAAAGTGTATTTCTTACTTTATTTATGAGCAATATCACATGAGTAGCAGTGCGATATGGTTCTATATCGGCACTGGTGGTAGGTGTGCGTTGGCTCGAGGCAGCAGGCAGAGTGCCTTAAGGCTGATTTATACTTCTGCATCAAGCTCACGCGTATGCTCCGACGCAGCCTTTGCGTGGTTGCATAGCCCTGGCCATGGCCGTCACCGACGCTGACACGCACCTCTCAAAAAATTTAACTACATGTGGAAACGACACAAATCGCAAGCTCTGTGATTTGTCAGCTTGGTATCGCTGACATTCTGGGGGCGGGACTGAGAGCCTGCACGAACCCGTTGGAGTGAGTGTTTATAGGTGTCGAGTTCTGTGAAGGAGCTCCAGATGGAAAGTTTTGTTCTGTGTTTACCTTATGATTAAAGTTGTTGCATGTCCGCTGGCTCCCGCCTCAGAATAAGCGAGTTTTAGCCATTTGTACATTAAGGTAGCATTCAGAAAAAACAAAACACCCGCAAAGAACCTCGACACAGAGCAACATATAAACCTACTGCCAGCTACCATTTCGGAAGTGTTATTGCAGAGCAACAAAAACAGTGCGCAGAAGTATAAATGCACGGCAAAACGCAAGGCATCACTCGACGCAGAAGTATAAACCACGCTTTAGTGCTCCCCACTAGTGCCAATATACAGCCATATCGCACTGCTACGAGTGTGATACTGCATTTCTACAACAACTCGACAGCATAATCGTGTGTATAAAAAAGAAAATCAAACACCAGAGTCTCAAAAGTCCTTTTGTACGAGGAACTACTTTCTTCTGCCACTCATTCACATCTGCAGCTGACGTCAGAACAGAAGAAGCCGTAACTAATTCACCAATGTCATTTTAGAGCTATTATTTAAATGATTTCCTGGCGTAATGTCTAAAGTGATGACAAAACAGGTGATTTTGCTCACATTTTGAGATTATAAGGCTGAGCGGCATGAAATCTACAGAGATTTCCACAGAAATACGGGATTTTACAGTAATTAATCCCGAAAAAGCCAGTGCTAAGTAAACACTACCAGTTTCTGAGGTATAAATACAGCAATACAAAATACAAAAGAGAGAGGTCAACTTAAAATGTCACTTACCTGATTCATAATGATTTGTTCTGCTGTAGTTGGAAACTTGCGCTGAGAAAATGCTGTTTTTCTTACCTAGGGACTTGTGGCGGAAGGTCAACCGTCACTTTCTTTGGTCTGCTCAGACAGGCTGATGGCAGCCGAGGCTCTGAAATTGTATTTATTTAAAATAGGCACTATCCTTATAAATAAACTGCATAGTTGCAATCTAATCAACTACATCATCGACTATTAAAGCCTCAAAAGTACATTATGTTCTCCCAACAGCAGCAATATTTGTCAAACTGTAGAGTGTCCTCTACTTGTTGCTGTATGTGGGTGGAGTAATACACAAGGGTGAAGGGTGAAGAGGCTGTAGGATTGCTGTTATTTGTAGAATATTGCACTGCTATCAGCCAATCAGATTCAAGAACCAGACAGAACTGTTGTATAAATATATATATTTATTTGAGAGCTTTATTATTGAACAAAGTCAGAAAAAGTTATGAAATATCAGGAATGTACATATGTTTTTAGCATAGCTTGCTTAAGTTGGTTGCCAAGGGAATATTTCCATATTTTTATTTTGTTCTATATTTTGAAGTTTGTTTTCTAACATTTATCAATTTTATTTCAGCTTAATTTCAATTATTGAAAAATTTTATATTTCGTTTTGAATATAGTCATAGAGGTTTGTATTATTTGTGCTTTTGTCGTGTTTATTTTAATTTTTAATTTTGAGTGTTAGTAGTTTTGTGTTTTGGTAAAGTTTATTATTTATTTCAAGAGTTCACACATAGCTGATGATTGATTATAAAGCAAGTTTGGCATGCTGTCCCGGGAGAGAGCCCTGAGCCCAAAAGGTCCTTGAGCCCTGGGCTCCCTCCCGTTTGCAGGGCGAGAGGGGAGCTTTGAGCTCAGGTAGATCTCGAGAACTCCCCTGTCGTAGTGATTGAAGAGCAGATAGTAGTTCTCTTTAACAAGATAGATACTAGGTAGGGAGCAAGTCTATAGTGTTGATTAGTCAATAACTTAGGTTGCATGTTTTTAATCGGTGGGAAGAAACCGGAGAACCCGGGGGAAACCCACGTGAGCACGGGGTGAACGTGCAAACTCCACACAGAAATGCCCGCTGGTTTGGTAAAGCCTGGAACCATTGACATTCTTGCTGTGAGGCAACAGCGCTAAGCGCTGGGCCACCGTGTCACCCATCTAGGAAGGAGGAGGAGTAGGGGTGGAAGGGGGGGGATTCTTCAAATCGAAGATGACTAGTAAGAAAACCTGGCTCTTTATAGTGGGTTAGGGATCGTCTGATTGGTTGGTCATGCGTGGTTAATGCGTAACCAGCCATGTTCAATCATAATCACGTGATCCTCTCGAAATTAGTTTATAAATAAACTTCACTTCAATTTTTCAATTTAGCTATATGTTTTCTCTACATCAATGTTTGTACATTAGCCTAAATCTCTATTTAAAATAGCTAAGGCAACATGTCTATATTTTGTAAACATTTGTTTTTTAAAGAATTTTAAATATAGCTAAATATCATATATACAATTCATGATTTCATTTATTGCTGTTTCACAAACACATTTGTCCACTGGCTGGTGTCTAGGTCCCACAGGCAGACTTATAAAGGAAGAGTACAGCCACGACTGCATTCAGATGGATGTCCCCCCAGGCCTGCCTCCCCAGCAGGACCATCAGGGGGCGATGAAGCTCCCTCCTCCGGACCACTACGGCCAGCCACTGCCTCCCCTACAGCTGCCTTCAGAAGGCCCCCGCGCACCCCCACCAGTCACCCTCTACTCCAACATGCCCCTCTCACCCACCGGTAAGAGAAAGAGAGAAAGATTTGTGTACTTGCTATCATACGCTGCATCACCTGTTCACTCATTCACTAATCACTATATAGAAGGGTAGGAACGCTTCACAAAATTGTCAGTTCTGTTTTATCATAGTACTGTGGTTATGGTTGATTTGGTTTACATTGTAAAAAAAATCCCCTATTGTAACACTTACAATTACATCTACACTGTACTATTTAGAAATACCATACATCAGCATTAAATGCACTTTTATAATCTACTATTTACAGTATTTTTAAAAAAGGTTATTCTCAAGGCCATCTTCTAATTTCAGCTAGAGTTTTAATTTGGTCTTTTATTGTTGATTAATGGTAATGACAACAGCGCATTAATTTTTGGCTGCTGTCATTTCAGAAATTCTTCCTCGGATGTCTACTTTCACTTTAGACTCAGACTTCGCTGACTATTAGATGGGGTATTCTGACTTTAAGCTATAGCATTGCATACATGTTGCAGTGCAAGAACATGTTGAATTAAAAAAAGCATTTGTGAACTGAGAGAGAAATGTGCACGAGTATTAAGTTTCTGTTGCATCTTGCACAGCTATATAAACTGATATAACCTGAAGCGTGCGAGTATGCAGCATTAACTGTAAAAGAGGTGCTGTAAACTCTGGAGAAAAAAAACAAAGTTAAACCGAGATGGGACAGAAAAGACAATAGTAACAAACCAACCAGCGGCTGGAATGCACCTGCGCTGAGTAAGTGCTGGAGATGCGGACAAAAATCCGTACTTTGAGATCACATATTCCAGTCAGATACCAAAACACTTGCTTCCACATCAAATGATTAGAAAAAAAGTGAACCGAACAATGACAAGAGAATTGAATGTTTTTTTTGTTGATGATTTTTTTTCATGAACCATCCCATTCCTACTAAACAGTGCACATCTGTTGAGTGAACTATATATTAGAACAAAGGTAAATAACATGAGCAAATTCAGACAGTGATGTAAATGGTGTAAGCCAGAGAGTGTTTGTTGTGCACAGTCTCATCATGAACATTACACCTACCAATCAATGCAATATTTAATTGTTTAATTTTTATAAATTAAACATCAGTGTTTATTTGTCTTATTTATTGTATTTTTTTTTATAACAAAGAGTACAAAAACGCCTGCTTAAATTTTAATTACATTTGAAAATAAAAACACATAACATATTTTTTGTAATAAAATATGTAAATTTAACATAGTATATGAGTATAATATAAAGTATTGATTAATCAAAATAATATAAGAGTTAGCTACCAACAAGCAATTTAGCAATATTAATTGAGTGATCACTATTTGTCATTGTAAATACTTAAAACTTGTTCAATTAAATAAAGTATTCATTAATTTTGGTCATACATACGCATAAGAGTAAGACATCATTCAAAACTAAAGGATTTGTTTGCATTTGTATAGATGCACACACACACACACACACACACACACACACACACACACACACACACACACACACACACACACACACACACACACACACACACACACACACAAAACCTACAAAAAAATGAAACGGACTCTGTAAAATTTAAAGTAGTGCTGTTGATTAATGGTTCATGATCGGTTTCAGAAAAAATTAATTGGAAAGCACAGATTTGCCATACCCGGCAGCTAGCTCTCTGCAACTCTCACATGGTCGCCCACTGAAGCTAAGTAGGGCTGCGCCCGGTCAGTAACTGAATGGGGAAAGTACATGGGAAAGCTAGGTTGCTGCCAGAAGTGGTGTTAGTGAGGCCAACAGGGGGCGTTTAACCTGCGGTCTGTGTGGGTCCTAACGCCCCAGTTAGGTCAGTACCTCATGATTGGTTAACAAGCACCGCTAGTCTTTCTGTGTGGGTCCTATTGCTGCAGTATACAGTAGTGAAGGGGACTCTATATTGCTCAGTGAGTGGTGTCTTTCAAATGACATGTTAAACCAAGGTCCTAACTCTCTGTGGTCTTTAAAAATCCTTCGAAAAAGAGTAGGGGTTTAACCCCGACATCTTGGCCAAATTTGCCCACTGGCCTCTGTTCATCATGGCCCCCTAACCATCCCCATATCATAATTGTCTTCATCACTCTGTCTCCTCTCCACCTGTTTTTGCCATTTAAAAATACGGTAGAGGCATTTCTAAATTTACAGTAAAATACTGTATTTCATTCATTTAAACAATGTTGGTACTCTAACGTTTTGAAGTATTAACATCTATTTGTACCTTTGTAATACACACAAAATGTCACCAAAAGCAGGTGTTGATGTGATCGTCACATGAATTCTGGGAAACTCAATTTACACTTATTCACCGTATATTGTTGATATTGGAAACTTACTTTTAGACGGGTAACAAAACAAGTTTTTTTGTTTTACTCTTTAACATTTTACTGATTGATACTGATTTAAAATCATGGTCATGTTTTAGTGTAGTAAACGATTGTAGGGAATATAGTAGTTCACTCGGCTCTATAAAATGTTTTTTAAGTGCACTATAAAGTGTATAATTTATAGGTTTTGAAGACTGCGATAGTGTCTCATAAACTCTCTTGTCTTTCAGCTTCAGGCTCTATGATGCCGATGCAGGGAGGTCATGGTGAAGGCTTACTACAGATAGCATCTCCTCAGGGTCAAGTCATGACCCCTACCCCTCCCCCCTCCACCCCAACACATGGACCCCCACAGACCCCTGTCCCGCCACAGCCTCCACCCAACCAGAATGGCTACAACAGCTCCAAACACTCCCAGACGCAAGGCTCCTTTCACAGTCAGTATTACACAGAGAACAAAGCAACACAAACACAACACAAATGATTTTAGCAACTTTTATATTTTGAACTAGCTTTTTTTGTGTGTTATGTGCTCGCTGATTTTGTTTATTTTTAATATGTATACATTTATTAGTATTTGTTATTACGTTTAGTACTTTAAATTATTTCATTTAAATGTTTTTGGAATGTATATGGAATGTTACGTCTCAGTAGAAGATTTTTATATTTTCATTGTTTGAATTTTAGATATTATGTAGCTTTGTGCTTTGTTTTGTCTTATTTAACTTTATATTTACCTTTTTCTCTTTAGCTTTAATATATTTTTATTTTTGTTTTAGTACTTTAACTTAAACTTTAGTTGACAAGGCAATATATTATTTAAACAATTTTTCACCTACTATTTATAACTTGATTTATTTGAGCTTTTTTAGCTTTAAAAACCTTTTATTTTTGTTTCAATTAACTTTTAATTTTGTTTCCATTTTAATTTTAGTTTTTAAGTTTTATTGGTTGTGTTTGGTTCTTTTGTCTTTTTATAATTTTTTATTTTATTATTTTATTTTTTAGCTTTAATTTAATATTTTCTTCAGTTAAAGTAAATTAAATACTTCACTATAAACTTATTTAAACTAGTTTGACATTTCTTTTTTTTGGTTCATAATATAGATTTTATTTAAATGTGGTTTGTATCTTTTTAATTAGTTATTTTTTATATTTTTGGCAGTGCTAGATAGCAATAAAAACTGGTTTCTGTTTTTGTGGCACCACTAATTGGAATTTAAATGGTGTATATTAAACATTAAATATATTTCATCTGGCTGTAATTGTAGCTTGCTGTACAGTATTTTCTCTTTCAGTGTAGATAAAGATAAACTACTTGTCTCTGGAAGCTTGTTGTGTCACGCCTGTTAGGTGTTATGATCTCCTAACAAAAGCCTCTTCACTGTTTTATATGCAAAATATTTCTAATCTCTAAATCGCTGCAGCAACCTGGACAGGCAGCAGCACAGCCTCCTATACTCCTGTAGGACCCCAGCAAAATGGACGTGGCCACCAGCCTCCTCTTCACCACCCGCACTTCTGTTAGTTTATCGAAAACCTTACTCCTATCATTTAACTTTGAATGTGCATGTATGTTAATTTATAATTAACTGATCAAATCTGTTTTTATTTCTTTCTTTCTCAGGGTCTCAACATCACAGTTCAGCATCTTTCCCCCCTCCAGTCTCCAATCATCCAGGTTAATACTAATTATAATATCCACTTACTTTAAACATGCACTACCATTTAAATGTTTGGGGTAGGGCTGGGCGATATGACAAAAAATCTCAAATCATGATAAAAGTGATCTCATATACTGATAGCAATATGTATCACGATGTTGCACCATTTCTGTAAATTCAATCAGTTAATTGTTTATTCCAGCCGCAACCCAACACTGGGCTCGAACAAGCGACCTTCTTGCTGTGAGGCGGTTGTGCTACCCACTCTGCCACCGTGACGCCCATATATATACAGTTGAAGTCAGAATTATTAGCTCCCCTGAATTATTAGCTCTCCTGTTTATTTTTTCCCCAATTTCTGTTTAACGGAGAGATTTTTTTCAACACATTTCTAAACATAATAGTTTTAATAACTCATTTCTATTAACTGATTTATTGTATCTTTGCCATGATGACAGTAAATAATATTTTATTAGATGTTTGTCAAGACATTTAGGGTAATTAGACAAATCATTGTATATCGATGGTTTGTTCTGTAGACTATCGAAAAAAATATAGCTTAAAGGGGTTAATATTTTGACCTTAAAATGGTTTTAAAAAAATTAAAAACTGCTTTTATTCTAGCCAAAATAAAACAAACAAATAAATATTATCAGACATACTGTGAAAATTTCCTTGCTCTGCTAAACATCATTTGGGAAATATAAAAAAAAAAACTAATTAAAAGGGGGGCTAATAATTCTGACTTCAAATGTGTGTGTGTGTGTGTGTGTGTGTGTGTGTATATATGTGTATATATATATATATATATATATATATATATATATATATATATATATATATATATATATATATATATATATATATATATATATATATATTCACCACATTTAAATGACAATTCTCAGAAATTTACTCAGAAATGTATTCATTCATTTAGTCATTTAGCAGACGCTTTTATCCAATGTGACTTACAATTGAGGAGGCATTCAGTGATTTAAAGGGTCACGAAGCACCAAAAGACATTTTTTAAGCTATTGACAGTCATATATGTGTCCCACGCTGCTATAAACACTATTAGGACACATATATTCCACTAAAAAGTGAAAATTGGTTGTTTTTGCGTTATTTTGAGCAAATTCGTTCTTCCGGTTTAAAACTAATTTTTGAAGCTGCGTCACGGCGATTAGATATTTGTGTGTAATTCAGCAAGGAGAGTGGCTGTCTGTACCTGCATCGTGACGTCTCTGAGTGTGCAGCATTAATTCATGAGAAAGACTTTGTTAAAACCAATCAGCGCGCTCTATTGTGTATGCGGCGCAACTTCATTAATATGCATGATAGCTTCGAAGACTGTTTTACCTGTTACAGTGTTCAGACAACAGAGAGACGCCACGTTGTTTTGCCAAAACAAGTGAAAGAACAGGAATTTGGAGACATGGGTCGTCAGTGTTGCATTTTTTAATGTGCTGCGTTTATTATTGTGCTGCAACGAAGGTTTTGTTTTCATTTTCCCGCTATGAGAGCGCAGCTGGTCTCATGTGTGTATTACAGTGCACGTGACAGAAATGCGTTTGTAAGGAACATTTTTTTACCCGAGAGCTTTTCGCATCTTGAAATGATGAAATCCGGATTTGCCGCTCGTCTCCTTTTAAAAAAGACACGGCTCCAGTTTGTATTGATTTTCCTGTCTCTACAGATTTGGTAAGTGTGTGTGAAAGCAGTGCCCTTTGTTTGTTCATTTAGATGGCAAAGTTAGTTCGTATCGTCAGCAGTGCTCTTTCAGTTTTTAAAGACATACCATAGCCAAAATGATTTAGTTATTAAGTTTACAGTATGTTAATATCACTGCAATGTTATAGTACAATATTATAGACTGAAAGATCCGCTGTAAATGCTGCTCTCCAAATGTAAACATGTAAACACAGCAATCTAACTATTACTGTTGTGTAGAATTTTCGCCGCATTTTGTGATGGCATAGTCTATACACGCACAGCTTTCTGACGCTACCTACCAAGTGCATCTAAATTACAGAGAAATGCAGAGGTTTTTTTTCTTCCATTCGCCGTGCGGTATTAAACATTCCATTAAAACTCCACTCTCCAGCAGTTCCTTGCTTTCAATATCTCGTTTATCACGGGAGACATGCAGAAAATGTTCCTGAATAAAAAGTGTAAGTGCCAAACTGCAGTTAAAGTTGACAAATTAATAATTTGGCAAATAATTCAATTACTGATGTCCATGTAAACACAGTCACTGTCTTTCTCCCCTGCATCTGTGTTTGTTTTGCCTCGCCTCTGTGAAAATCAGTGTGTGCCCAAATGGAAACTCCTATATTTGCAAATCCTTCCCTCTTTCCCTCCCCCGACACTCCCACCTAAACAGAGCTGGACACGCCCACTTTCCTGACTTTTTCCAAACTAGTGGTGTGAAAACACCCTGCTGAGGGGGTTTCATGGCCCCTTAACAAAGAAGGCAATAAACACAAGAGGTGCTAATTATACAAAGAAACTATTAGGGGCCGATCACATCGAACACGCTTTTTGCGTTGAGAGGCGACTTTTTTAATGATTTACTAACGGCCGTGAGCGTTGTCCGCCAGCTGTGCCTTGCATTTTTGCTGTTGTGCTCTGTGCGCTCGCAGTTGAAAAAAGTTAACTCTGAGCGGAATAAGCATGTTATGTCAGTTGCTTTTGTTTCATTCTCCAATTAAATGAAAGCAAAGGGGATTCCGTTGAGGTGCCTGCAGTGTTTGTGTTGTCAAGAATCTTGAATAACACAATATTATTAAATATTAACTCTTGCACGATACCCAGTTGATTCAGTCATTGTCTAGCGACATAAAAGGCGCACGTAAAAGAACATAAAACCGCATTCGGTGTGACCGGCCCGTTAGTGCTCAGAGAGTTAAGTGCAAGAGTAAAAAAATGGGGTGTTTTTTTTATTAGAGATAAGAGTGTTTCTACAGGTGGTTGGTTAAGCACACTTAGAATTGCACAATGTTTTGAGGTTGTTGTGTGGTGTGGTGTGGTGGGGAGGAGAGAAGAGGGGGTTGTGGTTTTTTATTCATAGGGGTTCAGGTAATTGTGGAAGAGGTGGGTTTTTAGTTGTCGTTTGAATGATATTAGTGAATCAGCAGTCCATGTGGGAATTGGATGATCATTCCACCAGCGAGGGACATTGAATTCATTCATTCATTTGTCCATCAAATATATGATTAAATTTGTCAGTCTATTTAGAAATTCAGGGCAAATGTATGATTTAAAAATGGAGAAATATGAAAGAAATAATGACTAATGACTGGAGGTCCAACATAAAAAAAAATTGCTGAATAAAATGCAAAATGTAAACATTGTACTTTCAAGATTGCCACTTTTTCACAGTGCTGTGACAATGTGTTTGTCATTTGAATACATACATTTCACACAAAACATTGGTTCAGTATTTTGAAGTGTTAAGTTAGGGATAAAGTACATCTAGGAGGTTGTTATCGCATAGTAAACCCGACAGGCTTATTGGCAACCTGACGCGAAGCAAGTACACAAAACATAAAAATTAGACACAAAACGTTGTTCTGAGCTGTAGTACTTTATTCTTTAATCTTTAATTAAACATAAAGCTGAAAGAAACGATAACTGGTGATGAACTTGCTCATTATTCAATCACAAAAAATCAAATGCAAAACGGACAGAAATGAAACCGGCTAAATGAAGCATAAAGACTTTTGACTTCCAGAATTTGTCAAAGATGCATTTGCCTTAATTTTGCAGGGACTAAAACCTCTTGATTTCCACCTACAATCTAAAAACGCTGAGGTGTTTCAATGCAAATTTGTATAAGAAATGGACAAACTCAACCTTTTGTATTAAAAAAAAAATCAATTAGTGGTTGTGCTTGTCCTTATTTTACCCAATTTTGGTCATACCATAAGACAATTCTTTCAAAAATCTAAGCAATCTTAAAAATTCTAATTTTGAATGACAGTTGTCTAAATGAACCTCATTTCTGCTATCAGACTGACAGTTGAATATGCGTTATGCCCATAGGTCCTGAGTTTTGGTGTTCGATCTCATATTTCGAGATGGACGTGCAGGTGGGGGAGATGTTTAAAGTGCTGTCCAGCTGTCCGGTGGTGACGATTGACGGGTATGTGGACCCCTCAGGAGGTGACCGCTTCTGCCTCGGGCAGCTCAGTAATGTACACCGCACTGACGCCAGCGAGAGAGCCAGGTATGTCTGCCACAATACCACAGCTCTCAGAACAGCCAGCGTTGCTTATCAGTGTCAACACGTGTCTTAGAGCTGGGTGATATATTGTACATTTGTGATTTATACTCTATTGCTTTCTTGCAGATTTAAAACCAGCCTTTTATATAGACCATTTTGAGGGATGTAAACAAAAACAATGGTCCCAACATATTTCCTGTTTTACATTTTTAATTTCTATAGCTTCAGAGAATTCCTAAAGAGTCACAAATTGATAAATAATGTTATGACAGCTGGTTTAACATTAAGTTATGATTGAATTGCCTCTTGTTACAGTTATGAAATAGTTTGATAACAAGCAGGAAATGTTCATGGGCCAATGACATCCCCACATTGAAATGGTCTATAGTGTCTAAACAGTGAGTCGTGAAGCTGATTTGATCACAACTGGAGAGTATGAAAGTGCTAAAAATAGATTTTCAGTGGCATCAAATAAAAAACGATTCTTTATATTATCAGATAAAGAGAGTTATGAGATTGTGAAGCAAGACATTTTTGGATTTTTAAACAAGAAACATTTTAAAAACATTAAAAAAAATGTTATTGCCTTCATTATGTTTAACTGGTGTGTTTTTAAGGATGTGAATTAAATGTTACATTAGAATTGTTTATAATATTTGTTTACTATTATTCTATTTATCATTATTTAGAATTTGTCTTTTAATTGTATATTTAGTTTTTTTTTGTTTAGATTTTTATTTACAATCTGTGTGTTTATTTACAAATGTATAATACACAGAGCTTTTTACATTAGATATGCAAAAAAAAAAATAAACACAAGAATCAAGAATTAAACACAAGAAACAATTAAACACAAGGTAAAAATTAAATAAATAAGCACAAAACACAATTGTAGGCCTTAAAAAGTCTTAAATTCCCTGAAACATTGTCTTGTAGGTCTTAAACAATTTTAAACAGGTCTTAATTTTCCTTTGTTTATATCTTTCCCAGTACTGGGTTGTGGCTGGAAGGGCATCCACTGCGTAAAACATATGCTGGAATAGTTGACGGTTTATTCCGCTGTGACAACCTCTGATAAATCAGTGACTAAGCTAATGGAAAATGAATGAATGAATGTAAAGCTACCCAATCGATCCAACACGCATCCAATCACCAGCAATACATCTCAATAAAACTTTTAACCAAACTATATTTGGTCCGGCACCTAGACTGCAGCTCTGCACAAGACATTTCACCATCTGCTTTGACACACTCCACATTGTAAAAGCGCTATAGAAATAGAGATGAATTGAATTGAATATTTATAACTAATATTATAACAAACTGTTGTGCATACATACATTCATTCATTTCATTTTCTTTTTCGGCTTAGTCCCTATTAATCTGGGGTCACCACAGTGTAATGAACCGCCAACTTATCCAGAATATGTTTTACACAGCGGATGCCCATCCAGCTGCAACCCAAGACACTTATTCACACACATACACTATGGACAATTTTTAGCTTACCCATTTCACCTATTCCACATGTTTTTGGACTGTGGGGGAAACTGGAGCACCCAGAGGAAACCCACACAAACACGGGAAGAACATGCAAATTCCACACAGAAATGCCAAATGGCCCAGCCGAGGCTCGAACCAGCGACCTTCTTGCTGTGAGGCAACATCGCTACCCACTGCGCCACTGCGTCGCCCAGTTGTGCATACATTTAGTTTTTAAAGAGTTTTTGTATACAGCTAGGGTCTGCTTGTTTTGACAGATTGTGTAAATATATAAGAAATATAAAATATATGAAATAGTTAATTAGAATTAGTTTTTTGATGGGGCAAGTACATGTTTTTTTTTCTGCTTTGCCATTTAAAAAAATCCTTAGCGTTTAGTCCTATATAAGTCTGAATTTTCATTCCTCGTGGTTTTAAAAAGGTCTTGAAAAGTCTTAAATTTGACTTGATGAAACATGCAGAAACCCTGATAAGTAAATGACTTTAAGGACTCAAAGAAATTATGGGAATATGGTGTTATATTACCATAATAATACAATAACAAAATAACTTCTGTATGTAATCAAAGTAGAATCTGATATGAGTGTATATAGTCAATTTTATTTAAGCATCTCATTTTCTTTTTCTTTTCTTTTTTATTTGTATTTACATGTCAAAACTAGGTACAATTATTAATTCATTCATTTTCCTTCGGTTTAGTACCTTTATTCATCAGAGGTCGCCACAGCGGAATGAACCGCCAACCTATCCAGCATGTTTTACACAGCGGATGCCCTTCCAGCTGCAACCCAGTACTGGGAAGCAACCATACACACTCTTTCGCACACATACACTACGGCCAATTTAGTTTATTCAATTCACCCATACTCCATGTCTTTGGACTGTGGGGGAAACCGGAGCACCCGGAGGAAACCCACGCGAACACGGGGAGAACATGCAAACTCCACACAGAAATGCCAACTGACCCAACTGGGATTCGAACCAGCGACCTTCTTGCTGTGCTAACCACTGAGCCACAGTGTCGCCCTGGCTACAATTACTTAAACTCAATAATTCAAAATATTAAGGAATTTTCAGTTAAGTACTAATTATAGAATACAAAAAGCTAGTAAGTGATTACAGAAATGTAGTTTAAGAAATTGCATGTACTTTTTATTTATTTATTATTTCAAAATAAAAGTTGAGTCACAATGTGGACCATAATCAGAAGCTTTTAACTAAATGTCAAGGGGATGCTTTTTCCCCAAATTAGAAAATGTACAGTTGAAGTCAGAATTATTAGCCCCCCTTTGAATTGTTTTTTCTTTTTTAAATATTTCCTAAATGATGTTTAACAGAGCAAGGAAATTTTCACAGCATGTCTGATAATATTTTTTCTTCAGGAGAAAGTCTTTTTTGTTTTATTTTGGCTAGAATAAAAGCACTTTTATATTTTTTAAGAAACATTTTAAGGTCAAAATTATTAGCCCCTTTAAGCTATTTTTTTCACTTGTCTACAGAACAAACCATCGTTATACAATAACTTGCCTAATTACCCTAACCTGCCTAGTTAACCTAATTAACCTAGTTAAGCCTTTAAATGTCACTTTAAGCTGTATAGAAGTGTCTTGAAAAATATCTAGTAAAATATTATTTACTGTCATCAGGGCAAAGATAAAATAAATCAGTTATTAGAAATGAGTTATTAAAACTATTATGTTTAAAAGCATGTTGAAAAAATCTTCTCTCTGTTAAACAGAAATTGGGGAAAAAATAAACGGGGCTAATAATTCAGAGGGGCTAATATTTCTGACTTCAACTGTATATGTAAACATATTTGACAACTATAGGCTTTTTCTATTAAAAAACTGCCATAAATATTGTCACAATGTCACAGTATTTAATATCATACAAAGACTGAAAAATCCCGAACTGTCCAGACCTCATGGCTGTATGTGTGCGAGTCTGTGTTTGTGTGTAGATAAATTTCACAGGTTTTATGTTTGTCTTAACATACGTTGCAGAAACAGCTTACTGTGCCAGAATGACACTTGATGGTGTGCTAGGATAACAACCGTAAATGCAACATTTTAACAATAGCACATCTGGCTTTGGTTATGACATTTAGTTACATGTATTTGTGTTACAACTCTTTATTTTATGTATTTAAAAATACTAATAATGATTTTGAATGTTGTGCAGTTTTATTTTATGTTAATATACACTCATTGGCCACTTTCTAAGGAACACCTGTTGAATTGCTCGTTAACGCAAATTTCTAATCAGCCAACAACTCAATGCATTTAGGCATGTAGACATTGTCAAGACGATGACTTAGAACGTGGCATCGTTGTTGGTTTTAGACGGGCTGGTCTGAGTATTTCAGAAACAGCTGATCCATCGGGATTTTCATGCACAACCATCTCTAGGGTTTACAAAGGATGGTCCGAAAAAGACAAAATATCCAGTGAGTGGCAGTTCTGTTGTTACAAATGCCTTGTTGATGCCAGAGGTCAGAGGAGAATGGCCAGACTGGTTTTGAGCTGATAGAAAGGCAACAGTAACTCGAATAACCACTCGTTACAACTGAGGTATGCAGAAGAGCATCTCTGAACACACAACATCTCCAATCTTGAGGCAGATGGGCTACAGCAGCAGAGGACCACACCGGGTGCCACTCCTGTCAGCTAAGAAAAGAAAACTGAGGCTACAATTTGCACAGGCTTACCAAAATTGGACAGTAGATGATTGAAAAAACGTTGCCTGGTCTGATGAGTCTCAATTTCTGCTGCAACATTTGGATGTTAGGGTCAGAATTTGTATCAACAGTTCAGGCTGGTGGTGGTAGTGTAATGGTGTGGGGGATGTTTTATGGCACACTTTGGGCTCATTAGTACCAATTGAGCATTGCGTCAACTCCACAGCCTACCTGAGTATTGTTGCTGACCATGTCCATCCCTTTATGACCACAGTGTACCATCTTCCGATGGCTACTTCCAGCAGGATAGTGCACCATGTCATACAGTGTGAATCATCTCAGACTGGTTTCTTGAACATGACAATGAATTCACTGTACTTAAATGGCCTCCACAGTCACCAGAGCTCAATCAAATAGAGCACCTTTGGGGTGTGGTGGAACGGGAGATTTGCATCATGGATGTGCAGCCAACAAATCTGCAGCAACTGTGTGATGCTATCATGTTGATATGGACCAAAATCTCTGAGGAATATTTCCAGTACCTTGTTGAATCTATGCATGAAGGATTAAGGCAGTTCTGAAGGCAAAAGAGGGTCCAGCCCAGTACTAGTAAGGTGTACCTTATAAAGTGGCCAGTGAGTGTATGTTTTCTTTTTGTAATACTGAATGTAGTTAAAATGTTATTACAATAATGAAATCATCAATTTGTCTTGATGTATCAATTTATTTGTCAGTTTGAAATTTTGTTTGTCAGATTTAACTGTATTTTTGCATTTTCTTTCATTCATTCGTTTTCTTTTCGGCTTAGTCCCTTTATTTTTACATTTTATTAACCAAAAAATTGTAAATTGTAGTTAATGTTTAAAACATGAGTACAATGTAGCAAACTTCAAGATGAGTTTTTTTAAACACAATAAAGTATAGTTTTTAAAATATAATTCAAACACAATAAATCCGTTTAAAAGTTGTAATCTTTGAAATGGTGTTTATTAAACATGTTCACTCAAAAAATGTTTAATTAAAATAAAAAAATAAGGAAATTAAAAAAATGAAAACGATGAATTTTGAAGTTTTTTGGGGACAAAAAAGCCTATTCTTTTCACCAAGGCTGCATTTATTTGATTAAAACATTCAGTTAAAGCTGTTAAATTGTGCAATATTATTACAATTTAAAATAACTGTTTACTTACTGAATTTAGTTGAAGATTTTCTGTCAAGAAACATTTATTTATTCATTCATTCATTCATTTTCTTTTCTCTCGTGCTGCTTCATAATTTAGTGGAAATTCGATCTTTTGACGTTTTACTAAGTGTATTTTATTATTCAAGGACACATTCATGTGATCAAAAGTGAAAGTAAAGACTTTTATCATGTAAAATAAGCTTGATGATTACTAGTTTTCTTCTTCTCTGATTGTTGATTTGTCTGCAGGTTGCACATAGGTAAAGGCGTGCAGCTGGAGTGTCGTGGTGAGGGTGATGTATGGATGCGCTGTATGAGCGATCATGCCGTCTTTGTGCAGAGTTATTATCTGGACAGAGAAGCAGGCCGAGCGCCAGGAGATGCAGTGCACAAAATCTACCCAGGGGCCTACATAAAGGTAAAGGATTGTAGCTGGGTTTTGAACCTGCAATGATTGCAAAATGTCAGAAATGAAAGACCTAAAGTTCATCATCATGCTTAAAAAATATAGAAATAGATACTTGTGCCAGGCAAATAGCAAATTTTTGCTATGAATTTTCATATTTTTTATTTTTATATCACTTTTTTATTTTAAACTATATAAAATTGAAGCACATTTTTGTCTAAGTATTAATATATTATTAAATATTATATAACTATATTTATTATACATTTTTTGGTTTGTACTCGGGCTGCACAATATATCGTTTCAGCATTGATATCGCAATGTACTGTATACATCCACAATAGTCACATCACAAAAATATACAATGTTGAGTTGACTTTGCAGTGTAATTTTTATATTTACATATACAAAAACATAATACATGCACTGTTTATTTCACTTTTATCTTTGCTTTGTTGCATTTATCTATGTTTGTGGTTTGTTTATTACATGTTATGCATGATTCACTCCCCTAAAGAATCATTTCAGTCAATCAAAATTAATAAATTCGGTAACACTTTAGGGACCAATTCTCACTAATTAAGTTGCTTATTAGCATGCATGTTATTGAGATAGTGGCTGCTTATTAGTACTTTTAAAGCATATGTTCTGTATGATCTTATTCTACATCCCTAATCCTACCCAATACCTAAGCTACCTTAATAACTTAATAACTCAGTCAGAGTAGCTGTTAGCCGTATCACTTTGAGCCTGAATCAGACAGAAAATGACACAGAGGACACAGCTGAACCTCACGCCTGCTCTCTAAAATAAAATCTGACAACTGTCTACCACATATATTCGGGTTATAAGCATGCGTAAGTAATATGAAACGTTCACATATCTTTTGTGAGTTGTTATTTGAGATTTAGAACGCACGGAAAGCGGCTGCATAAAGAGAGACACTGCAGCGCTATTGAAGAATGTGAGGGGTTACAGGGGTTTGACCAAGCGGCAACCTCCCGCTCTCCCTTGGGAAGCCAATACGGAAGTAACTAAAACTGCAATTCATCGAAATTCCGCTAGTCCTGGCTCTATATGGAGCAAATTTCTATTGAGCCCACTGTTAGAATGGCCAACTTTACAGCATAAAAATAGGTGCTTACAGCCTGGTACAAAGAACGATTTTGGTTCATATAGCTAATATTACCCTTCATGACAACTGAGGGGGGTGAATTTTTTTTATAACTCATCCGTTTCCTTTATATTAGGTTATATTAATTCTGCATAATTAAGATCTCGCTGGTCGCCGTCACTTCACCTCAGCTGACTCTGGCTGATTAGCTGCTGATCTTGGCATAGTCGTCGTATTTTTGTGTTGTTTTTTGCGGCTTTACACAGTCAGTTGCCTTTTGGAATTATTTCTTAAAATTATCAGATGGGCAACCCAGTGGCGCAGTAGGTAGTGCTGTTGCCTCACAGCAAGAACGTCGCTGGGTCGCAGGTTCGAACCTCGGCTGGGCTGGGTCAGTTGGCGTTTCTGTGTGGAGTTTGCATGTTCTCCCTGGGTTCGCGTGGGTTTCCTCCGGGTGCTCCGGTTTCCCCCACAGTCCAAAGACATGCAGTACAGGTGAATTGGGTAAGCTAAATTGTCCATAGTGTATGAGTGTGAATGTGTGTGTGGAAGTTCCCAGAGATGGGTTGCGGCTGGAAGGGCATCCGCTGCGTAAAATCGTGCTGGATAAGTTGGCGGTTCATTCCGCTGTGGCGACCCCGCAAGGGACAAAGCCGACAAGAAAATGAATGAATGAATTATCAGATGATATGGCATGCTTTGTGCACTTAATTGTGCTCACAAACCATTCACGTGGCCTCCATTTCCCAGGTGAGGGAAATTATATACTTATATACCATATCTTTAAATGTATTAGTTTTACTTAAGATAATTTATCATTTATATATTTTTTTAGACCTGTAACGCACTCCAGAATCTGACAGATTGATTAGCTGTAGGCTCTAGAACAGTCATCTGAAGCATTGTCATACAGTGTTATGCCTGGAAATAGTCTTGCATTTACTAACACAGACTATATCTGAAGTATTTGAAAGTTATTCGCGTTTTCCTCCTGTAGAAAAACGTCATGTTAACAATGCTTAGTGGCCCAATGTATTACAACAGTGTTTTTTTTTTTTTTTTTTTTTGAACTTATTTTTATTAGAAAATACAACATTGCATAGAGTACAATATAGTGTAACAGTGTTTTGCATGTTAGACCATCAATTTCTATCTACCAAAATGGTTGTAAAAGGAAGAAAGGAAGAAAAAAGTGGCCTTATTCTCCGATACTACACAGGGTTCGGTATGGCTCATTATTGAAGAATTAGAGGCATGACAGGAGACCATCTCTTTAGGAAAATTGTTTTTTGAAGTCGTAATGCATATGTTATTTGTTCCATTTGATACAGTTCCCACACTTTTTGAATCCAAGCATTATATGATGGAGGTTCAGAATACAACAGTGTTTTTAAAAGTCTAAACACTTTATTGGTATAGTGTACAACCAAGCACATGTGGTCAGAACACAAACGTGTCGCCGGTAATGAAGTATTAAGCATTTCTCTCAAAGGAAAGCCTGTCTAAGCAGAATGCCAGCATCCGTCTGTAGCTCCGCTCACGCTTCGCCTCTTTGCCCTTATTTGGTATCCCCCGGTTGTTGCGATGACGTGCGAACAAAATGGCGACGGTTGGCCATGCCTACTGGTAGCTTCTTTTGGGTTCTTCAGAAACCTATGGGTGACGTCACGGATACTACGTCCATATCATTTATAAATATAATAATTGTTAATGATGCCTAACAGCATTTGCCGTTGTTTACGTCAACAAGTCAACGTCAACAAGTTCTGTGGAAATGGCAGTAATTGGAATGGATTTTAGCATTCTCTGCTACATTACAGCATTACAGCACCTCTGGCCACGCCCCCTTTGCTGCACAGGGTGTGTCCGCGTGGTGAATACGCGTAACCTGAACCTTTTGTGATCTCACTTGCCCGGATGTGTTTTTTTGTAGTCCCCAAACTTCTCTGTAGAAGAGTGGCTTCTGTTCTCTGTAGGCTTTGCTAAGCTAACTCTGTAAAAGCCAATGTCTCCCTTTACATTGAACTTTGAGCGTCTTACATTCAGAGATGTTGTTTATGTTCACACATCTACATTACACGTCAACTAAGGTTTAAAATATGATATCATGGTTGACCACCACTTTAAACTAAATTATTTTGAAGCTAACATTTCAAATGTACTTCCAATGTAAGGTTATGGGGAGTTTTTTTTAAATGCAATAAATGATTTTAATTGGTTTTTAATCTTTGCAATACTGTTTATGAAACATGTTAGCTACAAAATTTAAATCAGATGAAAGAATATTTAAAAAAAACATTACAAGTAAATAAATCAGTTTTTAGACTGATAAGTAGATCAGATACGTTGCAAGTAAGTTTCTTATTTAATTATTGAAAGTCCACTTTGTGCTTGCAGATGTTACATTAAATTAATAATAATATTACCATTGTTGTTGTTGCTGTTATTATTTGTATTATTATAAACGTGTTATTTTATTAAGTCTATATAATATGCTGCATTTGATCCCAGATTCGATGGGCATTGGCTACCTTTGTGCACTTGAGAGATCAGTGTGTATTTTTGCTTCCTGTCACATTAGATTTGCTTGATGCAGAGCTTGACTTTTTTGTTTTTTAAAGCTGTCCACATGAGTTCTCGTCAGCGGTTGTTTGAGGACACGGCAGCAGGTCTGCGTGTCTCAGAAGAGAGAGTGAGCGTGTGTGTCTGTGTTTCTGCAGGTGTTTGACCTCAGGCAGTGCCATAGGCAGATGCAGCAGCAGGCAGCGACGGCACAGGCAGCAGCGGCGGCGCAGGCGGCAGCGGTCGCGGGGAATATTCCAGGACCTGGGAGTGTTGGTGGAATCGCTCCTGCAGTCAGTGAGTGTCTGCCATGTTCACTGACACTACATGACATCTGAGTTCATGAATTCGACTCTTTGTCCAAATTTGCTTACCAAAAATATTTTCTCTTTTTGTAAGGAAAAGGAAATACATTTGAATGTGTAACAGGAGAATTATCAGGTTCTTGAGGCTTACTATTACAAACTTCGTTACATGCCTTGTCAATTATCTTTTTTTTTATATGTCCTGCCTTATTAGGGATGAAGCAACATGAAAATGCCCTGGTTATACTTCAAACTAAAATATTTTTCATTCTTCGTTTGAGCGCAAGTTCAAAAAAGCTATATATACAGTTTTCAAACCTTTTTAATACTTTCCTCTAGGGCTGCACGACACTGGAAAAAAAATCACATTGCGATATTTAGTTTTTCTGTGATTATATATATTGTGATTTTGAGTATAATTTCACAGGATTTTGAATAAAATACATCTGCATAAAATATCCAAAATCAAATAAACAAATTAAAGCAGAGATGAAAGCAATAGAACAAAGATAAAAATGAAATAAACAGTGCTTTGTGGTTTTCAAAGGAGTCTAGCATTAAAATTCAATTGTCCCTACACTGGTTGATTTGTTTATTGATAATTATTCATTTTTGGATGTTAAATGTAACAACAAGGTTTTGAGATTTTTACTCACAAAATAATATTTTCCTCTTCCTGTTAAAAGAAAAGTTTTATCTGAGAGATTTTCTAAAGTGCACACTGTTGAAGTTAGAAATAGATACCTGTCATTTCTCCAAGTACACTTCTAAACAATTAATGACATTTATCCATTTAATGAGTTTCTTAGAATAAGATTTAATTTAGACAGTAATGCTTGTATTTTCTCCTTGTAAGATATTGAATCTCAGGAACAACTATTTCATTGTTGTACTATTGTCAAATCCGAGTGGTTGATAACAACAAATGTAATACCTGCTGCTTTTGACTGTCACATTGTAAAATTTTTAAATTTTATGAAAAACAAAGAAATTGAATTTTTGTGCAATAATATGTTGATTGTAGCAAAATTTTATATACACAGATGTAAATTTGTTAAAGTTTCTCCCTGTTTCAAAGCATAAAAAATGATTTTAACATTTTATAAATGAAGTTTATTTAGAAACTAATTTCGAGAGGATCACGTGCTAATGATTGCTTGTGGCCATTCCCGCATTATTCAATTTATGAATCACTAATCAGACGATTCTTAAGCCACTATAAATTCCCTAAGTTTCATATATCAGCCATCTTAATTTTGAAGAATCCCCCCTCCCACCGCTACTTCTCCTCCTTTCCTAGATGGGTGGCACGGTGGCCCAGTGGTTAGCACTGTTGCCTCACAGCAAGAACGTCACTGGTTTTAGTCTATACCAAGCCAGCCGACGTTTCTGTGCGGAGTTTACGTGTTCTCCCCGTGCTCACGTGGGTTTCCCCTGGGTTCCCCGGTTTTCTCCCACCGTCCAAAAACATGCAACTTAAGGTAATTGACTAATCCAAATCGGCACCATAGACATGCTCCTAGTAAGTAGTTATCACTTAAGAGCAATCCCTATCTGTTCATTAGCTACTACAGGAGGGGAGTTCTCGAGATCTACCTGAGCTCAAACTCCCCTCTCGCCTTGCAAACGGGAGGGAGACCCGGTCTCGAGGATCTTATGAGCTCAGGGCTCTCTCCCGGAACAGCATGCCAAACAAGCTTTATAATCAATCATCGGCTAAGTGTGAACTCTTGAAAAATCCATACAACAGGTAAAAACAAAAAGTGCCTCAAAGCTCTCTAACCTTTTGTCAGCTTATATGGATTGACCCCCCCCTGAATATATTTTCATTTGCATTAGTATGATTTAAGTTTTTAGTTATATTATTATTATTATTATTTTGTGCTATTTTATTTTGTTTATTTTATGCTGCTTGGATGTAATGCTATATATGTTTAACAATGGACGTTGAAAATGCCTGTTTGTTATTTGAAGATTAAATAAAAAAAATAAAAAAATTCAATTATCAAATCTAAAATAACACTGCTAGTCATTGTATAAATAAATAAACACATTTAATCTTTGTAAAGTGCCAAGTAAATTAAGGCTAACATGCCAGGATAATTTACATTTTAGGAGATTTGGCTCTAAAATTACTTTAAAGATGACAAAAAGTAGATGAAAGCAAAGAAAAATGTAACGTTTGTAAAACTACTATTGAACTATCACTTATATGTATATATTCCAGTATCCATTCTTATAGTGGCCTTTGAAGTCATGCAAAATGATGTTCAAGCTATTATTTTAATATTATGCAAAGCACAACAGCGGACTGTTGATTCATTTTAGGTCACGGACATTCAGATTTTTAGTCAGTGAACATCAGGGAATTTGGCTTAGAGTGGAAACCCTGAATATAATGTGGATAATATAAAACAAATATTTTAGATATTAAATATCTTTTAAAACATTTTATTTAAGCCTCTTCATCTGAAGAAAGTGCCAAAATGCAATACTCAAATGAGCATCATTATATGCTTTTCCTGTTGACCATACTCATCATGAAATTACAGACCTCAGAATGTCATGACTGACAAATCAGAATCAAGCTTTTCAGAGAGGTGTTTAACAAAGGGCAGAAGTTAGATTCCACAAGTAAAACAAATCTATATGGAAACAGTTTTGATGGTAATGTATAAAATTTAAAGAAAGGGGTGTTGTGTGAGCTTTAAGATTGTAAATCGATGTTATATGCTATTGTTGAATTATTGCATTATTCACACTTAGCTTAAAAGAACTAAAATATATTGTGAAAGATTGGGTAGTGCTGCACTGAAAATTCCACTAATCAGAACTGAATTTAAAGTCCGCAAGAAATCAAAACCCATATGATTTTGTAAGCTAGTTTTGTGGTGAACAATTAATCTGTGCATGTCATTAAGAAAAAAATACTTTGCCCTTCTGATCTTTAATTGAAATCTGAAAATGCACTTCCTGTTTGTTTTCAGTTAATTCATCAGATTTTGAAGTATTAGGCGTGGCTAACGCTACTCCAACTGTCAGTTTTGACAACAAAAAGAAATGGTGAGCAGGAGGAGTCTGCTAGGTTGTAATAACTCTTCTAAAACCCCTTTTTCCGATCTTTCTGAATAAAATGCCTACTTCATGGGTGACCAACCCTGTTCCTGGCGATCAACCTTCCTGCAGATTTCAGCTCCTACCCTGATCAAACACATCTGAATTAATTAATTAGAACCTGAGGAGCACTTGGTAATTACAGGCAGGTGTGTTTGATATGGGCTGCAACTGAAAACTGCAGGAAGGTCGATCTCCAGGAACAGGGTTGAGCACCCCTGGCCTACTTTACTACATCTATTCAGCCCGCGGTAGAAAAAAACAAGCCACGCCCACTGTTGTGTCATTTAATATTATGTTTTTCTAGGAACTGTGTCAAAATACAAAAAGAATAACGATCGCAGCTTCCAGTTCACGGGGACTTTAAATATAGTTTTCTACAGATGTAATTAACAAGTTGCATTTTTTCATTGTTTTCAAATCCTTTTTTGCTTAATATTAATTTTTTTTTTATTGTTTTATTTATTATTTGTTCAGTCTCATGCTTCAAGACTTTTTGAAATAAAAAGAAATACTTCTGGCCAGAATTATGCTGAAAAAGTAGCACTATTTTATTATAAAAATTCAGATAACTTGATGTTTCAACAGGAAATGGCAACACAAACATAATACTTTTATGATTACCTGAAGAGATTTGATACTGAACAATTATTACACGTTTAATCAACTAACTGGTTGTTGTGAATGTTTATCTGCAGGCCTTTCGGCGGCAGCAGGCATCGGTGTGGATGACCTCAGGAGGCTATGTATCCTGCGTCTGAGTTTTGTGAAGGGCTGGGGTCCCGACTACCCCCGGCAGAGCATTAAACACACCCCCTGCTGGGTGGAGGTGCATTTGCACAGGGCGCTGCAGCTGCTGGATGAGGTGCTGCACACTATGCCACTGGCTGACCCTGGACCAGCTAACTGAGAGGAACAATACACCGCATACACTCACCACACAGACTCACTACAGTAAGCGTGCAAACCACATTAAGTGCTACAATGTGGTTTGCGCTTTTATCGTTGTCGTTAGAAACCCAATAAAAACACCACAGAAACTCACTACTCTAAAATCTATGTTTCTGAAAGATATTTCGGTGCGTTTTATTGTTCTATAGTGAAATGTTGCATTTCTTTGCAGTTGAATCTCACAAAAACATGTCAAGGTCATATTTCACTTTAATATTAAAAGAATTTAAATATTTCTCAAACAGCATGAAGATGGAATTTAGGAGGATTTCTAATAAGTTATCTTATTTTGGTGTGTGTACTGTGTGTGTGTGTGTGTGTGTGTGTGTGTGTGTGTGTGTGTGTGTGTGTGTGTGTGTGTGTGTGTGTGTGTGTGTGTGTGTGTGTGTGTGTGTATACAGTTGAAGTCAGAATTATTAGACCCCCTGAATTATTAGACCCCCTGTTTAGGATATTTTTAGCACATTTCTAAACATAATAGTTTTAATAACTCATCTCTAATTACTGATTTAATTTATCTTTGCCATTCATTCATTCATTCATTCATTTTCTTTTCGGCTTAGTCCCTTTAGACCCATTCTGGGTCGCCACAGCAGAATGAACCAACTTATCTAGCACGATTTTACACAGCGGATGCCCTTCCAGCCGCAACCCATCTCTGGGAAACATCTACACACACTCATTCACACTCATACACTACGGACAATTTAGCCTACCCAATTCACCTGTACCGCATGTCTTTGGACTGTGGGGAAACCGGAGCACCCGGAGGAAACCCACGCGAACGCAGGGAGAACATGCAAACTCCGCACAGAAACGCCAACTGACCCAGCTAAGGTTTGAACCAGCGACCTTCTTGCTGTGGGGCGACAGCACTACCTACTGCGCCACTGCGTCACCTATCTTTGCCATGATGACTGTAAATAATATTGACTAGATATTTTTCAAGACACTTATATACAGCTTAAATTGACATTTAAAGGCTTAACTAGGGTAATTAGGTTAACTACACAGGTTAGGGTAATTATGCAATTATACATAATTACAGGTAATACAGGTAATTATACATACACACAGGCACATACAAAGGTTACAATAAATCCAAATAATCTGTTAAAAAAGCCCTATATTCATGAAAAAATTATCATGGTTTCTACTTTCGACATCGATAATAATAGGAAATATTTCTTGAGCATGAAATCATCATATTAAACTCAGGTTTAATTACGGGTAGGGGATAATCAATGGATTGTCATGCTTTAAATGATTTTAAATGAAGAACATGGAGGTGAACTGCTTGATGCGAAGTGGTGGTTCGTTGAATTCACAAAGTGCATTTAAAATCCTTTAACACAGACGAAAGCGCTGATTATCCTTCTTATTCTGTGTTCATATGCCAAGTTATAGACACGTTAAAACTAGATTTGCTCTTTGAAGGGCAATATTTTAGAAAATTTTTGTTTGTTTTGATGTTAAACCACCTAGTCCCTGCTTTGAATAAGTCACAGGCAGACAGAGAGCGAGCGCTATTGAGCAATCATGTGCACATGTAAATGACACTGGCATATCTAATAGCTCATAGTAACATGTGTTAGCTACCAACTCGCAAATATGCTCAAAATTATGAAAATTTGTGAGTTGGTTGATCCCCATTGTTTCCCTGGTGTCAAGATCACACAGAAATGAAGGCTCTGGATGCAGTCACTGATTTACTATGGTTACTACTAATGTTTGAGGGAAGCGCATTTATTTTAAACTGATCAAAATCTGACTGGAACTACCTGTGCATTAAATAATTTTATTTCACACCTTCCAGCCAACTAGAATCAATAATTTTAACAGACCATGGAATAAATACAATTATTAAATGTACATATTTATTTATAATGATAGTATTTGCTGGTCTTTAAATGGTAGTTTGTTCATTAAAGAAAAATATATACTTATTATTAGTTATTCAATAAGAATTAGAAATATGCTTTTTTTTCTTCTAATATTGTATTGAAAAAAGCCTAAAATGAATTGCATTTTTTTAATATACAGAATGTTCTTTTGATTTTATGCTGAATTATGACCTGGACTGTTTTGTGGGATTCATCTGTTCAATTTAGATGTATATACCTTAGCGCTACAGGTCTACTAATGAATGCAAGTTTACACAGGGTTGATTGCAGATTAAGTTCAGGGAAATAGCTTTATTGTTCATATGCCTTTCTAGCTTTGCACATCATGCAGTTATACTAAAAATATTAGAAGTCTAATAGTTTTGCAATACCGGTAGAAAATGCTTTCAATTTGTTCTTGCAAGAAAATAATTTATGGCTCAGCGAACATATAAAAACAAAATGCAACAATAGCTGCCACATTCACAGTGACCTTTCGGTCGGTTCTCGGAATATTTTTCCATTCATTTACTCCATAAGAGTCGGAGCTTTGAAATAATCAAGCTGAACATTATTAATAAATATACATTGTGAATTTAAATACAAGTTAAATGCAAAATCATATATTTAAAGAAAAAAAAATGTAAAGAGTGTAACAAGATTCAAATCTCTATGGAGAAAATGATTGATTTATTTACTTACGGAACCGTGCTGTCGTGCTCTAGTATCACACAAACACACACAACACCACACAGGTAAAAAAGAGACTGTTCAACCTCCAAGCAAGTATTTTTGCATAAATATCTGGAGATCCACGGGTTTGGTAGCACTAACTGCCTCAGAGCAAGTGTATATGGCTATGCTGGCGCTGGTCAATTCAGGAACAGTTGGAAAGGACCAGCTGATGTAGATTTAAACCTGCCTCTGAGAGACAAACTGAACCGACAGAAAACAGGACAAACTGTCAAAACAAAACTGCTCATCGTCATCATCTCTGTGCTTGTGCTGTGCTCCTCTACATGTGGACCTCAACTCAGCTATTACGCTGCTTATTATCCAGGCATCTTATTAGTTAGACTTGCAATAGCCTTCCAGCTCCTTTATTTTCATACCAAAAAAAAAAAAAAAAAAGAAGAAAAAAAAAAACAAGCCTGAATTGTTCAGCTTTAAAATGGTGGTATTGGTATTGTGACGCAGTTCGGTGTTTGTAACCAAAATCATTTGCCATGTGGTGTAACTCACCAAAGCCAGAATACCTCATGATAATCAAGCATGAAACCCAGTGGATTTTTTTTCTTTATGCCAAAATGTGTCTGGAAATCTTCTTTCTAGACATCATGCTCACCTCATACTTTAACCAAATCGAAACGGGACGTGTCTTGAACCGAATGTAAAGCCTTGATGCACCGGCAGACCGATTTCAAGAACAACGGGTTTTTTATTTGCCAACACCAGTTGCTGAGCTTTTAGCATTTGCTCGCCCAGTAACTCAAGTCTAGATTATGACCAAAATGCAGCCCAGTCATACCACTATAACCTTCTGCAAACGGGTAGAACATCTCAACTTCAAGCATTAAACATTATAGTTTTGCTGCCTTTCCCAAATTGAAATGTCTTTATCTTACTGTACACCTACTGGAAATGATGCGTTTATTGGAAGGCCGTTCGTATTGCATTATTAAACATGTGCAACTAGTATAGATGGAAATCTAATAGTTGGTTAAAGTCATCATGAAATCTAAATTAATCCATGTCCCTGATTTTATTGTACTTGATTCATCTAAAACCTTTTCAACATTGATAATTAATAGTGAGAAATGTTTGCTATTTTAGTTTATTTCTGTGAAAGCAGAATATTCAGCAGCCAGATCAAGAAACTTTTTTAGTTGTTATAATGTTTACATCAAGGATATATGCTGATGGGTAAAATATAAGATGGGAGGAAAGGATATTTTAACGATTTTGCATTTACAAACGTAAAAGTATTGTGTTTCCTTAAAAAACTTTTGCGTTGTTCTGCAGAAAAGTCTTGTGTTCCCCCAAGAAACTTGTTCTTTTGTTAAAGTATTGTACTCCCCAAGAGAAAATGCATTTATTTGCAAACATATTGCATTCCCTGATATATTTTTTGTTATTTAGCCAAATTATTGAATTCTCCAAAAAAACGCTGTGTTCTTTTCAAAAGGCTTTACATTTTTTTATTCACTTTGAAGATATATTGTATTATCTTGAAAAAGCATGACACTCCCAAAGAAACTTTAGTATTATTAGTATTGTTTTTTCCCCCAAAGAAACACTTTTTGTTTTACAGAATTACTGCATCCCTGACACCTAATTCATAACAGGCCCGTAGCCAGTTCTTTGTTTTTTTTTTTCAAAAAGTTTTAGCAGTCATTCGCCCTATTTTCTATTTAAATATGAGGTTTAAATACTGCATTTTAATGACATTTTAAGCACTATTTTTTGCTGGATTAGCTTGTCAGATGGTCATCATAACCATACTTTTTTATGTACCAAAAGCATTTTCTAAAGATTTAGAATAAAGAAATATGACAACAATACTTATTTTTAAAATACAAAAATAAGAATCTGTTAAAGTTTTTATATTTATTAGGCAAATGACAAACTGGCCAGCACATTCTACTTTCCTCAGTCAGAATTTGGGATGCAGAATTTGACACGGTGTGAGAACGGGAAGTCACGTTGTGTCAAATTCGGTGTTTCAAACTCTGTTCCGACAGCCAACACAGGATTCCACTTGATCTTAAAGCCTTTTTCGATGGCTTATTTTTACAATTATTATAAATTCTGGACCTTTTTCAGTGAGGGGTGGATCCTTTAAACCTCCCGAATCTGTTTTTTCTTTTTTGTAAAAGTATTGCAATAATTAAAAAAAAAGCATTCTTTTGTAGTTCATAAGTTATTATATTAATATATTTTTTGAATTATTACAATTTTTTTTTTTAAAGAGTGTCCTATCCAGGCATGGGCCGGTATAAAATTCTGACAGTATGATAACCTTGGATAAAAATAATCACAGATTTACAGTATTGTGATTACTGCTCTAAAACATGTTCTATTTAAATGTCTGGGTAAAAAAAACTAAAACTTTTTTCTGCTTTGAACACAATATATTTTATTTTGAGAAACGTTTAAAATATTTTGGAACAGTAAACATGTCAGGCTAAATAATTAAAATGAATCATTGACTTCTGCTGTCTTCATTAGGTTCAAAAACACAGATTTCTTTACAATTAAATTTTTTTTGGATATCTTTTCTGCTGTTCTAAAAAACAACAAAAAAAGTAAAAAAAAAAATCTTACATGTACCGTAGAAACGGTACAGCAGAAAATGTTGACGGTTTTAAAACCTTGACGTTTGCAAACCGCTGTATACCTTGAAAACGATTATCGTCCCATGCCTAGTCATATCCCAATTCCCAACAAGTCCCATAAAAACACACACATCAATGGCAAGCTTATTAAGCTTTCAGGTCATGTATAAATCTCAATTTCCAAAACTGGAGCCTTATGGCTCATTTTGTTGTCACATATTACTCTCATCAAAAGTATTTTGTGAGAGAGACGTTCTCAGGGCAAGAGAATGCAAAATTGAAAACATTCTTTTTCTTCCAACTCGTTTTTCCCTTTAGCCTTGGAAAACATAAAATACTTTTTTTCAAAAACATTGACAACCCTGATGATGTTTAATGATGTTTAATATGATGCCTTCTGAGTACAATATTTAACAATGGAATTATACTTTTCAGGAGTAAATTTGTTGCTCAAGCCATTTCATGTTGACTTTAATCAAAACCTCTCTATTTTTAGTCCTTGACAAATGTTATCAATGGTTAGTCACAACAAAAGAGAAACTATTTAGTAGAACACTGTTCTGTAGATGTTCTGCATTCCCAGTATTGTTTCCAGATTAATAATCTTTGTGCCTTTCCATTTGTGCTTCTTTTTTTTATTCATGAACTCTTCAATTACTAAGAATAAATTCCTTCTCAGTTTATGAATCACAAAAACTTAAAATCTTCTACTGGTCTGAAATATTCCAGTAGTTTTAAGCAATGAAGTTCGTCAGGGATGTCTCACAGTCATCGAGTGTTTTCAGCTTTCGTTTAGACCTGTAAATTGGGCGACACAAAAGATGCAAACTCTTCATCTGCAGGGTTGTTCACATCGGCTCAGGTCACGTTGAGAATTATGAGCCTTTCAGAAAATGTATTGTAAAGCATAATGCCTTCTTTTCTTTCTTTTTTCATGAACATTGTTGAATTTAGATGTCAGGTAAACTCATTGTTCTGATGAGTGCCTTTGTGCTGTATCTCATACTACAGATTAAAAGCTAAATACGGTAAAGCTGTAGTTTTAATACAGATTACAAAGGCACTTTGCAATTTACACAATCAGTGTTAGGTTCTCTTCAAACCAGTATGCTTTCTTGAGGTCATTTTGGGTGAATTAGATTAAAGCTCTCGCATTACACATCCAATTCAAACCTTGGTGGTGTAGGAACATATTTGTCGTATTTGAAGCTAGAAAACATTTATAAAAATAGACATAGAGAGGTATCTAAATGTCATTAGCAACTTCAGTGCATAGCTTGCTTAGACTTACAGGATTCAAAACATTTTGTTGGTTAAACCGTTTTGCCAATGACGTTACATGGTCAGGAGTCATCGTGTGGTTTATTTTGCCTTAAAAATGAAAAAAAAAAAGTTACAATCGACCCCAAATGTCATGGTGACAGATGTAGAGGTAATATCATTAGTGTAAAGTAACTTGACTTTCCTTCTCCCTCATTAGTTCCGCACTGTAATTTAGATTTTCTTTCACTGTATGAAAATGTTTCTCTTTTTTTCAAAGGATGACTTTTGCTTTTCTCAAAAATATGTGGCCTAGCCCCACGCAACACTTAAAGTTCTCTAACGTGTGTGTTTTCACTGATGGGCATACTGTATTGTGTAAGGATATTACATGATGAAAAGCAACATGTATGTCAGTAACATGACAATCACCCAACTGGAAGTCAAATCAACAGCATTCCATATGAAACCGATTTCTTACAAGTATTTATCAGTATGTTATCCAGTGTGAATATATTTGAATCGACTATTTTATTGATATTGTCATTTCAATTCTTGTTGTTATTATAATTATTCTATTGTTAAAGGACATTCTGCTCCTGTATGTTGACTGTACACCAAAGTAAAAAAAATCATTTTGATACAGATATGTCTTGTGGTGGAGTTTTTTGTTAAATTAGCAAATTATTTATTAATTCAATTTCTTTTCGGCTTAGTCACTTTATTAATTAGGGGTGCCACTGCGGAATGAATCGCCAACTTATCCAGCATATGTTTTATGCAGCTGATGCCCTTCCAGCTGCAACCCAACACTGAGCAACACCCATACACACTCCTTCACACATATACACTATGGTTAATTTAGCTTATTCAATTCACCTACAGTATACGGGGAGAACATGCAAACTTCACACAAAAATATGGCAATTGACCCAGCTGGGGCTCAAACCCGCGAACTTCTTGCTGTGAGGCTATCGTGCTACTCACTTCGCCACTGTAATATATATGCAAATTATGCTAAACCCAATTTGATTAGTATTATATAATTTAAATTAACTAAATAATAATTATTTATTTACACCAAGTTAAATTAAATGAAAATTAAATATGTTTTTGCAACTAACTGAAGTAGTTTGTCTTTGTTTGGCAAATACGTAACATTATTGATTAGTTAAAAGAGTTTATTAGTTTTATGTTTTTTTCTTTAATTTTTATAACTTCTACCTGTAAACAGTTTCTTTGCTCATTATTAAAGTATACTCTCAGTGTATACACGGTGGCACAAATAATGTTCCCTAAGGAATAGTTTTGTACCTTTGTAAAAGTTGAACCTTATATGGTACAGAAAAGACCTCTATGATACTGTTCTGTACCTTTTATGGTACAATTGAAATGAAGGTACGCAATTGTTCTCATATAAAAGGTACATAAGTGATGGACAACTCCTTCTTTATTACAATATCTATGAAAAAATGTGATTTTATGAATAATTTCCATATTAAAACATGAATCATCATTTAAAAACATATGCTTAAAGAAACTCTTAAACATTAATTATTAAGTTCTATTATACTAAACAACTGGTAAAACAAAAAAATAGCTGTTGTAAACTAAACATTTAAGGCATTTTTATAAGGCATATCTTGTTACAAAACTTTTGCATAATTATATTTCTATTTTAAAATTAAGTAAATTAAATGAACTTCAGTTGACGCAGTAGGTCGCGCTGTCGCCTCACAGCAAGAAGGTCGCTGGTTTGAGCCTCAGCTGGGTCAGTTGGCGTTTCTGTGTGGAGTTTGCATGTTTTCTCTGCGTTCATGTGGGTTTCCTCCAGGTGCTCCAGTTTCCCCCACAGTCCAAAGACATGCGGTACAGGTGAATTGGGTACCCTAAATTGTCTGTAGTGTATGAGTGTGTATGGATGTTTCCCAGAGATGGGTTGCGGCTGGAAGGGCATCCGCTGTGTAAAACATATGCTGGATAAGTTGGCGGTTCATCCCCGGATTAATAAAGGGACTAAGCCGAAAAGAAAATGAATGAATAAATTAAATTTAAGTGATTACAAAGGTATTGTGTGAAAATTGGAGTGAAAAAAAAGTTTTATATGTACATGGGAGAATGTATTTCTGTAACATTTTTGTGAAAAGTGTTGTGAAATGTTTAGCAAAAAATAGATCTTTTGATTTGTTGAAATATTTTTTTTATACTTTATTGTGAATGGAAAAGATGCATTTTTTTAAATTATGCATTTTAATTGCATTGTGCATTTTAAATAACTTTTTTTTTAAAAACATTGTTTAAAAATGTATTTGATGTTTTATATTTACTGAAAAAAGACACATTTTGGATATAGAAAAATGTCAATAAATAGTTCTTGTCGCTGTAGTGGTACCTTCATGGATCAGATTTGTACCTCTGATGAAGGTACAATATTGTATCTGCAGGTTTTAAAAACCAAAAAAAAAAAAAATGGTTTCCCATGGTACAAATCATATCCCTAAAGGTACAAACTGCAATGGTACAAATTTGTTTCTTTGTCTTAAGGTACAATTCTGTTCCATAAAAAGGTACTGACCCAGTGGCAGGGGTCAGTACTTCTTTGGTACAACATTGTACCATTTTTCTGAGAGTGTGTAAATTTTGATTGTTTTTTGCAATGAGCTGGAGTAATTGTTTTTTTTAAATATAAGTATTTATTTTCTAATATAAAATATGTTAAATAAAAACTCTACACTAAATACTCTAAAACCTCATTATATTTATACATACCCCAGGATTCTGAATAATTTCAGGCTTGACTATAGTATAAAGTTTTCTTTTTTTTATTTGACCATATTAAGCTGAATGAAAATTATTTTTATTTCTTAGCTGAAATAAAATCTTTTTTTATGAAATATATATTTTTATATTGGCAACGCAGTGGCGCAGAAGGTAGTGCTGTCACCTCACAGCAGAAGGTCGCTGGTTCGAGCCTCGGCTGAGTCGGTTGGTGTTTCTGTGTGGAGTTTGCATGTTCTCCCTGCGTTCGCGTGGGTTTCCTCCAGGTGCTCTGGTTTCCCCCACAGTCCAAAGACATGCGGTCCAGGTGAATTGGGTAGGCTAAATTGTCCATAGTGTATGAGTGTGAATGAGTGTGTATGGATGTTTCCCAGAGATGGGTTGTGGCTGAAAGGGCATCCGCTGCGTAAAACATGTGCTGGATAAGTTGGCAATTCATTCTGCTGTGGCGACCTCAGATTAATAAAGGGACTAAGCCGAAAAGAAAATGAATGAATATTTTTCTATTTTAATTTTATGTTTTATAGGTTTTTCGGCAGCACGGTGGCTCAGTTGTTAGCACTGTTGCCTCACAGCAAGAAGGTCGCTGGTTCGAGTCCTCTTCATGTGTGGAGTTTGCATGTTCTCCCCATGTTCGCATAGGTTTCCTCCAGGTGCTCCGGTTTTCCCCAGTCATGTGGTATAGGTGAATTGGGTTATAGTGTGTGTGTGTGTGAATGTGAGTGTTTGGGTGTTTTCTAGTACTGGGTTGTCAGCATCGGCTGCATAAAACATATGCTGGAATAGTTGGCGGTTCATTCCGCTGTGGCGACCCCTAATAAATAAGGGACTAAGCCAAAGGAAAATTAATGAATGACTTCATTTTTTGTTCAGTTAAAGCAGAGTTGCCTAAACTAGTGGCCCATTGTAACCTATGGTTTGGCCCGCCATCCTATCTGAAAAGAGAGGGAGAGTGATAGGGTGTTGGTTGGGGCCTTTGACAGAGATCGTCATTTCCAATGTAATGTAACCTTTCGTTTCTTTTTTTAATTGAAGAGCTGCAAAAAAATCAACTAAAATTAAATGTAAAGGAATCAGACTATTAAAATGTAAATACTTGACAGATAGAGGACAATGCACAAGACATAAGCAAATCAAGTCAAAGGCAGGAGTAGCACGACTAGTGTATTCAGCATTGATCTCTATTGTGTTATAAAAGGGATTGTTTAGGTTTTTACTATAATAAGTTCATTATAAAACATTAAAAATGATACTGCATCATTAATATGCTTTAAAGCAACGTTTTCAAGTTTTAAATATTAGCAAATAAATTAGAAAATTACACATGGCAAATTTATGGAAATGTGGTTTGGTATCTTTAACTTCGGCCCACAGCTCAAGTTTGGTTTTTGGCCCTTTATAAGAAAAAGTTTGGGCACCCTTGATTTAAAGTATGTTTTTTTTTTTTAGAGTAACTTTGCTTTGGTTACCTCTAATAACCCCATGGTTGAACTTGATAGCGCGGATTGTTGTTTAAACGTATGAACTGTAGAGGGCGCTGAAGCGCATATATATATGAATAACAATCGAGGCTGCGCAGCATCCGCCCTGAATGAGCATCATCACTTTCATCTGGAGGCGGGAGCGCGCGCGCGTCACCGAGCGCATCCTTGAGGAGCGCGCAGCCGCTGAAGAAAACATCCTACAGCTCGACCACCCGTTCAGCTGGAGGATCGGCCTCAAGAAATTCATGGAAATTAAATAGAAATTCATTACCTTTGCTTTTTGTTTTTTGTTTTCTGATCACAGCCAAGCCATTGGACGCCAAAATGGCTGAGATGACCAATTTAAAACCAACCTACGGTGAGTACACGGGTTTATCTATATTTACGTAATGAAAATGTATATAAACTGCGACTATGTTATAATTACCTTCATTAATTCGAAATTTTAAAATTTATTTCGATCTTGGATTTGGTTTGGTTTGTTGTTTTCAATGAAATACCCTATTCTAAGATATATTTTGAGGACAATTGTATTTACATTAGCCTGCATGCTATTTTATATCACTGTACACTATACTGCAGGCTATAATAGTGACCTGGGGGAGTTATTTTGGAAATAAATAATATTAAATTGGCACACAAAATCTTAATATTCGCCAATCAAGTGTAAAGTGCAGCACCGGAAATACGCACATGAAGACAACATGATTTACCCGCTAGACGCATGAGGTGTGTTTATCCACACACATGTCATGCCGTGTGATGAATTATGACAGTCTCATAGAAGAAATAAATGTAATTATTTAGGAAAATTTGTCTTTATTAACTAAACTCTTAAGCATTTTTGTTGAGACTGCGTGTATGACGTCATGTCTGTTCAAGGCGAGTGTTTTGTGCCCTTACTTTTTTTTTCTCATTTCATGACGATATTCAACGCTGTTGCCTATAATGCACATTGTTGCATAATATGTAGTATTAGGATCAGAGTCACCAGACCTATAGCTATACAATAAAACAGAAATGGTGCATGGATTTAAAAATATTCTCTCAGACATTGATATATAATAGTTTGAAGAAAGATTTTAAATGTAGGCTAAACAAACCATTAGCCTTTTAATTTTTACACCTTAATAAATCATTTTTACTGTCTTTAACTCTTAAACAATGATGTCATCTATACTATTAAAAGTAAGTTATGAATGGGCGTATATATTGCTTATTATTCTCTAATGTTAAAACTGTAAGGTGTGTTATATAACATAAATGTATATATATATAATGAACATTTATATATTAAGCTACAATCCTTAACTGCATGACAGTATATGCTACGCTTATTATATCACACACTTCCTCAAAAAATTAATCACAATATTTCTTGCCATCACTTTTTGTCATAATTTGCTTTTATTTATTTGTTTGTTTATTGCAGTGATAACAGAAAAAAATGGTTCCTCAGAGAAGCTTTCATTGAACATTTCCTTATATAATCATCTGTTACTTAGAATATTAAACATTTGAATGATTTCAAGAACCCTTATCCACTAGTATAAATATTTTTTGTGCAATTAAATGGTTCAATGAATGTTATAGGTTCTTAATAAAATTATACAATTGTCAATAAAAAAACTTTTTTTTATTAAGAAATAGTGTAAAAAGCATCAATGATTTGAACTGAAAATGTCATTTTGTTTGTCTATATCATAAACCGTTGTCACTTTCTCTTCTCAGCTTCACTAAAACCCTAAACAAATTAACATGAAAGAATATAATACTGTGAATAATAAACCTTCTGGCCAGAAAATACTTAGTGTAAATGTTTCATATTTAATAACAGTTCATATTTAGTGAAAAATAAAACGTGATTCCAGTTGTTATGTGATTTTAAAATCATCAACAGATTGAGTCTTTAGGAGGATTATGTCATACTTTGGGGGATAGTGGATGGTTTTGACGCGTTTCCTGGTAAATGCGTGTGATGTAGTTTGGGTCAAGTATTTTAGGAACACGTCTGAGGCATCTTGGATCACAACACAGCGCGTGGGAGTTGCCTGGAGACAGAATCAGCAGCAAGATGTGCATGCGCTTGGGAAGAAAATAACCTGGATCAGTTCAGCTAGAAAAACACAAATTTAGGATTTCGGAAGCCGTGAAGGAAATAAAACCTTTTATTGCTTCAATAGGAAGTCTTGCACATTTAAAGGCAAAATGCTGTTTGAAATAACACAACAACTGAATGTCAGAATATGTTGAATGTATGTGGGTCTATACAGATATGTGACACATCATTGTTTTCGACAATGAAGTTTAAAGGGATATTTTACCAAAAAATTTAACTTTACATACAATTTATTTACCTTTGGGTGGTTCCAAACCTTTATGAATTTCTATGTTCTGTTGAACACAAAAGAAGATATTTTGGGGAAAGCTGAAACCACTGACATCCATAGTAGGAAAAACAAGTACTATGGAAGGCAATGGTTTGTGCGTTTCTTCAAAATGTTTTCTTTTGTGTTCAAAAGAAAAAATTAACTCAAATAGATTTTAGACAAGTGGTAGGTGAATAAATGATGATGGATTTTTAACTGTGGGGAGGGTGAACAAAAATATTGCTTGCAAATTGTGCTGAAAAATTGTGCTTATAATGTGCCCTTGTAGTGTATTATACAATAAATATATTATAATAAAAATATTAATATATAAATATATTACAATAAAAACTATACTTGAGTTAGCAAAAGTTATTTCTATTAAAATAACATAAAAAACAAGCAAACAGACAAAAACCATAAAACTCAACAATCTCAAATAAAAGATCTACAAACAGCTAAATTCTGCTAGCTCAACCATATGCCTGTGCAAAAAGAAGTGCCTTCAAATCTGATTTTAAAAACCATAATATCCAGGTTATTCAGGTTATTCCATTGACATAGTGGAGCATAGGATTGGATAAGATTCGGGACCTCAAAAGGTGCCTCATCGTACAATGTTGCAAGACATAAAATACGTGTTTCCTAATAGTTCTTTTTTGCATGTTTCAGATGACAAATCTAGAGGCCGCTGACTACATTTTTTTCAAATCTGAAATGTTACTTACATGGTAAAATTAGTAGAGAAGGCAGGGCTTTTCATGCAGATCAACTAGCGAACCACTGACCTAAACTTTACCCTATACACAAAAAATTGTGTTTTTAAAAGCAAACATAAAATTAAAGTGCACTGCAACCACATAGATTTACCTTGATTTTACATCGCTTACATTTCTTTTGTGGAACTGTGCTTTAGCAGACTTGAACCCAAGCACATTGCATCAATACAACAGCATAAAAGTGAGTTACTAAGCAAACCACAACAGAAAGCATATTCAATTACAAATAATATACAGACATTGTTAAGTTGTTTTGTGGTGTTGTGCAAAGAAAATAATCTTTTATTCAACAACAATATGCCCCTGTAAATATCATTAGTGTGAAAAGGAACAAAGGTAGTATGTTGTACTGCCCCATATAGCATTCATTTTAACTGTAGTCAAGCTGTGTCGCATTAAAGCAACATGTGAGATGCCTTCATTGGCCTTCATATTAAAACTTGTACTGCACGCCAAAATTAGCTGGGAGCGAATGTAACAAGACTAGCAGTGTCCTGCTTCTTGGTCTCAGATTTTACGGCCTTTCATCACAGCCGCATGTCAGTACAATTATAAAAGAAGACACTTCAAACCCAATTTGTAGAGATTAAATCAGGTTTATTTTGTACATTAACATAACAAATATCCATACAGGAGTGGAAATTAACGTGTAACCTGTCACATTTGCTTCGCAAAAACAGTGCAAAGTTAAACGCGCGATGTGTGTGTGTGTGTGTGTGTGTGTGTGTGTGTGTGTGTGTGTGTGTGTGTGTGTGTGTGTGCGTGAACTTTACAACATTATGTGTGACTAATCGAAACATACATCAAATAATCATTGGGAAAGTTCTTACTGTAGTATTTCTCACAAACATTACATGAGATCTGCTTCCTTCATGTCAGTCACTGTGCTGTTTATCTGGCGCAACCGTGGCAGAGGTTGAGGCACACTCTGACAGGCATGTTGGAACGGTGGGCAGGAAGAACTTGCATTAAAGGCACAGGCAACAAAAACAGCTACATTGTGTTAAGAGTAGAAATTCCAATATTCTGAAAGGTACAATAAATAATCTGATGAGTATTTTGAGCCGGAAATTTACAGACACATTCTGGAGACACAAAAGACTTCTCTTAAATCTTGAAAAAGGAGTAAAATAGGTGCCCTTTAACATTGATGGAAATCCACTTAAGCTGTTATAAAGAGCAAAAAAAGATTTAGTCAACAACATAAACTATTAGATATACGATCGGCGGCTTGCTTTCTATTTGTGAAGCCCCACCCATAATAAAATATCATTGGTGCAAAATGCCACTCTATATAGCTGTATATTAAACAGCAGCTCAGTTCTGATTTAGTTTCATATTGCATTTTTGTTTTCATTGTGAAATGTCAAATCCACATATTGATAACAGGGTGTAAATGGTTGAACTGCAGTGAAAGGAAAGAGTTCTGTCAGGTTGAGACTGGCTCAGTATTGTCAAGCCCTCTCAGATAATAGCAGTGACTTTATTGATTGAGCAGAGAATCGATTGACCTTGCAGGACATCATTTTTATAGTCAAAATAGGATCAAGAAAATGCTTTCAGGAAGGAAGGTGAGCAGGTCAAACTCAAACGTCAATAGCATCTGTCTTATGCTTGTTTTATGGAGATTCACAGCCTGATTGGGATTATTAATGTAGGCAGCAGAAACAGATAGAGTGACGTCATATTATTCAAAAAGTCTGATCAAATATTCTCATTTGTTGATGAATTGTATCCAAGAATATAACTTATGCTGTAAAAAGATGGTTATAAATCTACGATTGTTAATTTCAGTTTATCAGTTTAAAAATGTTACATTTTGTTCAAAGTGTTACTTGTAATGTCTTTGTAGGCCTAATTATTTGTGATATTGAGTGGTAATCCATCAGCATTTTATTAAGCATTTGTTGGTGTCCTGGATGTCACCTGATGATCTTTAACATTTATATTTTTGGTTAACTTAATGTTCTTAGGTTTATACTGTGATGATGAATAATGTAATATAAAAATATAACATAATATTTTATCTTCAATCATTAAAAAATATAATATACAATATAATACACGGTGGCTCAGAGGTTAGCACTGTCGCCTCACAGCAAGAAGGTCACTGGTTCGAGCCTCGGCTGGGTCAGTTGGCATTTCTGTGTGGAGTTTGCATGTTCTCCCCGTGTTTGTGTGGGTTTCCTCTGGGTGCTCCGGTTTCCCCCACACTCCAAAGACATGCGCTATAGGTGAACATATGCTGGATAAGTTGGCGGTTCATTTCACACTTGCGACTCCTAATAAATAAAAGGACTAAGCCGAAGGAAGATTAAAGAATATTATTATTATAATTATTATTGTTATTAACACTTTTATAAAGTCAGCACCAAAAGCACATTTGTAATAAGATTGTTATTACATTAACATTTTCTATAACATTTTAATAATTTATTATCATGTTTAATTTTAACGTAGGCATCTTTGTCCACAAAAACAGCAAAAACAATTATATAAAAATCTATATAAAAACATTCTGTCTATTTCATTAATACATTTAGTTAATTGCTATAAATATATATCAATATAATAAAAAATATAATGAAGCATAAGATTATCAGGAAATAATAAACACCAGGCTAGAAAATATTGAATAAATAGAATAAATAGATTGATAAATAAATTGTACATTTCTGATGAATAGATAAGTATAAAAAATGATGTATTAGGTTCAAAATAATATAAATTAAATAATTTTATATAATCTTTCTTAAATCATTAACAACAAGCTAAAAAAATCTGGTATGTCGTAACCCAACTTTCATTCAAAAAATGATTTTGGCTGCTTGTTCAAACTATTTATTTAAAATGAGCTGAATCAACACACTTCTTGAGTTTTTTGGGGACAACTTAATTGTTTTTGGTTTAATCCACTTAAATTTGCAAAAACAATGAAGTTAACCTAATCGATTTGGGTTGGGAAAACATGAAGGAATTGTGTGGAACCCAGCATTATTTACAGTGTACACAACTTTTGGGTTAAAAAGTGTAAATTTAATTTAATTAATAATCAAAAATTGGGTTTGTCCATATTTGACCCAACGTTGAGTTATGACAACCCAAGTTTTTTTTAGAGTGTATTTTCTCTTAGTGGGATAAAACTGACCATTTTTACCAACATTTTTTTTCCTGCAGAGCAAAATATAATTAATAATTCGTTTCAAGGGTTGTTTTTGAAGACTAAATCTCTTTGAAATTATGTTCTTGCCTAGACAACATTTGATCTCAGCTTATCACACACATCTGCAAAGTGTAGCCTGTCTTTTCTCTCTCTCACTGTCTCTTGTGTGTGAGTGAGGAGGGTGTGTGAAGCTGCAGTGATTGAACAATGGTTTGATTTATACGTGTGACTGCTGTCAGAGTGACAAGCCTTCACTGTCCCTGCTGAAATCCAGCACACAGTGTCTTTCTGCAACACGACTGCTGCTGATCCTGATTCTCACACCGCTGCTACTGACATATTACCAATGACAGCAGATGCACAGTGCCAGCGGTTCTGACATGGCAGCCGATGAAAACCTCTCCGTGATCCTGCTGAACGGAGAGCAAAACCTGCGGGTGGCACATGAGCGAAAACAAAAGCAGGAGCACAAACTGAACTGTGTAGCAGCGCTGAGTGTCAATATTCACACCTGTCCTGTTTTCTTAACCTCATCATCTTTCCTCACTGCTTCCTCTTAATTTCTACTTATCACGAATTCTGCCCTGCCGTACAAGCTCGACGGAGACTGCAGACAATGGCATCATTTCTCATTTGTGGCCAATTTTGTCCGGCTTATTATTCATGTGTGCCCACACGCGTACACACTCAATTTCAGCACACAGTTGTGTGTGTTTGTCGCACTGGAGCGCGTTACTGAGTGTGTCATGATCAGAGGCGTGTGTTTGGGGCTGATAATGTACTTTTTTTTTGTTGAGGAATGAGCCATACTGCTGACGTAGGTTAGCATTTTTTTGAGATGACTGCCGCATATTCTGAATCACTTAAATAAATTTAATTTCAATTTCAGTTTAAAATAACAGAAACAAACACCTTTTACACATCGGGAAAAATAAATTTGCCAAAAGTTACCATCAGGCGGCATGGTGGAGCAGTGGGTAGCGCTGTCGCCTTACAGCAAGAAGGTAACTGGTTCGAGCCCCAGCTGGGTCAGTTCTGTGTGGAGTTTGCATGTTCTCCCCGTGTTCACGTAGGTTTCCTCCGGGTGCTCCGCTCTCCCCCACAAGTCCAAAGACATTGTCTGTAGTGTATTTATGTATATCCTGGTCCTCCAGGTTGGGTGTTGAGCGTTGGGCTAACGACCCAAATTAGATGCTACAAAACACCAACATGGTGCGGCTAAATATCATCTTTGATAGAAACGGCCCTGGGAGTAAGTAAGTAAAAGTTACCATCACTATTGTTTCCTATGGTGTTTAAATATTATCAGGTTTCTATGCAGTGGTTGTCAGGGTGTTGCTGTGCGTTTGCTAATTCATACCTTTTAAGGTCTGAAATTGCATACTTCCCTACAGTTTATAGTATGCAAAAAAAAAGTATGTGAGCTGAGTAGTACGTTCGAATTTATAGTATTCAAAAAACAGTAGGTAAGATGACCATCTATTTCCGGTGAGATTCTGAAGTGCGTATCCAGTGGACACTGTACTAGGGTATAAGGATATAAGATATAAGGACATAAGGATATAAGGATAAGATATAAGGCCATGTGAGATAGTTTATGAATGGAAGTGAAATGATAAATGGGAATGTAGTAAATTCTATTCGTACTACTCATATTCATTCTACAAATAAAGGTAATAAAGTAAATTCAAATGCAGCAGGACTGCAAAATCCCTTATCACTCAGTAGGTACTGCATTTAAATTTGAACATACTACTCGGTCGTAAGAAAAGTACGTTCTATAGAGCATAAATGTGAGCAGTATGAATGGAACTCGGACGTACTACATCTGCCATTTTGTCATTATCATGTGACCTATACCTGTGTCAGTTAATATGGACCTTTTAGGTACAAATTTGTACCTTTTCAAAAATACCACCCCAGTGACAGTTCGTGTACCTTTACTTCTGAGAGTGTAGAGAAACAATAATAAATGAGCAAACAGTGGGCGTGGCTTGTGTTTTTCTACTGTGAGCTGAATGGATGTAGTAAAGTAAAGTTTTAGAAGAGTTATTACAACCTAACAGACACCTCCTCCTCACCATATCTGTTTGTTGTCAAAACTGACAGTTGCAGCAGTGTGGTTAAGTATGTTAGCCATGCCCATTACCTCAAAATCACGTAATCTGATAATTTAACTGAAAAAAAAATCCAGAAAGTGCATTTTCAGATTTCAATTAAAGATTAGAAGGGCAAACAATTATTTTTCTTAATTACATGCACAGATGAATTGTTCACCACAAAACTAGCAATGTGAGCTAACAACATCATATGGTTATTTTGATTTATGGGGACTTGAAGTACATGAAGTGTTTAACACTTAAATTTTTAACACTTAATAACAATTAAAGTGGACTTATTCTCTTTAGAATTTTAGGGTGGATGCACTACTTAAATACGTCCAAATTTAGTAGAACAGTAAGTATGTGATTTGAAACCTAGTTATTTTAGTGCTGCAAGCAGTTGCCAAGTTGTTATTTGTGGTTGCCGGAGTGTTGTTGGGCAGTTGCTTACATATTCAGTGGGTGGCTACCAAGGTGTTGACCGGCAGTTATTAAAATATTTTATTTTAAGCATGTTAACCTGTTGGTTAGATATTACCGGGGTGTGGCTTAGCATTTGCTAACATGTTTGAGATATTTTGGTGTATTGTTTGAGCATTTGCTAACATATTTGAGTTATTCAGTGTGTCAATAAGTGGTTGCAAGTGTGTTATAGATGGTTAACAGGACTGTGGTTATGTAGTTGCCAATGTGTACTGAGTTGTTGGTAATGAAGAGCACGTTACATTTAATATTTAGGCATATAATTGCAAGTTCATTTCAATATGGCAATTTAAATTTATATTGATACATTTATATATATTGATACATTTATTTGATCCCTACACACACACACACACACACACACACACACACACACACACACACACACACACACACACACACACACACACACACACACACACACACACACACACACACAGAAAGAACGCACAGACCCATAAACAGTGACATTAAGATGTACTTAAGCAAGACTATAAATAGTTTAAATAGTTAAAATATTTATAAATTAGCGTTAGTTGTTTTAATATAAGGCAAAACAGTGGTTCAGTGGTTAGCACTGTCACCTCACAGCAAAAAGTTTCAGCAAAAAGTCACTGGTTTGACTCCCAGCTGGGTCAGTTGGCATTTCTGTGTGTTTGCATGTTCTCCCCATGTTGGCGTGGGTTTCCTTCAGGTGCTCCGGTTTCCCCCATAATCCAAAGACATGCGGTATTGGTGAATTGAATAAACTAAATTGCCCGTCGTATGTGTGTGAATGAGTGTGTGTGGGTGTTTCCCAGTACTGAGTTGCGGCTGGAAGGGCCTCCACTGCGTAAAACATATGCTAGAATAGTTTGCGGTTCATTTTGCTGTGACGACATCTAAAATAAAGACTAAGCCAAAGGAAAATTTATGTTTTAATATAGGCAGTGGTGTAAAGTAACAAATTACAAATACCCAAATGACTGTAATTGAGTAGTTTCTCTCAGAAATTGTAATTCACTGAGTAGTTTTATAAATCTGTACTTTTACATTCCCTTGAGTACATTTTTAATGCTGTATCAGTACTTTTACTCCACTACTTTCCTTCAACCTGCAGTAACTACTTTATTTTTTCCTGTCTATGAGGATTAGAAAAATTTGTCCTGTGATTCCAGTCCAATCAAATAACACATAGAAGATAAATCGCATCATAATGAACTACCTCATAACATGGGCGATTTATAATTGCAGCAAACTGTTTGGAAGCATTAAAAGTGTCCAAGAAGATGTCCAAAATCTTTACACGCTGTGACCCAGAGACTGTTAAGATGCTTGTCACTGATGAGAAGATGACGGATGTTTACTGTATGATGACCGAAAATGGCGTTAAACATCCAGCAGGCACAAGACGGCAATATGACGTCAGATTGACGTTGTACCCCAACGTCATGGGAACGTTGCATTTTGTTTGGAAATAAAAATCGGATTGAAGTCAGAACTCGACATCAGGCCGACATCACTGTCCAACGTCCAACCTAAAATCAACCAAATATCAATGCCTAATGATGTGTGATGACTTTTTATTGTGTGGACATTACCTCTATGATGTTTATCAGATTTCGGTGCCATACCTGACGAATAAATGTCAGTATTTGACATCAATATGATATTACTTTCTAACACAACCTAAAAATCAACAAAATGTCATTTGAAATCATTATTGGACATCAAAATAATGTTGTCCTTAGACGCTGGCTAGACATTGAATTTTGGTCACCTGACATCACAACCTAAATCTAACCTCTCAGATTAATCTAATCTTATGGCATTGTGTGTCTGCTGGGCAACAACTAAATGCACTACAGAATGTTACGTTTACGCACATTCACAAATTACATGTAAATGTAAAGCTTTTTACAGCATAATACTCACTACTCACTACTCTTGAGTACTTTTAAAAGGATTACTTTTTACTCATACTTTGAGTAATATTTACAACAGATACTTTTAGTCTACTTGCACTACATTTTTAGACAAGTAATGGTACTTTTACTTAAGTATGATTTTTCAGTACTCTTTCCACCACTGAATATAGGTCTATGGGATTTTTCCATAAATGTTTGATAAAGTACCATTTCCTGAAATATAATGAAAATTTATTTTCGGCTTGCTGTATGATTTGAAGTATCATTCATAGCTCTAGCAGAAACAGTGAGTGATGTTTATAGTGTTTGTTCAATCCATAACTGTAAATATGAGGATCGATAGTAATAGTCTTAGCATCTACCGCTAATGGTTATTTTAGAGGTCATTTAGAAACTTGTTTCCTAGAAACTATCATGTCAGATTTCAGCTACAATCGTGACACTAATTTATCATTTATAAGGTAATTACCAGAGCGAGAGGCGAGTGTATCAGCTGGCGAAATAATTTTTTTTCCTTGTGTTTCATGTCTCAGAGGGGGTGTTTCTAAGCAACGGGAGCAGCTGGCTTTTAAACATGCAGCCAAAAGTGACATCATCTTATTGGGAGTCTCTCCAGGGGTCGCAGTGTCCAGTTGAATCAGGGAGGGTCCGGTCTTTGTGTGGATGGAAACAGGGCGGGTCCACTGAAGCTGGGGGTCGCTTGAAAAATAAGACATAAAAGAAAGAAAGAAAAAGCCAGAATTTAGGTGAAATGTCAGGAAATGTAAAGCCAGCAGTGTCAAAGAATAATATTAAACAGCTGTGCTAGATGTGCCAGAGTAATGCAATCATTCTACTGTTAGCTACAGATGAATGACAGATTTCTTTTATGAGTTTGTATCAGAGATGCTGTTTTCAATCAGGAATCTCATGTCTACCTGTTATTTTATATCTAACTCTCTCTTAGCTATTTCTTCTCCATCTGACGCACAATATCATTCTATAATATTGTCTTTCACCTTAGTTTATTCCTTAGTTTTCATGTACAAATTTGTTTGGGGGTGAGATATTTGTTACCTACCATAATATTCTAATTGTAAACTGGCTGTTGTGACCCCTGATAAAGCAGGGAGTAAAGTGAGTGAGTAAATATTATAATTGTTTTTTAATGATATGCGAGCTGACATTAGAACATCATAGGCTCATTCTGAAAACATAGCCTTATATACGTTTCTGGAGATCGCGAATTATGTAGCCAGAAGTACGTATGGCTGCATTTCGTTTTTTAAAACAAACGATACGGGGCGGTATGATGCCGATCCTTTTCGCGTTTACCAGCTGACTGCTTACCTCTGTATGGACAGCTTTCTCGCTGTTACCAGTTTGTCCAGTAGCTCGTCATGTACATCGGTGGACTTGAGACGCAGAGAGGAGTTGACTATACGACAGGGTTCGAGTCCAGTAAAAAAAAGCGGGTAAGACAAAAATAGAATCCCAAAAATAAAATGAAACAAGTAAATGATAGGGTGAGAATGTTTTGAAATGTGTTGAAAATATGGTAAAAAACTTTTTTCTGGATTGCTAAAATTGCCGATTGGAATTACGGAAGTGGGTGGGCAGGTCAATCAATGCTTTTGAAAACACTATTGGTTGGGTTTATGGAAGGGGGAGGGTGGGTCAGTCCGTCAGTCAGTCAGTCACTCGACAGCGGCCTCTGGTGGATTTACACGAGAACAGCAGGCGTGAATGGCACTCATGAGAGAAATTTGAGATCTCAAAAAGCTTACACAGCGGCCTTTGGTGGATTCGCGAAAACAAAAACTGCAAAAAAGTAGCTCCTCGGACGTATTTGGTGTTCTCCAGAAATGTATATACAGGGAGTGCAGAATTATTAGTGTTACACCTGGTTCTCGTGTAACGCCCCCAACCTATAATCAGAACACACAAACACAACGCAATCCTAACATTAGGCAAGTTGTATTTTTAAGGATTAATTTTATTATTGAACAACAACCATGTTCTCAATGAACCCAAAAAACTCATTAATATCAAAGCTGAATAATTTTGGAAGTAGTTTTTAGTTTGTTTTTAGTTTTAGCTATTTTAGGAGGATATCTGTGTGTGCAGGTGACTATTACTGTGCATAATTATTAGGCAACTTAACAAAAAACAAATATATACCTATTTCAATTATTTATTTTCACCAGTGAAACCAATATAACATCTCAACATTCACAAATATACATTTCTGACATTCAAAAACAAAACAAAAACAAATCAGTGACCAATATAGCCACCTTTCTTTGCAAGGACACTCAAAAGCCTGCCATCCATAAATTCTGTCAGTGTTTTGATCTGTTTACCATCAACATTGCGTGGAGCAGCAACCACAGCCTCCCAGACACTGTTCAGAGAGGTGTACTGTTTTCCCTCCTTGTAAGTCTCACATTTGATGATGGACCACAGGTTCTCTATGGGGTTCAGTCAGGTGAACAAGGAGGCCATGTCAATTGTTTTTCTTCTTTTAGACCCTTTCTTGCCAGCCACGCTGTGGAGTACTTGGACGCGTGTGATGGAGCATTGCCCTGCATGAAAATCATGTTTTTCTTGAAGGATGCAGACTTCTTCCTGTACCACTGCTTGAAGAAGGTGTCTTTCAGAAACTGGCAGTAGGACTGGGAGTTTATCCTCAACCCGAAAAGGCCCCACAAGCTCATCTTTGATGATACCAGCCCAAACCAGTACTCCACCTCCACCTTGCTGGCGTCTGAGTCGAACTGGAGCTCTCTGCCCTTTACCGATCCAGCCACGGGCCCATCAAGACTCACTCTCATTTCATCAGTCCATAAAACCTTAGAAAAATCAGTCTTGAGATATTTCTTGGCCCAGTCTTGACGTTTCAGCTTGTGTGTCTTGTTCAGTGGTGGTCGTGTTTCAGCCTTTCTTACCTTGGCCATGTCTCTGAGTATTGCACATGTTGTGCTTTTGGACACTCCAGTGATGTTGCAGCTCTGAAATATGGTAAAACTGGTGGCAAGTGGCATCTTGGCAGCTGCACGCTTGACTTTTCTCAGTTCATGGTTCAGTTCTCAGTTTATTTTGCGCCTTGGTTTTTCCACACGCTTCTTGCGACCCTGTTGACTATTTTGAATGAAACGCTTGATTGTTCGATGATCACGCTTCAGAAGCTTGGCAATTTTAAGAGTGCTGCATCCCTCTGCAAGATATCTCACTATTTTTGACTTTTCGGAGCCTGTCAAGTCCTTCTTTTGACCCATTTTGCCAAAGGAAAGGAAGTTGCCTAATAACTATGCACACCTGATATAGGGTGTTGATGTCATTAGACCACACCCCTTCTCATTACAGAGATGCACATCACCTAATATGCTTAATTGGTAGTAGGCTTTCAAGCCTATACAGCTTGGAGTAAGACAACATGCATAAAGAGGATGATGTGGTCAAAATACTCATTTGCCTAATACTTCTGCACTGCCTGTAGAGGTACTTTTTCAGAATGAGCCTGGGTTGCATTAGAAGTAATTAGAATGCCCCATACAAAATCTTGAAAACAAAAATAAATATCACTTTGTGTGTTAAACCATATCATACAGGTTAACAAATCTAGAGGCAAACATTTGAATGTGTTTTGGCACTGCTGTGTCTCATTTTGCAGTGAATTTGTTTCTGAAAGAATAGTTTGAGCCAAAGATTTAACATCGTGCTCATAAAGAAAGTCAGTAAATGAATCAGCAGTTTGAATAAATCACTTGAATTATGCAGTGAATCTTTCATTAAAGCAGGGTTGTGAGCACTTGAGGTGTGAGCAGGTTGTATATGTAAATGTCACAGTGAGTGTTGGTATTGCTTATTATTTTGGGATTTGAACTGTACTGAATCACTGAACCTCAAATCTCAAATTACGGGAGGAAATGGCAATTATTTTGTACCATTTTTTGAAAGAACTATAAAGAACTTTTTGAACTATAAAGTGGGTACAAAATTCATAAAATAGTGCACTTCATTTGTACTTAAAAAGTATTGTTTATATAAAAAACAAACAAAAATAGCAAATAAAATCATTTTATATTGATGTAGGTAGCTAATGAACCTTTAATTACTTTTTAGTTATGTGTACATTTCTTTGTATTAATGGAAAATGTCAGTTTAACTAATCAACTAATCTTTTTTTGGAGTTTATGTTGGTTTTCAGACTATACAATTTCAGCATGATTTTGTTGAATTAGATGTAGGGCATTGCAGTAATTCATAAATGACAACGAGCACTGGGATGCAAAGAAATCCATTGTCTCGTGAAGCATATCATGATGGACGACAATCGATGCTGCATCTGCATCCTGACAAAAAGACTGCCATATGTTATTGTTTCAGTAGCTTCCATGACATCTGTGACAATGACAAATAAGAGAACAGAAGCTCTTTCGGACACAGCTTTCAAACATGGAGAAAAGATTGAGAGACCATGGTAGTGGTGTTAGTTGCAATAATGCAATGGAAGAAAGGCTCAGGCTCACTTTCAGGAATCCTAGGGTCTTGTATGCGTCACTCTTAAGTGGTCAGTGAGCTGCAGTAATAGGCCAGTTCTTTGGAAAAGCAGCACATCATCTTCCTTTCAGATTGAGGCCAGATGAGCATTAGTGATGTTTTACATTAAAGCAACAAAATGTGCTGCTAGTAATCCTGTCAGAAATGGATGAATGCTCTGTGGTGCTGTAATGTGTGCTTGTACATGCTTGTTATAGTCACTTTGAAGCTTAATACATATTTTCGTTATGCTACACATCATACACAAATTCAGTAGAGTAAAAAGTAAGATATCTTGCAAAAAATTTAAAGGTTTCACATTAGTGAGATTTCAGAAAAAAAAGTATAATGAAAAATGTGTCTGTAACGTTGAGATGCCTGAAACAGCTGAATCACATACAGTCCTCAGCATATATGAGTACACCCCCCACAAATCTCTCATTTAAAGATGAAAGAAATATATACAATTTTGTTGAAATGTTGTAGTTTGTATTTTTTTTTGCAATATTTTGCATGAATTTAAATGTATTATATTTCCATTTCTAAAGATGACTAAAACATTATTTTAATAAATATATCTGTTTAATAAATCTGTTTTGTTCAAATGCGCCAATATATACTGTATTACCTATATTCACTAAGAAATGGATAAAAATATTCCTTTTCAAAATGGGCTGTACTCTGTATTCGGAGCACTTTAGAAGTAAAAAGATTTTTGTTATTGGACAACAATTTCTCATTAGGAGTAAATACTTGATTTCAAAATGACTCATTTGTGAACTTTATTAAATATAGACCAAGGTGAAACCTTTTGGTCTATAATTGTTTTCCAAGTTACTTAAACTTATATATATATATATATAGTGCTCAGAATAATTGAGTACAGCCCATTTTGATATAAATATTTTTATCCATTTCTTAGTGAATATAGGCAATGAATTTTGGTGCTCTTTTGCATTTTGGTGAATTTTTGATTTTTTGCTGTTTTTTTGCATTTGAACTATACATATAATTGTTACTGTGACTATATTATGCATTATATTATAATATACTATAATTATACATAGATAGATGTTATATGTATACAGTCATCATTTCAAGAGTCAAAGCTGGTCTGTGAACACTTGTTAATAAATACTGTACTTGTACTGTAGTTAATAAATATATAGAATCTAAAAAACAACACAAAACAAAATGTCCCAAAAGGACATTTATACACTGTAAAACCCAATAAGTGAAGGCAACTCAAACCGTTTGAGGAAACCGATTGCAACAAACCATTAGAGTTAAAAAACTAATCTATACTGTATGAGTACTGTGAACTTACTCCATTTATTTGAAGCAATGAGGTATTTAATTACCTTATTACCTTCAACAATGAGTTCAAAACTCTTCCAATAAGTTGAATTAACTTTCAGTCAATTTTGAGTTAACTACACTCATTTCATTTGATAAAGTTGACTGTTGGATTTTACAGTGTAGCATTGCATTTGTGATGTATTGGTTTTATGGTTTTTAACAGTAAGAATGGCCTGCAGTTTATTATTGAATTCATGATTTTTTATTAATAAATATTTTTAGAAAGATCAAAAAAGTTTCACATTTCATTTGTTATGAAGTGCTTGTTTTTGAATGTTTTTTGGTTTTAACATTAGAATTTGGGCATCACGGGGGTAGCACAATCCCTCACAGCAAGAAGGTCGCTGGTTCGAGCCTCGGCTGGGTCCATTGACATTTCTGTGTGGAGTTTGCATGTTCTCCCCGTGTTCGCGTGGGTTTCCCCCGGGTGCTCCAGTTTCCCCCACAGTCCAAAGACATGTGCTATAGGTGAATTGGGTAAGCTAAATTGTCCGTAGTGTGTGTGTGTGAATGAGTGTGTATGGATGTTTCCCAAAATAAATTCATTCAAATGAAGGGCTCTAAAACAGTACTTTTTAAAAAGAACAATCTGTTCACTTAAGCATCACAATGCATCTGTAAAACACCATATTTCTCAGTCCTACTTTTTAATTTTCAGCAGGAAGTATGTTTGATGGATTGCCTCCCTAGATTTTATTGTTGTGTTTTGTTGCTCGGACATGTGGTTTGCTTCTGTGTTCCCATTGGCTGGCATCCCCTTAAGGAGGCTGTTGTGTGTGGCAGGAGAGCACATCCTGTTCTCATCAGCTCACTGAACCCAAGCCCAACTCAGAATTCCAATCAGCTCCGACTGGCATGACGGAAGAACCAGGGACCTGGTGTTGCCACGGCGACCAGAACACTTCACCACCCTGGGCCTCGGAGTTCAGAGTTTGGCAAGAGGAAAGAAGAGATGAGAGAAGTGGTGGGGAGGAGAGAGGGGCAATGAAAGAGGGGCGGAAGGGTGTGAAATGAATTTAACAAAAAAGAGAATAGGGAAGAGTGTCAAGGCAGTAAATGGAGAAATGAAAGAGGATGAGATACAGAGACAGAAAAAAACTGAGGGAAAATGACAAAGAAAATGGAGCCTGTGGCAGGGAATCTATCAAGCCGTCTTAAAACTGACTGTGCTATACAAAGAAGGAACTAGAGAGTTTCTTAAGTCAATATGAAATGCTCCTTTCCTGAAACGACTTCCATTTTCTCTTTATGTCATCTAGGCTGTGCAAATTACTTGGTTGACTAGTGCCTAACAGATTTCTCAGCTTTGTCTTAGGCTACTGATGTAAGTAGGGCCACCTTTCTGTATCTTTATCAATATTTATTGCAGACATTTTATAGTGGATCAAATTTTATATACATTATTTTGCCAAAATGGACACCCCTGCAAATGATTGGACTCAAGCATTCCAATCACTGATGTGGCTAAAAGTGTATAAAAGCAAACACCTACTGTAGGCATGCAAACTGCTTCCACAAACATTTGTAAAAGAATGGGTCATTCTCAGGAGCTTGGTGAATTCAAGTGTGGGACAGTGATATGTTACCAACTATACAATAAGTCCATTGGTGAATTATTTTCACAGCTTATTCTGTGCGCAACTGTTATAACAAAATGGAAGCATTTGGGAACAACAGCACCTAAAAGTGGTAGGCCATGTAAAATCAAAGATAGGGGTCAGGGCATGCTGAGGTACAACTCTCTGCAGAATCAATAGCAATAGACATCCAAGATTTGGTTGATCTTTGGTTTAGCACTAGAAGAGCTTTATTAACTGGGGTGCACACCAGTGAACAATGCAAGGTCCACAAAGGCATGGATGAGCAGGTTTGGCATGGAGGAACTTAACTGGCCTGCACAAAGTCCTGACCTCAACCTGACAGAAAAACTTTGGTATGAATTAGAGAGGGGACTGTACGCCAGGCCTTCCTGTCCAAAATTCTCATAAACTCCTCAAAGATGTGCCAAAACTTTTGTCAATATAGTGTATGTTGATGTAAGACAGGGTGCCCACTGATGTTGTAACTTCATTATTGTACCTAACAGGATTTTCTCAGCTTCGTCTGAATATTTTTATTTTGGGAAACACGTAATGTTATTTTGACTTGGAGAAATTCCCACTTGTGAACTTTCTTGAATCATAGAACGTCAATTCAAATGTTTATTTCAAAAGAGTGAGTCCCTAGTTAATGATACACTGATTTAAACAATCCGGTCAAAGTGAGTCTCCAGTTAATGACTCAAATATTCAAATGATTCAGTCAGAGCAAGTCTCCACATAGTGATTTGCAGATTCAAATGATTTGTTCAGAGTGACTCTTCAGTTAAAGACTCAACAAATCAAATATTCTGATCAGACCAAAGCTCCGCTTAACCATTCACAGATTCAAATGATCCGGTCAGAGCAAGTCTTCAAATAATGTTAACTGAATTAATAAGTCAGACCAGCCCATCTGTTACCAACCATGTTAAGAATCACAAAAATCTCCATTTTGTCCTATTCTGATACTTAGTTGTAACTTCATGAGGTCTTTTTGACAATGGCTACATCTCAAAATGTATTGATTGCTGCATGCGATTGGCTGATTAGATATTTGCATTAATTAGCAGTGGAACCAGTGTACCTAATAAAGAGACTGAACATGTAGTATTGAGAATGTTGTCCTCGAGTCATGTGTAGAGCCTCTGGCCAATTGTGGATATTGTGTCTGTTATCAAAGGTGTTAGGGCAGAGGGAACCACACAGTGTGATGCTTCCTAATTGAATGCCCTCCAGCATGGGGCAAAAGTAGCACCTGCCAAATCTGGTTAAGCTTATTATGGCCTGGTGCTGACATTTGAAAGTTTCAGGGGATTTGTTTTAATGAGCCAGATATGACTGTAATATAAAAATGACCAGATATCCTGTTGGCATGGTCAGTTTCTTCTGTTTTAATGAAACCGAAGAGATTCTTGTGTGGTGGGATTGGGTCTGTGTGAATAACAGTAAATGCTCCACCCAGGTGAATGTTACTGTCGGATCGTCTCATAGACTATAATAAAGAATCCATGACCATAAATATAACCGCTGCGCTCAGCATCAGCCCCATTAAGCTGCAAATGGCCGTGGAACAAGCAAGAAACAAACAGTCATGAATTAAACAGGGAAAAAATCCAAGCTGGAGCCAAGAGAAAGAATTATCCTGCAATTCCCTGAAAATTGTTTTTCATTACCATGGATCATATCGGTACCTAGAAAGCACTTTTTTTTATTTTAGTGAGTTTTCTGTCTTACAGACAAGTTCTGTTATTATACCCCATAAATCTCTTTTGCTTATATTTTGCCCCATATATTTGTGTTTTTGCATTTGCAAAAAAAAAAAAAAAAAAACCTGAAGCTCTGCTGCTGTTTTTTTTTTGTTTGGCTCTGTTCTGCATCTATCTGGGTCAGTCTCTTACCTCAGTTTTAGGCCATCGGTGGCCATGTTTGATGTTCTGTTAAATTTACTTTGAGACCAGATGTTTTTCTCTAAAAACATCATCCAGCTCTACCTCACCCACAACTCTGAGAGAATGTGGGTCACAGTCCAACCTACACTGAGTATGTTAGGAAGATACGGATTTGTTCACAGTATTTATTTAGATATTTGTTTAGATTAGTTATGGTCTTGGATTCAGAATTTAAATATGAAGTGTGTGATTTTTTTTTTACAGTGGTAAAAATAAAAACAGCTTAATATACAAAGAATTTTGCATTACATGTTCTGTCACAGATTTAATTTAATATTCATTCATGTTTCAACATGCATGGCAAATACAAAAAGAACACAGATTGCAAGCTAAAAAAACTTAGCTATTCTGAAAACTACCCTAGAGTTAAATAATTGAGTTTGATCATTTTTGAATCCATTCAGTCAATCTCCGGGTCTGGCAGGAGCACTTTTGGCTTAGCTTAGCATAAATCATTAAAAAGTATTTGACCTTTAGCATCTCGCTCAATAATGCCACCTTCTTGGCTGTTTCATCACACACTTTTCAGTAAGGTATTTTGTAATCATTTTAACATAATTTTTTTTATTGGCTTTAAAGTACTTTTTAAATTAATATATTATAATAACACTTTGTTTTGTGAGTGTGAAATTGCACATTATTTATTCATTCATTTTCTTTTTGGCTTAGTCCCTTTATTAATCAGGGGTTGCCACAGCGGACTAAACTAGGCACAGTGAGTAAATTGAGATCATAAGATCTCAATGAACGAGAGGGGGTATACAGACAGAGCAAGTCCGTAAGGTACAGAGGAGCAAGATTATTGACAGCTTTGTAAACACATAATAAAAATTTTAAATCAATTTTGTATTTAATGGGTAACCAGTGAAGTGCAGCTAAAATAGGAGTGACCGACTCATTCTTGCAGGTGCCATAAAGTAGTCTGCATTTTGTACCAGCTGCAGACGAGAGAAAGAAGGCTGAGAAATACAATAATAGAGGGAGTAACAGTAATCCAGACGAGTTGTTATGAAAGCATGAATCACTGTTTGAAAATTTCTCTAGGATACAAATGGCTTGACTTAAGCCAGTTGTCTGAGGTGGTAAAAGCAGGATTTTATGACAGTACTGATCTGTTTGTCAAATTTTAAGTTTTCATCAAACATAACACTGAGATTTCTTGCACACTGGGTAATATGTGAGGCCAAAGATCCCTCATTGACATTTGACAGAGAATTTCCTTTGTGCCCAAATAAAATTACTTCAGTTTTATTTTCGTTTAAATTTAAAAAATTGCACGAGAGCCAAAGTTTAAGCTCCTCTTAACAAGCCAGGAGTGGTTATAAGTAGGCCCACACGGAATCTGCGCGCGCAGAATTCCGCAGATTTTCCACAGATTTTCCGCAGATTTCCGCAGATTTTTAGCCCATCATTAATTCTGTTTATTTTTTTAAAGTTAACTATTTACAGTTAATTTAATTGGATTTGCATTTTAAACATTAAATACAAGTTAAAAAGATATTATTTTTTATTTCACATATTAAGGTTTTAGTTATGAGACTCCCAAAATAATTCCGCAGAAATCCGCAGATTTTTACCAAAAATCTCCGCAGAAATAGCAAAAAACGTCCGCAGATTCCGTCTGGCCCTGGTTATAAGCCACAAAATATGTAATTAAATTTATTTAAATATGTCTTAAAAGTTCAAATATAAATTACATGAAAGTTTCGTTATTTAACCAGAAATTAGTATTTATGCAGGAGAAATTAAAAAAACAGCAAAAGTGATTTTGCCAAGCATTCCAATCGCTGCATATAATTGCATATAATGAATTACTTTAAAGGAGGGTCTAGCCAAACGTTCAGCCAACAGATTTGAATGAATTTAAAATATAATAATTTTTATTTTGTTCATAACATACGTGGAATTTAATATCTTATTCGTAACATTTTTTTTTGGACTGGAGTTTATTTTCTTAGTGTTTTATTTCTGTATGCTAAAATGTTTCACAGCCGCTGATCTAATTGTGTTTTTGTCTCTTTCAGATGTGTCCCCGGTGCTTGCAGGTTTTTTGGGTGCTGGGGTCTTGGTTGTGTCCGTGACAGTGGCCGTTTTCCTGTGGACATGCTGTCAGCGGCGATATCGTCAAATGACAGGTGCGTACAAGCTGACCAGTGGCCCCTACGACCCCCCCGTCGACCCCCCCTACAAGTTCATCCACATGCTCAAAGGCATCAGCATCTACCCTGAAACCCTTAGCAACAGCAAGAAGATCGTGCGGGTGGGACGGCGCTCTGGATCGAACTCCTTGTTAAGAGAATGGCGTCGTGGGTCCCGAAACGGTGACGTGCTTCTTGTGGATGCAGACCCTGAATGTGGTACCGCACACCTACAAATGAACCACCTGGTCCCCCCTGTGGGTCCTCCCAGACTGGAGAGGGCGCTGCCTATCCGGGCCGACTACTGCTGTATGGAGAGCAGCTCAGGAAGCAGCAGCGAAGCTCACAGCAAAACAGCGTCTCCTTACAGTTTCAACTCCCCTTCTCTGGGGACGCTCAGTTTGGCCATTGACTACAACTTTCCCAAGAAAGCCTTGGTCGTCACTATCATAGGGGCGCAGGGGCTCCCAGCAGTGGACGAACAGGCAGGCAGCTCTGACCCCTATGTGAAGATGACCATTTTGCCAGAGAAGAAGCACCGAGTGAAGACGCGTGTTCTGAGGAAGACTCTGGAGCCTGTGTTTGACGAGACGTTCACCTTCTATGGCGTCCCATACAGTTCGCTGCCAGAGCTTACACTGCACTTCCTGGTGCTCAGCTTTGATCGGTTTGCACGGGATGATGTCATCGGTGAGGCAGTGGTGCCGTTGGAAGGTGTGGATCCCAGCACGGGGCGAGCGCACATCACCCAGCAAATTAGCAAGAGGAACACACAGGTAAGCGTTTATTGAGCTTGCATGGCATTGTGGGATAGTGTAGCTCTTCAATCTTTGCTTTACGGTAAGAATTTAAGGGATATTTCACACAAAATTGAAGATTTTGTTTTGTGTTCAAGTTTACAACCAATTAAGTGTGGAAAAATGGTGAGGAAATTTTCATTTATGGGCAAATTATACCATTAGGATGGTATTAAGGATCCACTACCCTATGAAAATATGATATGAAAAATGTTGCCGATACTACTTAGTAGGGATGTGACGAGATTTCGAGCTACGAGATCCACGAGACTAAATGGTGATGAGATTTCTTGTCGAGGTCAAAAGTTGTCTCATGAGTTGTGATGTTATGATGGAGTGTGAGAGTGAATTTAGCACTGAAAATTAGAGGCAGGATTGGATTTGTAGCGTGTCACTCATTTGCAACATAGACTCATTCTGAAAACGGAGCCCTATGTACATTTCTGGAGATCGTGAATTATGAAGCCAGAAGTACGTATGGATGCATTTCATTTTTTAAATGAACGGTGCGGGGCGGTATGACGCCGTTCCTTTTTGTGCTTACCAGCTGACCACTTACCTCCGTATGGATGGCTTTCCGGCTGTTACCAGTTTGTCCAGTTAGCTCACCATGTACGTTGGTGGACTTGCGATGCAGAGAGGAGATAACCATGATGATGGGGTTCGAGTCCAATGAAGAACAGTTCCAGAAAGTGGGTAAGACAGAAGCCAAAAAATAAAATAAACAAGTAAATAACAGTTAAAATTAGGTAATTCAGATGAGGGCTTTTTTTTTAAATTGCTTTTTAAATTTGTCAGTTGGGTTTACAGAAGTGGGTGGGTGGGTCAGTCTGTGCTTTTTAAAATACTATTGATTGAGTTTAGGAGGGGGGGGGGTGAGTCAGTCGATCGGTCAAGTTAGTCAGTCAGTCAGTCAGACAGTTAGTCAGTCAGTCAGTCAGTCATTCAGTCATTCAGTCAATTAAACAGTCAGTCGACAGCGGCCTCTGGTGGATTTACAAGAGAACCGTAGGTATGAGTGGCACTCGCAAGAGAAATTTGAGATCTCAAAAAGCGTACACAATGACCTCTCGTGGAACAAAACAAAAACTGCAAAAAAACGCAGCGCCTGGGCTGTATTTGGCGGTCTCCAGAAATGTATATAGAGGTACATTTTCAGAATGAGCTTGGGTTGCTCATTTGTTTGGGCGGGTGTGACGTAACCACCTTTTTTTAACCAGAGTTCAAAGGTTGCCGTGTCCAAAAGCAAAGGCTGCTACAATTGCAGCCACACAAATTACCAATGTGATGGAATAGCACTTTAGTCATAATTGTCGTAAACACAAATCGAATTAAGACATGTGGTGTGTGGTATTCCATTAAAACAACTCTCTCCTATCAGTCCTTACTTCATACTCGCATCCAGTAGCTCAGCATTTGTCCAGTCAGTAGAGTTTATAGCAAAATATTTTGCAGTGTTTGCATGTCCTTTATGGCATAATTCATTAAAATAGAAGTGAAATAACTTTCATTACAAGTTCATTTAAAAAACGCACCTAAATAGTTTTGTATTTATTTTTTTCAGTTAAATAAAATAATATTTTCCATTCATATATTTAATCACTGAGGATTCCAAAAAATAGCATAAAAATCTTGTTCTCGTGAACCCAATCTCATGTCTCGTCTCATCTCCTGGAGTAAGCGTCTTGTTACATCCCTACTGATTATTCAAAAATAGAAGTCAATAGCCGATAAATAGACTAATAAACAAAATTCTGATAATCCTAAAAACAAGAAAACGATAATGAAACACCTAGATATTTCATTTTTTCTTAAAAAAATACATTTAATTTTTTTTTGCCATTTAAATATTGCAGCTATGATGTTTTTCACAGTGAAAACTCCCATCTTGTTTACTGTAGCATAAACTCTCCTAAGATGCACTTCTGCTTCAATCAGCATGTTATGTCATGTGGATGGCATGAATCAAAAATACCATGGCCTGCATCATACATCTGAAAAAGATCAGCCAGCAGAAATAAACCATATTTTATTCACTGATAATTTGTTTTTTATGGTCCATACTCGTATGGTAGCCAACATATTTCGTATCACTAGAAAAAATTAATTGGAAATGTCTGGGCAGTAACATGCTGTTAGCAAACATCCTGACACCTCCCACAATGTTTAGATGGATATGGAATTATATGTTGCACTTTTCTGTCTATAACAAAGGTAAACACAATAGAAATGACAGGATTGAGAAAACAGCTGTAAAAAAGCATCAAACAAATTCTTAGTTGACTTTACTTAAAATAAGTAAGTAAAACTGTTGCCTTAAAAACTTTAGGTAAATGAACTATGTGCGTAATTATATTATTAAGTTAGTAAGTATCAAGTTAAATCAACTTCACAGCTTCAAGTTACAGTGGGTTTACTCACTTATTTATGTAGTCAATGTGTCATTTTTAACGCAACGGGTTTACTCACTTTTTTTAAGTAAAGTAAATAATCACTTTTTAGGAAAATAGTTTTTTGAAGTCGTAATGCATGTGTTATTTGTTCCGTTTGATACAGTTCTCACACTTTTTGAATCCAAGCATTATATGATGGAGTTTCAGAATGTTGCCATCTGCATGTGATGCTCTAGCTGCATAGCTGCATAGCTGCAGCAAGTAGGATTTATTATAAGTAAATTTTTGATCTGCCATCGAAGCCCACAGGGCATACATCTAGCAAAGCAAGTGTGGGATCTTCAGAAAATTCCTAATAGATGATTTCCTTAAGGGCATTAAATAATCCATGTACAATGGTTATTTAATAGGACATGACCACAGAATATGGGTGTGGTTACCAATGTTCTGCCCACAATTTCTCCAGCACTTGTTAGAGCAGGAAGCGTTCTATTTTGAAATTATTTGTGGAGTTGTATCTTTTGTTTTTGACGCAATTAATATTAAATCAATTTGAACTAAACCACAGTCAATAGATCAACCATCACCTCTTTTAGGTGTTGCCATGTCCTGTTGTTATACATGTTTTCGGTCATGTTTGTGCTGGGCTTAGACAAGTTTGGTGATCAAGGTTAATAAAAGAGCAAGCAATTTTGTGTTGCTGTCAATTTGAAGCAATTTATATTTGTTTGTTTGCTTTTTTCCCCACAACAAGAAAAAGTCATGGCTGTTTCCGAGTGATTTTGACACAGAAGACAGACACATCTGTGATATGCATTTAAATGCTTAAATTAATGATTATTAAGTTCAGTTGGGCTTCATACACACCCTGTAGACTTTTGGTAAATGCAGTAGCCGCTAGTCAAATGTTAAAAAATAATTCAGTTGTTGACAACCCAATTTAGCTGCAGTGCTTACATGACCTTAGATGCCTCTAATCTTTATAAAAGCATACTTACATTATTCAGAAACATGAAAACATCAGTGCTGGGTGCTGCCTTCCCTGTGAGCAGAATTATATTCCTCGCCTGTTATACGACACAGCAATCGTTAAACATAATCTTTCCCATGAGATGGCCGCTCGAACCTTTATGGATCTCCCAAGATGTTTTACGGTTAGCAGGAGTCATTGTGGGTGAAAGCCTTCCTCCTCATGTAGGAAATAAGGCAAAATAAAACATTTTGAGCTCTTTGCCCGAGGTTAAGCGTTCCTGTGATAGATAGATTCCAGTTCAGTGAAGCTGTTATTCTAGAGCTTTTCTTTAGACACAGAGGTGCAGATTTTATTATGTTGGCATTTTTAACCTTTTATGACATTTTAGAGAATACATCAGCATTCGACTTGTGATTTTCGAGACCTTTTCTACTGTGTTTGCAGTTAGGAGGCTTTCAAGTTCAGACAAGCAAACTTTTAATATTGCTCAACTTCACATATCTTGCAATGTTATGAAATGACTACTCAAAATGTGTAGCTTTATTACTGAAAAATAGATAAACACGGGCATACTCTGTAACAAGAGTACTTATTATAGAAATAATATACTTAATGTAATGGGATGTGAAGCTGACAACGGAAGTGTGGATCCAAATGCAGGTTTATTAGAGAGGTTAGGCAAGCAATGGTCAACAAAGGGGCAAACAGATGTATATGGGCAATACAGAGTCGTAGTCAAAATAACAGGCGAGTGGTCAGAAGGCAGGCAGCAGACAGGGATAAACAATAAAACAAACAAAACAAAGCAAAGCAAGGGTCAAAACCAGCAAGACAAGGCAAGGAAAACACGTTATAATGTCACATAAACAGATAACAAGACTCAGCCTTTTCTGTGTGTTTGTGTGCTGACTTTATAGTCCATGTAATCAGTTCATGAATAGCTTCAGCTGTGTCTGTCTGCAATCATGGGGATCTAGGCCAGGTGTGTGAGTGGTGCATGACTGGTTCTTGTAGTCCATTTAATGGCAGATTTGTAGTTCTACAGTATGCAATGTGAATGTTCCCTAGCGATCTATGATGGTTAGATTGCTGGTGATCGTGACACTAACAAATAGCAATATTACACGGTTCATTATGGATAAACTGTACTGTATGACGCTTGAGTGGGATTATGCCCATGCTAAATGGCAGTCATGCTTGTATAGAGATATACTGTGTGGTCTATTTCAGTTGCCTCAACATATAATAATAGCAAAATGACAATGCACCTTAATACACATCCTTTTCAGACCAGAACACCCATTAGTGCACAACTAGCAAATAGAGTAGCAATATAGCCAAAAACACTTGCATTGTGTCTGGCGTTACATTGCGTCAGGAGCATGATAGGGCCTATAGAGCAGGGATGTTAAACTCATAAAAAGACCTGAATAAACTGTAGTGTGAATAAATGAATTATCTAAAAGAATGTAATGTTTTGGGACACATCATTTTAATTTAAAATGAATTACAGTTTACATTTAATTTAAATGCAGTTAGCTGAACTTGAAAGTGCTTTTCTAATCAAATAATTTTTTTGACCAAAGTACACTATTACAAAAAAGTCAAGGTTTTCAAACCTTTTTTTAACATGTTTTTTGCGCCTATTTCATTTAGTCTTTTAGGACAACAGTATCTCCACATCAAAAGCTACTGGTCTGATAAACAAATCACTTATAAACCAACATACAAGCATGCTATAGACCTGAACTGTGCAGTGACTTACTTTATATCCAAAGAAAAGTAAGACATCTAAAAGTAAGAAAATGTGTGTTTTTGAAACTAATAAAAGACAGCAGAAGTCAACGATTTATTTTAATTATTGTTTACTGTTCCACAATATTTAAAATGTTTCTTATAATAAAATATATTGTGTTCAGTATGGGGAAAAAGTAGTTTTTTACCCAGACATTTGAAAAGAATGTATTTTAGAGCAGTAATTACAATAACATGATTATTATAATTAGAGCAGACAATTACAATACTGTGAAATCGTGATACTTTTATCCAAGGTTATCATACCATCAGAATCTTATACCGGCCCATGCCTATTAACTTCACAACAAGTACTGTCTTTGATATGGAACTACATGGTTGGTTGGTTTGAAACCACACAGAAACCTCTCAAAACACCTTTGCAACCATGTAGCATGGCACTTAAACAATCCGGGGCTGAATCCACAATCATCCCTTATATTGACCTTATTCTTCAATGCGAAAGTGTGCTCGTTTTTGCGATTGTTTTAAAACTTCTAATTCAGTTGGCTATGAAAGAATTGACTAGAAATAATAAACGGCAGAAAGTGGCCAAACTTTGGGTTTACATGCCTATACAGACAAAGCAGAATAATATAATAAGAAAATATCAGTCTACAACATCAAGCAGCATAACAAGCTTTTTTAACGTCTAAAAATGAATGAAAGTGAATGAGAGAAGTCTTGAGCCAAAGAGTTTCAAATGGCCGCGCCCACTTATACTCGAAGAATAGGGTGAATGCCCTTAAACCATGCAAAATTTGAGGGAGCAGCCATTTGTAGTGGTGTCTGAAACCATAACGGACATTCTGAAATACACTTAATCAATCCCACAATGCACTACAACAATGAATGTACAACCCATGTACACTCAACAGCTAGAAAATACCCATGATGCACTGTAAGAGTTTGCACACCGAATGAATTTCTGCATCTGACCAAAAGAACTCCAAAGAGGAGTCCTATTGGTGTACGTTTTTATATAAGCTATAATTTCATTAAAGCAACATTTGTATACATGACAGAAATCAAAATGCTTTGTTTGATCATTAACTAAGTGTTAATTAACTCTCACAAGTCTGACAAAGAAATTCTATTCCGTCTGAGGGATTTAAACAACCAGCAAAACACAAATACTACGGCATCAATGCTCAAATTCACTCACTCATTTTCATTCACTCCTTCAAGTGGACTATATTAGTGGACTAATGTAGGGAACAGTGAATGTGGGTATAGGGGCGATTTCAGATACAGCACAGAAGTTATTAGCATTGTTGCAAAGGACAAAAATCATTTAGTAGGGCCTGCAGGCCAAAGTTGGCCCATTGTAACCTTTGATTTGGCCCGCCATACCATCTGAGAGGAGAGAACGTTATTAAATAAATTAGTAAATTACCCCCCACCTATATTTGTCTTGAGCCCACTAGCTTCAATCAAGTTTGGTTTTTGGCCCTTCATAAGAAAAATTTTGGGCACCCCTGCTCTAGATATTATAATATGTAGCTGAGTTTTGTGTGGTTCCACACATGCGCTCACACATGGGCAGGGCTTTATGGTTAGTGAGAGCATCTATTGATCCACAGCCCATTAAAGCAGCATTATTGCAGGCAGAAAGTGTAGCCATAAAGGCCACAGACTGCAGGAGGGGCATCCATCAGTACAAGCATCTAGAATCTAGTGTTTACTCTCATGTCATTAGTAATGATACCACACACAGAACAACCAGCATCTGTTTGGTTATTCAGTTCATGAAAACTATCAATATTTTCTGTTTCTCTCTTGTCCCTTATGGGATGTTCACACCTGGTACCGATGCCTGTTATTGGTGAGACATCTGTGTTCTGCAACCACTTGTAATTGGTCAGTTTTGTGAGTGTCTAGTTTTGTAAATAAAGTTCAGAGTTTTGGGTTAGCAAGATTTCATGGACTCAACTTATGCACTTTAATTCATGCTTGACTAATGAAGACATTCAACTAAACACATCAGCAACTAAATAGTAGATCTGATTCATTAATAAAATAATAATAAGATTATTAGATGAAGTAATATACTTTTAATTGAATGCGTCGTTATATATTACTTCTTCATCAATGCATAGTTTAAAATAATATTGTAAATTAATGTGTAAACTTTGAGTGGGTCAAAACTTCTGGTTGTCTGGTTTTATAATCATTAGCTAATTATTTACAAATTTACCTTGTTGGGCCACATGCCTATTAACTAATCATCAATTAATAATATTTTACTTATTATCAGTATTGAAAATGATGGGGGGTGACGCGGTGGCGCAGTAGGTAGTGGTGTTGCCTCACAGTAAAAAGGTCGCTGGTTTGAGCCTCGGCTGGGTCAGTTGGCATTTCTGTGTGGAGTTTGCTTGTTCTCCCCACGTTCGCATGGGTTTCCTCCAGGTGCTCCAGTTTCCCCCACAAGTCCAAAGACATGATGTGATACAGGTGAATTGGGTAGGCTAAATTGTTCGTTGTGTACTGTATGTGTGTGAATGAGTGTGAATGGATGTTTCCCAGTTATGGGTTGCGGCTGGAAGGGCATCCGCTGCGTAAAAATGTGCTGGATATGTTGGCGGTTCATTCCGCTGTGGCGACCCCAGACTAATAAAGGGACTAAGCCGAAAAGAAAATGAATGAATGAATGAAAATGATGGTGATGCTTAATAATGAGTACGTTTAAATGGACACCAATAATCTAATAATTTAATACGATTAAGACAATACTCTGATTAAGAGTCAACCATGTAAACAGCTATTTTTGATTAATGTAATCTGATTAGGGTCATAATTTAACTAAACAGAAATCAGATTAAGACATGTGGAGTATGTCGATTTTAGTAGCATTATTGAAGTGCAGTACAGACATGTAAACACCGCAATCAAACTGTTACTGCCATGTAGGATTTTCGCCACATTTTGCGACAGGATATTCCATACACACACGGCTGTTTGACACTATTCTCTGCACCTGTCGAGTCACTGAAGGACCACAGACACCTGCATCGTGAAATGCAGAGTCATATGGCATGCGGTATCAAATTCTATTAAAAAACACTCTTCCAGCAGTTCATAGTCGCATGCAATATCTTGTTTGGCATGGGGGACATGCATGAAATGTTCCTAAATGAAAGTGAAAGTGCCAAACTGCAGTTAAAGTCGACAAGTTTAAAATGAAACACCTGAAATGATATGAAACTCTGGAGGAAATGTGGATAGCATGGTGACACAATGACGTTAATCGAATGTGCTGTAACATGTAAAATGGGATCATGAAAGGAACATTCAAAAAGCAACCCATGTAAACACCTTTATCATATTATTTTCTTTTTCAGATTAAGGCAAATCATTCGATTACTGCATGTAAACGTAGTCATTGTTTTGAAAACTGTTTTTTTCCAGTTAGAACAGAAAATACAAAATAACAGCGTTTACTTGAAACAGGAATTTAAGGAAATGTCAGTTTGTTCAATTTAATACTTTCTTGCTATTTCTTTTTAAATACTGACTCAAAAAATGTAAACAGTTGTATATATTACTAACTAACTAACTACAAAATGGACACACTCAAAAATGATTTCCTGCTTGTTCAAACTACTTATGAAAAATGAGCTAAAACAATAAAAAATTTTTGATTTTTTTTGGGACAACTTAATTGTTTTATGTTCAATTCACTTAAATTTGTTAAAGGGCCATGAAACCCCCCTGTCTCAGCAGGGTGTTGTCACACCTCTAGTTTGAAAAAAGTCAGGAAAGTTGGGCGTGTCCAGCTCTAGGAGTGTCGGAGTGTCGGGGGAGGGAAAGAGGGTAAAATTTGCATAGAAGGGAGTTTCCATTTGGCCATGTGCTGATCACAGGCAAAAGAAACACAGAGGCTTTCTTTGATACCGCACGGCGAATGGGAGAAAAAAAAATTCCTCCGCATTTCTCTGTAACTTATGTACTCGGTAGGTAGCGTCAGAAAGCCGTGTGTGTATAGACTATCCTGTCACAAAATGCGGCGAAAATCCTGCACGACGGGAATAGTTTGTGTTTACATGTTTACACTCGGAGAGCAGCATTTACAGCGGATCTTTCAGTCTATAATATTGTACTGTAATATTGCAGTGATATTAACATACTGTAAACTTAGTAACTAAATCATTTTGACTGAGGTATGTCTTTAAAAACTAATAAAGCACAGCTGACAATACGACAAACTTTGCAATTTGGGTTAAACAAAGAACACTGCACACACTTACCTAATCTGTAGCGACAGGACAATCAAACTGGAGCGGTGTCTTTTTATTTAAAGGAGACAAGCGGCAAATCCGGATTTCACCATTTCCAGATGCGAAAAACTCTCGGGTAAAAATGTTCCTTACAAACGTGTTTCTGTTGCGCGTCGCGTGCACTGTAATCCACACGTGAGTCCAGCAGCTCTCTCATAGAGGGAAAATGAAAACAAAACCTTGTTGCAGCACACCGACGACCCATGTCTCATTCTTGTTCTTTCACTTGTTTTAGCAACACAACGTGGCGTCTCTCTGCCGTCTATAAAGCGTAAATAAACAGTCTCCGGAGCTATCATGCATATTAATGAAGTTTCGCGTCATACACAATAGAGCGCGCTGATTGGTTTGAAGCACGTCTTCTCATGAATTAATGCCGCTCACTCAAATGCGTCAGAACGTCCTCAAAAAGACAGACAGCCACTCTCCTGGCTGGATTTACACCTAAGTATCTCATGGCCGTGACGCAGCTTCAAAAATTAGTTTCAAACCGGAAGAACGAATTTGCTCAAAATAACGCAAAAACAACCAATTTTCACTTTTTAGTGCATTATATGTGTCCTAATAGTGTTTATAGCAGCGTGGGACACATATATGACTGTCAACAGCTCAAAAAAAGTGTTTTGGTGTTTCGTGACCCTTTAAAGGTGCAGTATGTAAGTTTGACACCCAGTGGTTGAACTAGGTATTGCACTCCTAGATCAAAATAAACACACGCGTGGGATGCCAGAGATTGAGTACAGGAGCGAGTGATTTAAACCGTGTTCTAAATAAAATCAACGACACGCGATAGAAGGAATTATGTTCCATATTAAAAGGAGTTTTAGTTCTAACCAACACCTCGAATTGAGATATTAGAAACGGTTTCTATTTCTCACAGCTCAACATGTGAAACCTATGACAGTGCACCTCAGGTAAGCCTCGTGTGTTTTATTCAGTGCTAAATGCTAACAATGGTAGTTTGAATGGATTCTAAACCTAACCGTTTTGTGAGTGAGTGCATATTCTGTGCTTCTGAAAGGCTGCATTTACATTTTTGTCGTGTTTCGTCTGGTGCAAAGAGTCAAACTGCTGTTTGCGTGTTGTTAGGACACGAGATTACAATGTAACCTGCTCACCTAATGTTTACGTTCGTAATATTTATATCATTTGCTAATTAATAACCTCATGTGGAACTGAATCTGTCTCATTTCGACGTCTGATACTGTCCATTTCGGTCACGGGCGCATGCTTTCAGAGCCTTTCTGAATGAATGAATGAATGAAATGCGCTGTTTTCCAACAAGGCAACCCGGAGTGCTGAATTATAATTGGCTAAACTGGCATTCTGCAGGTTAACTTGACCTAAACAAAGACAGAGTTCCGGCACGGAAAAACCATTTTCAAAGCAGAATATCTGACTTCAGCATTGTTTTTCAGTTAAACAAGTATGTTCACTTGGGATGTTTCTTAAATATCTGCAAACATATTATGGTATTTTTATGCTTTAGAAGAATCAAAAACTTACATACAGCACCTTTAAGTTAAATTAATCGATTTGTGTTGGGACAGCATGAATGAATTGTGTACCTTGAATTGTGAACTCACATTTTTTTACAGTGCAGTTTGTCAACATATTACTAAAACTGTATAGTGTACTTTATGGTTCTATTTTAATTCTTTTAACATCTGTGTTAAACTTAGGATGAAGTCCAATTATTTTTTTTGTAAAACAATAGGGCGGCACGATGGCTCAGTGGTTAGCACTGTCACCTCACAGCAAGAAGACTGCTGGTTCGAGTCCCGGCTGGGTTAGCTGGCATTTCTGTGTGGAGTTTGCATGTTCTCTCCGTGTTGGCGTGTGTTTCCTCCGGGTGCTCCGGTTTCCCCCACAGTCCAAAGACATGCGCTATAGGTGAATTGAACAAACTAAATTGACCGTAGTGTATGAGTGTGTGTGAATGCAAGAGTGTATGGGTGTTTCCCAGTACTGGGTTACAGCTGGAAGGGCATCCGCAGCATAAAACATATGCTGGATAAGTTGGCGATTCATTCCACTGTGGTGACCCCTGGTAACTAAGGGACTAAGCCGAAGAAATTTAATTTGTTATGATACTGATACTTTTTGTTACAGTTTTATTGAGGCCAAATATTGATAATGATAAATAATATGCTCTTTTTCTTTTCTTTATTTATTAAAAAAATCATAATACTTAAAACATATTACCTAATCTTTGTTTACATGACAAAAACTGTTATCTTTTTAAGCTACATTTTGAAATTAATAAAGTCCTCCTAATAGCATCATTATCCTATTACAATTGTGCTCTCCTAACCTGCCTTAGAGTAAATTGTTTTTCATAGTCATATTGACACAGGCCAGCTAAATACATCAGTGGAGTTTTAGGACTAATTTAAAAAATACTGAATGCATTTTAAGTGAAAAAACAAAACAAAAAAAAACTATTTTAATATCAATATTTGAGTAAGGGCAACAATACAAAAGAAATAGCTTTTTAATATCAATATCAGAAGAGTTAAGTATTTACACTCCTTTGTGCATATTCAACTCTTTCTACACCTGTGTTAAGTGCATTGTATTGCCTGCTTTCCATCAGATCACACAAGACAGACAACGGGGGTAAAAATGAACACACTGGCTAAAATACAGGGAGTTAAGCTTGAGGTTTGGCAATCATTTTACCCAAAAACACAAGCCAATGCTGTTAAAGGTTGTTGCATAACAAGTAATCATAGTCTAATATGCTCTTGTATTTCCATCAAAACAGGAACAATAGCATTGTAAGCGATGCTCGTAATCTCATTCTCTTTGGCAGCAGGAAACCTTTAGTGCTCTGGGGCAAATAAGTATTTGGGTTCGCGTACGGCTTTGTAAATCACCGAAAATGCAGAGTAAGCTTGTTCAAATCAGAAAACTTCCTGTCTGCTTCATACTCTTGTGTTAAGAGGGTATCTTAAATTGAATCAGTGCATATGGCTCCACGAGACAGGAGCATTAGGGTGTTGGCTGGGAGTGGTGGACAATCGATTCAACCATGAGAGAGACGGACAGAGAGAGAGAGTGTGTGTGTGTGAGAGATAGAGGGGGGGGGGGGGATTATGGGAGAGAAAGAAGGAGAAAAAGCTCAGGAAACAGATGGGAGAGAGAAAAATCGAGATATGAGCGATTATGAAGAGACAGAGAGGTACTGCAGCAGAGTCATAATCATTAAACTCATTTATAGCTTGTCTTGAGGAATATGTTCATCCAAAGAGTGAATGTGGAAGCATAGTCCACTGAAAAAAATGGTTTTCATCCTCAGTATTTGTGTCTTGTGTTCTTTACCTAGGAAAAAAACGTAACTCTACCGATATTGTTTCCAAATCTCCTTAATGTACCAATACATTAAATTTGCATCAGTTTTCAGTTAAAATAAACGTGAGACAGTAAAAAAAGTTGCTGTGAAATCAACTGAAAGTTTTTTTAGATGTTAATATTAGTATGTTAGTCTTAAGAATATCTACACTAAAAAAAATGATTTATTGGATTTTCAAAATTTTTTAAGGTAAGTGGTTGCAAACTATTTATATGGACTGAATGTTGCAACATAGTCTCATTCTGAAAACGTAGCCCTATATACAATGGTGGAGATCTATGAAGGTAAATCAGTTGCGAAACTCGAGTGCTTGCAAATCTAAATGTGAGAACTTGTAATAATAATATTTGTATGTGTAGGTTGAAATGTACACTCACAGCTCTGATGTGAACAGCTGAATCCCTCGATTTGCGCACACACACAATAATCAACACACTTGTGTTTTGAATTCGAAGTTGCAGATTAATAGTTGTGCATTTGTGAAATGTCATTCACAAATACAAAATGACAGACACAGATGTGCATGTCAAATTTGATTGCAGTTTCATTGTACAACCACAAGTCGGCACTCACAACCTCTCAGATTTGCCAGTTCAACTACAAATCTCCCGCTCTCTGACTTTTGCTACACATCTGGCGTGATCTCTGTAGCAGAACTGATTTGTGCACTCGTAGATGCAGAGGCGCGAGCAGCGTGGGGCGGGGCAGGGGTAAAGCTGTTTTATTGGCCGATGCCTGACCAATGAACAATGCCGGTAGCCAAAGGGACTCGACTGCAGAAGAATAATTACTATGATTATTTTATTATTTCGTTTTTTTTTTCACTAATTTCTCAAAAGATGTTTAATAAATAACATTAACTCTACGAAAATTTATATACCAATAAAAGAGCAGCAAAGTCAATATTGACTAGAGCCAGCCAATGAGATGGGACGTTTCTGTACGTCAGCACTCAGCAATCAGAGGGTAAGTTATTGTTTTTAATAATTATCTAGATGTTCAATACTGTTAGCTAAGCTAAGAACTGTGCTAGGTTCTGTGGTTCTGTAGTTTTTACAAGTAACATATATATATATATATATATATATATATATATATATATATATATATATATATATATATATATATATATATATATATATTGATTCATTGGTCAGGCATCGGCCAATAAAACAGCTTTACCCCTGCCCCGCCCCTCCCCCGCCCCGCGCTGCTCGCGCCTCTGCATCTATGAATGCACAAATCAGTTCTGCTACAGAGATCACGCCAGATGTGTAGCAAAGTCAGAGAGCGGGAGATTTGTAGTTGAACTGGCAAATCTGAGAGGTTGGGAGTGCCGACTTGTGGTTGTACAATGAAACTGCAATCAAATTTGACATGCACATCAGTGTCTGTCATTTTGTATTTGTGAATGACATTTCACAAATGCACAACTATTAATCTGCAACTTCGAATTCAAAACACAAGTGTGTTGATTATTGTGTGTGTGTGCAAATCGAGGGATTCAGCTGTTCACATCAGAGCTGTGAGTGTACATTTCAACCTACACATACAAATATTATTATTACAAGTTCTCACATTTAGATTTGCAAGCTCTCGAGTTTCGCAACTGATTTACCTTCATAGAGATCGTGAATTATGTAGCCAGAAGTATGTATGGCTACATTTCGTCTTGAAAACAAACACTATGGTGGTATAGTGCCGTTCCATTCCGCACTTACCTCCATGTGGACGGCTTTCCCGTTGTTACCAGTTTGTCCAATTGCTTGCCATGTACGTTGGCAAACTTGAGATGCAGAGAGGAGTTGACCATGATAATGAGGTTTGAGTCCAGTGAAAAACAGTTTCAGAAAGTGGTTAAGACAATAACAGAACCCAAAAAATAAAATAAACAAGTAAATAACAGTGTGAGAATGTGGTAACATTTAAAAATGTACTTTTCTGCATTGCTTTTTAAATCTGCCGGTTGGGTTTAGGGAAGTGGGTGGACAGGTCAACTGGTGCTTTTGAAAATACTATTGGTTGTGTTTAGGGAAGGAGGAGGATGGGTCAGTCAGTCAGTCAGTCATTCAGTCAGTCAGTAGACAGAGGCCTCTGGTGGATTTGCGAAAACAAAAACTGCAAAAAACCATACTTCTGGGACATATTTGGTACTCTCCAGAAATGTATATAGCTACATTAGCTCATTAGTTATTAGTTAATAAGCTAGTTTGCTCCAAAAGAGCCATAGAATACAAATTTAGAAGATATAATCAACCAAAACTTGCAGTTTATCACTTCTGCTTAAATAGGTCAAGAATTTTTTGATGTCCCCTCATACTGAATCTTCTGACCAATCAAATGCTTTCTAGTATCGCATTTTTTAAATTGAAGGAGCTTCTCTATGTCTGGCCCTGTCTTCATGTTTCACTTGAAATTGTCCCACATTGAACAAAAATGCACATTTTTAAGGACTTCGCTGAACTTTTAATGTTTCAGACTTTTTCAGTAACTAAACTGGTACTGCGTTGCACTAGCAATGCGTATTAAGTTGTGTGTTTTTTTTTTAGCACAACACAGGCTCATTAGAAATACATGATTGCAGTCTACACTTTGTGAAACCACAAAGAAGTACTTAAACATGTTTGACTGCCGTTTGAAGTTAAAATAAACGTTATGGGCTAGGCTGGCACCACAGGGAAGGAAGAGATGTCCTGAAAGAAATCCAAACAATCCAGAGAGATGCCCTTTTTCAGTCGAAGGCTCTAGTTAATTTGTCATCTGAAACGTGCAATGAAAGGTAACCAGAGCAATGGATTTTATGTTTTACAAAAATGTAGGTTGAGGCACATATTTTTAAGGAGTCTGTGCTGTTTTAGCTATATCACAATTCTTCTGTATTCTGATCTTGTTTCCTTTGCTTTACATTCTTGCTTTTAGTTAGTTTTTATAGTTAGTGATTGCATTGTGAACCTGTGTATTGTAAAGGTCTTGTGTGTTTAAGCTCTAAGTTTGTTTCAGTCTTTGGTTTTGGGAATAAAATGAGCGTAAGCAGATTCACCTAACATTCCCTGTCTTTTGAGTTTAAAGACATAAATCTGTGTTAAAGAATTTTTGCTAAAGTTTCATGACAGGTTTGAGGAGCACAATGACATAAGTGACTTAAAAAAATAAATAATGTTTGCCAATGGGGTTATCAAAATAAAAATATTATTTTTATTTATTTGTTTTCAGTACACAAGACTTATCAAATGTCATGTTTCTTCTGCAGTAAATGCCCCTTTTAATGCTGAGAAAGATTTTTTTGCAGTAGCTTCTTTGTTAATGAGATTTAGCTGAAGGCAGGTTGATCTCATTCATATTCATAGGCATCTGTATGAATGTATTCATTTACATTTTTGTACTTCGGTATAGACACATAAATGTACAGTCTGTAAATCATTATCCCTTTCTGATAAAAGATGTACAACAAATCCTGAAGTTTCAAAGTCATAACTTATAAAGAAACAATATACAAGGCTTTTCAAAAGCTAATTTATTTATTAATTAAATTCAGGCATTTGCATTTTTTGCATGGATAAACTGGATTATCCCCGAAGCTCAACAAGTATGATGACATACAAGTGAAACTGTATGCTGTAGCATTATTGTGGGTATTGAATCTATGTGAATTTACTTGCTCCAACTATGGTCCAAATAGACAAATGCTTAAAGAAGCATTTAAGAGGAACAGAGACAGTGTCTCATTGTAGAGCTAAACAGAACATCACAAACACTTCCAGACATTTTACATCAAGATGTAGGCTGTTTTAAGTCCATGTTTAGCTCCAGGATGCCTCCTAATGCACGTTGCCATGGTGATAACCAGTAGCAGGACTGGAATCTTAAGTCTCAAAAAAGAGCAGAGAAAAACACAGAAATGGCGAGAGTGAAACAAATAGGAAAAGGCAAGGGCAAAGTTGATGTGTGTAAGCTATAGAAGCAAATGGTTATAATGTGGAAGAATATTTGTATGACAGAAAAATACTAAATATAAAAATAATATAAATATAAAATATATTATTAAATTTTACATTTAAAATACCAAGTTTTAAGAATAGAAAATAATAAAACTACATTCAATTATGAAAACATATGTTTGTAGTTATGGAAATCTCTGTAAAAGTTATTTAATATTTCTGTATTCTTAAATCAAGATACATTTACTTGAAAAAATTTACGTAATATATTAAGTCTGGTTTTCAACAGATTTCTATTCCTTATCAAAGCATTATCTGACTTTAATTTTTAATAAACTAGACATAATATCTTCTCCTGTACTGTAAAATGTCATTTATTTGACGAATGTTTCAATATCTGTACTTTAAGACTAAAAGAATGAGGAAAAACATCAGGTTTCAGGTAAGACAAAATAAACTTCAAGATATATTCTCTAAAACTTGTCCTATTTTCTTTTTTCCCCTGCTCCTTAGCAATATTTGGATATTTTTAATTTAAACTACATTGTTACTTTTTTAGCAGTTTAGACAGTAATTGAAAGTGTAAAGCAGTACAGAAAATGATGTCTTTTAAAATGATAATTATAGGCTATTTTTATCCTTAAACTGTTTTTTACGATGACCGAGAGAGCTTAACATGGTGCAATTTAAGAAAACATGTGCAGTTACAAAACCGCCAGCAAACTGAGAAACACACATGCTGCAAATAATCACAATGCAAACACACCCTGCTTTTTTTCACAACACAACAAAAATGTTTCAAGGGGACCCGAAATTGTGAAAGACCCGGCTATTTAAGTTATGTTATTAAGGCTAATTAATACTAAAGACAAGGGAATCAGGATATTAAAATAAACAAACAAAAAACTCACCTTTCAAAGATCATCTACAACTTCACTGAGCAAAAGTGATGGCACAGCAGCGTCCATCATGTTTTTGAGTCACCTTGAAGCATTTCTGTTGTTTTTAGGGGTTTTTTTGTGTTGTGAAAAAATGCAGTGTTTTCACAAATCGTTTGCATTTTGAGAAAATGCAGCGCGTTTTAATAATTTGTTTGCATTGTGGGAAAATGTAGCTTGATTTTTTTAAATGTGTATGCATTGTGAGGATTTAAAGATCAAACGGATGATCTTTTCTTAATTTACTGGTGTTTTTTGTAATTGCACGTGTTTTCTTCAATTGAAGGACGTTAAGCTCTCTTGGTCATCATGGATTTTGTTGTCTCAGCGAGTTGGTTGCATGACTGTTCCATTATTGAGGGACGGTGAAAGTTCAGCATCGAAACTAAACTCAGCAAGTGTACAAAACACATGAACATTCATTCTGTTTATATGTAGTTTCCTATAATGTGTCATTACATTCTGGTCAATCTTAATCTTAACACTTGGTTGCATTGCATGCCTGTTCGATCACATTTTACTGTTAACCCAGCATTTTTGAGGTTCAGAGGCAAGGCTTCATAACCCTTGGTTAAAAGGCCTTTGAAAAGTAAAAATTGCTATAAATGTTACCTTATATTTCACCTTCAGTGCTCAACTCATTCGTGAAAGGCTGCAAGACAGGCTTTACTGAAACAGGGTTAGAATGGATGTCCTGTGGAAGTAAGACTTGAAGAAATTTCAGTATTTCTTTTGTCCTCTTCTCTTATCGACATTTGCCTTTGAATAATCCACCTTGCTTACCCACATGACCATATGATCACAATTGCCCAGGGAGAAGTGGCATGTGCGCAGATGGCTCACCACCGCAGTTCTCCCTCAAACTTGTCCATCTGGAGAATAAGTGGCATTTTAATGTCCCGTGTGAGCAGGATGAAAATGGAGTAAATGGTTGTCCTCAAGTACTGCCCATTTTCAGGCCAGGAAATGAAGTAGGTGAAGTCATTCAAGGAAGTCAAGAGGTTTATCACATGGGACATGTAGGATTCTGAAGTGTTGAAGGACACTGAGTTTGCTAAGTAACAGAAGGTGCCTGCCAAAATGTCTGAAGACTTGACACCAGTAGTTCATCATGCAGTCATTTTTGTGTTTTTCTAGTCTTGTGGCCAGTTTCCTCTGAGTGGTACAGTTCTTTACATTACGGTATGGTCTGCATTTTTGTCCGTTTCCACTGTCAAAAGTATATAAAAAGTGAACCATACTCTACCACTTTTTTGGCACCCATTCCAAAAGTTACATAGCACAACAGAACGGTACCAAAAGGGTGGAGCTAGACTCGCTGCTGATCGATATTGGCTTACAAAGAATTGTTACCAGTGCATCCAGTGGTCAGCAAAACGACAACACAGAAAGTGCCATGTTTATATACACAGCCAAGACAAGACACTGTAATAATACAGTCATGGCCTGAGCTCAAACAAATCTTGACATCTTTAAATGTTTTTTTAGCAACCTAAATTTAGTTAGGGGTGTAAAATTAATTATTAAATGAAATTAAAGTGAAATTAATTATTTTCATCACCTTGTGGACTATTATATGAACTCATGATGGAATTACTTTTTAAAAAGTGTACAGTTGCTAGAGAGCCACCGTAAAGCCAGCGCTATTGTCACTGTCCAAATTGTTAAATCCTCTTCAGGTCACTATAATTGTGGTTTCACTTCAGTGGTTTAGACTTAGGATTGCCTTTATCACTTTATCATTGCCTTTATCTTGGTGATATTCGGAACATTGTCCTCATTTGAACAGACTGATGAAGATGCATCTTATTACCAACAAAAAACATGGCCTTAATAAACATGGTCTCGGTCTGGACTGAGCTGGTATGAGCTGTATTGAGTCCAACTCTACATGATGGGCATAGTTTAATTTTATTGGTAATCTGAGAAATATGGACAACAATGATCCCATTCCTCTGACAGACTATTTGTGTATGTTTTGTGTAAGGTTATATGTTTTATTTGTCTTCTGTTTCTCTACAGTGTGAAAGCCGTGGGGAGTTGCTTGTCTCTCTGTCCTACCATCCTGTTACTCACAGGCTTAATGTGGTCGTCCTAAAGGCCAAACACCTTCCAACCATGGACATCACTGGCCTGTCAGGCAGTAAGTACACAGCACTCATTCACACAAAAATATACTGTTTATTTCAATAAAGGTTCCAAAAGGGGATTTTTGCATTCATGCACCGTAAAAAACTATTCGGGTTCCACAAATAATATGTCTGTGAATATTTCGTAAAACAACCTTTTTTTGTCTTATATGAAGAGCATTTTAATACTCTAAAGAAGCTTTTTGCATTATAAAGGACATTTTGTTGAAATTTATTTATTTTTTGCTTGTTCAAACTACTTATTTAAAATGAGCTGAAACAACACAATTCTTCAGTTTTCATTGGGACAACTTCATTATTTTATGCTTAAGACACATAAATTTGTGTTGGGACAACATAAATGAATTGTGTGGAACCTTACATTTTTTACAGTGAATGATCAAATTTCATGGATGTTAAGGGTTCTTCAGTTCTTCGTGGAACCATTGATACAAATAAAGAACCATTAAAAGGTTATTGTAAAAGGAACCCTGTAACAGAGGTGTCCAATCCTGCTCCTGCAGTGGCCAATAAACTTGCCTAGAGGTTTTTAATGAGTCTGAAGACCTTAATTAGCTGGATTATTTGTGTTTAATTGGTGTAGGATCTAAACACAGTAGCTATGTTTCCATTAGGTAATGTGATTTAAACTTATGCGCAAAACTTGAATATTGCATAAAACATTTGCAAATAACTCACCGTTTGCATCCAATGAGTTAAAGAGAACAAAATTGTCACTTTCTGAATAACTGTCATGAAGTATCAAAAAGAAAAATTCAATTGGCTGAAGTAGGAAAAGACTTTTCTCTTATTTAATAAATAACTTGCACCACAGACGATGAAAACTACATGCAGTGGCTTTTGAAGGTGCAAGACCACTCAAGATCAGGGGTGCCCAAACTTTTTCATACAAAGGGACAAATGCCAAATATTATTGAGAGCCATGGGCCGAAGATAAATATACCAGGCAACTGTATATATTACTTTAAACTTATTTCATATGACTTAAACGTAAAAAGAAAACATTACTTTAAAGCATATTAACTAATGCAGTATAACTTTTAAAATGAGAACTTATTGCAATAAAAACATAATCACATTTATAACACAGTGGATTTGAATGATAAATACACCAGACAAGCAGAATCCGCCTTTGCCTTAGTTTGTCCTCTATATGTTGGGTGATGGTATGTACATTTAAACTAAATCTGACCATTTCTAAACTAAATCTGACCAATTTACACCATTTATTTCGCTTTTAACAATAAAACAAACAAACAAGGTTACATTAGATGTACACTGCATCCGGAAAGTATTCATAACGCTTCACTTTTTCCACATTTTTTTATGTTACAGCCTTATTCCAAAATGGATTAAATTAATTAATTTCATTTATTTAAAAAATCTTTTTTCACATTGTCAATATGGGCTATTGTGTGTAGAATTTTGAGGAAATAAATTAATTTAATCCATTTTGGAATAAGGCTGTAACATAAAAAATGTGGAAAAAGTGAAGCGCTATGAATACTTTCCGGATGCACTGTAAACCATGCCCATCACCCTTCCTCTCTTCTCAGATGGGATGGCGGGACAATGTTCTTGGTATAGATAGTTCTGGGAGGTAATAATACCGAACCACTTTGATGATGGACGACGACTAAGAGATTTTAGAATGACCAGAAAGATCTGTTAAAACAAACTCACATTACTTTTTTGATCTCTCTGACAAAGAAGAACTATTTTGGGTTCATCAAAGAACATTTTAATAAACAGTTCTTAAAAGATTTCTTTTAGTGTGAAGAACATTTTTAACATCCAATATAACCTTTTTTCTACAATAATGAATCTTTTATGAAGGTTCATCGTGTATTTATAGATGACAGTAAAGATGCCAAAAACCTGTCAGTATCTAATCTCCACTGTCTGTATTTCTTCTCTTCACCTACAGACCCTTATGTTAAAGTGAACGTCTTCTATGGCCGCAAACGCATAGCCAAGAAGAAGACACATGTGAAGAAATGCACACTCAATCCCGTATTCAATGAATCATTTATCTACGATGTTCCCGCTGAGCTAATGCCGGACATCTCCGTGGAGTTTCTGGTCATCGATTTTGACCGCACCACAAAGAATGAGGTCGTAGGTCGGCTGGTTTTGGGTGGTCAGAGCCCCATTCCATCAGGGGTCACCCACTGGAGAGAAGTCTGTGACAACCCGCGGCGGCAGATCGCCAAGTGGCATAACCTTATAGAGTACTAGTGTCTGGCTAAAAAGCAAAGTGTATTATACCACTTCCTTCCTATCAGTCCCGCTTTAGAAAGAAGCTCTCATTAAACAGTCTCTCCTTTTCCATATACAGATAGTGAGTGGACGAGTAAGTGCGTCAGTACAAAGGATCAGGAGCACTCTAATGGAAACACTTTTCAAGTTCTCTAAAGAACTATTAGCAAAAAAGCTTTATCATAGCAAAAAAAGAAAAAGAAAAAATGACCATGCTAATGTGGTCTTCGGCTCTGATTAGAAATATAAGACACAGTATCCTCAGAGCCTTTCACCAGTATATTCATAATATACACACACTACTTTTGATTAGCCGCATGTTAGCGATAATAAGACACTTTTACCATAAAAGAGGATTGCGAGCTTCAAGCCCACTTTTTCGAGAAAATAAAGCGTGAATATTTTCGTAGTGTAGGATAAAAGGGAACGAATGGTGATATAAGCTGGACACCATCATGAACATTTTTGCTAACATGCTAACATTTACAAGGTTGATATATGGCTATTAATCATATTCAGCTAAAGCGTTTTGAGCAGTGCTTAATCTTTTTTAAGACGCCATTTGTCTGAAAATACAATACGGGATGTTAAGATTTCAGTCATTCATCAAAAATTTAAATTTATGACCTTCAGCTCAGGATTCAAAATGAATTTGACTTATAAAAAGCCAGTCTACACTTCCTCCATTTTTATGCTGTAGCTGCTTAATTTATTTGTAGCTGTACTTAAATTGAATTGTTCATTTCTCCATTCAATTCAATTAAATTTATGTTCATTTATATAGCTCTTTTACAATGTAGATTGTGTCAAAGCAGCTTATCACAGAAGTTGTAGTAAAGTCCAGATTTCAGAGTTGATCAGATTTCATGACTTGGACGAAGCACTTCTAGAAATATTTGTTCACGGCATATCTCAATATACTTTTTTCATGTTCTTTAGGCATTTCTATGCACATTTCTATTTCGCTACGTAGAACTTTTTGACCTAGTTGCTGTTTCCTTGCAAAAATCGCAGGGAAAACTGAGATAAAATAACAATAAAAGCCAAATGTGACAGACAATTGCATATTGTCTACAAATTTATAGATTTTACATGTACCTAACAACCTTTCTATTGCCATCAAATGTGTTTTTAAGGCCACACTTAATTTTTAAGGCCATAATTCGTAATATCTATGGTCAAGATGTACATAATGTGTCATAGGGTGTAGCACTGGTACCTTTATTCTCCTCTTCAGCACCATTGAAAATCACCAAATATATGTTAAAACTTTTAAAATCCTAACTTTTAAAATCCTAATTAATAGCTTGAGATATATGCAGATTCAGACCGATTTTTTGCACTTTCGTAGAGTACTGTATTTATTTTTTATGATTTGTGTTCTAAAGAAAGACTATATATAAATGTGTATATCAAAAAACCTAACATCTATGATAGGACTAATGACAGTATTGAAGTTAGGATTTTGGCTCACCAAAGTAGTAGAGCCGATGCTTTGTGAGGTGTTGGTGACCGCAGTGAAGCAGCTTGCACTGCAGTCTCGACCAGTCCTCTGCACACAGACGGTCTCGGAGTCAATGTTTGAAGGCTTGTAATTTTTTTTTTTTATTATTGGAACGTTCAACAAAAATATACAGAAAAGGTATAAATCCTATAACAAAAGATTAAGCCAGGGGTAATATGAATTACAAAGCTATCTTAAAGCAAGGTCACAGTGATGTATAAAAAGGTCACAAATACAGTCCGCTGGGTATTATAGAAAAGAGGCAATACTGTTAGAATCACATAGTGTTATTGATTTTAAAGCTTAAACATTGCTGGAGGTAGAAATTGTATTCAAATAACATTTAAAATCTTTACAAAAAATAAGAAAAAGGGGCTTTACAGACAAAAATTTGCATTTGTGTATAAAAAAATTTGCTAGTAAAATAAATAGATTTATTAGAAAATGCTTATCTTTTACTTTATCAACATGATAAAAACCAAATAAAATATCCTTGTATGTTGAAAACTTGTAATGTGCGCGTGGATGTGTTCCCAATGATGTCATTCAGTGTCCACGGTCCCCGAGGCACATTCGCAAGACATCTTCCCAGTGCAAATGATGAGCGCATATTTAGTTTGGGCCTGAAATAGGGAGAAAAGAGAAGTCGACTGACTCATTAGAGATATTTTGTATTTTACATGTAAAATTAATATAGCAGTAAATTAGGCCCCGGCGTTCAATGCAGTCAAGCTCATTGTGAGTCATTAGGACCATATAATGAGATTACCTCGTTTATTAGGAAAAAACAAATGGCATTCCAGTCACATTTTCAAGAACCCATCATCCTTCTATTCCACTTCAAGGCTATACATTTACGATATCAAAAAGTGAAGATGTTTTTAACCCTGCATGCATTCACTATTCAAATTTCTGCTTCAAAACTTGTGTATATAATACAGTTTTTAGTGGTTTATATGACAGCGAAACCTACTTTTGTAAAAACGGCAACCCAAATCACACTAAGTGAACGTGTTTTTTCTTTATTTTATCCCTCAGTTCCTTGTGTCAATCTGAACTCTTTTTTTTTTAATCTGTTGGACATAAAAAGCTTGTTTTATATCAATAACTATAGACATGAAGATGAATATAACCATTAGTAAATGAGTGTTTGTTCCAATGCACTGGTGGGCAGTAGCACTTTCTGCTCTTCTTGTATCTAACTGTTTTACCTGGAATGGAAATGGTTTCTTTTTTTGGTGTAAATCTCCTGTTTTGGAGTACTATCTGGCCCTCTTTTTCTCTCTGCCACTGGTCCCTAACAATCCCTCAGTTACTTTCGCTGTTGTGTGTTGTACAAATGCATCGAAAGCTGAACAAAGACAGAAAATAAACTGACTGTAATAAATATATTAGTCCATATGGATACTGCTGTGTCGATATGGTGATTCTGCTTTATTTTAGGTGTCCCTACAACTGCTGTATTTGGATGCTTAACAGTGTTAGTTCACCACAGCTGTAGTGTGATTCATGTTGTTACCTGGCCTTTTTCGATATTTGTAAGTACAAGCGAGTTGTCTATGTATATTGTAGGTACAGTGTAAAAACATGTACTTTTACATACCTGGCTTAATACTGCTCATTTCATGATTGTCAGGGACATCTAACATAAAGTGTAATGAAGTGTAATGCTTTTGAGGGCAAGTTATCTGCATACTGCTGTGAGTTTATGCTAAAAACAGTATGTTACACTAATGCTGACTTGTACTGTATGTTGAAGTTGTTAACACAATGGACGTGCAAATAAAATAAAACTGAGACACTACATTAGATCTTGCCCTCCTTCACTGATCTGAAAATATATCGTCAGAAAATCATTTCACGTTGTAATCTGAGTTATAATTAGGCGCCATGTTCTCTCCGTGTTGGCGTGGGTTTCCTCCGGGTGCTCTGGTTTCCCCCACAGTCCAAAGACATGCGCCATAGGTGAATTGAATAAGCTAAATTGGCCGTAGTGTATGTGTGGGTTTGAATGCAAGAGTTTATGGGTGTTTACCAGTGCTGGGTTGCAGCTGGAAGGGCATCCGCTGCGTAAAACATATGCTGGATAAGTTGGCGGTTCATTCCGCTGTGGCGACCCCTAATTAATAAAGGGACAAGGCTGAAATAAAAATGAATGAATGAATGAATGAATAACCAGGTGCCTACTTAATTTGAATTTTGCTTAATTCATGCCAGCAAATCTTCCGTTATGAGATGATGCATGTAAACAAATGTGAATTTGAAATAAGCAGTCATACTGTTGCAGAATTGACTTGTGCAAGTTAGTCATCTAGGTCATAATTTACATAAAAATGTAGATTGGTCTGATTTAAATGTGAAGCGAAAGACTGATTACCCTGTCTTAAAGGAACACCAACACTGTCTAGATGGATCTGAAATTTAAAATAAAAAATGCAGTTTAATTCTTTTGCAAAAATAAATGGCAAAATATGTTTGCAGTTAACATTAACAATGTCATAGGCAGATATATTTAAAATAAACAAGATTATTCAATGTGCAACTTTTGTTTAAAGTGAAGTTATATTGAAGTTGTTCTACACTGATACAAAATAAGACCTGATTTTGATAGACCACTGTTGTGAGTTAGTTATTACAGCAAAAATATATTTCTGCTGAAAACATTATCTTTTAAAATGAGGTTATTGTGAAAAATGTTACTTTCGTCCCCACTCTCCCCTACCTTGAGTTTCCCAAAATAGAATGTTTCGTTAAAGAAAGGAAAAGTTACATTACAAGAAAATTGCACTGACAAAGTATATATATATATATATATATATATATATATATATATATATATATATATATATATATATATATATATATGTATATATATATATATATATATATATATTATTACATTATGATGTAGACTACATATTACAATGCTGCTCAATGTGCATTTCTCACAGTAAAGATAGTAGTAGTGTGAATTTGTTATTTGAGCAGGTGGTTGTGCTAAACAAAAAGAAAAAATATGTAAAACAAAGGATTAGATCATTTAGAGAACACATCATTAATAATTTACTAGTTTAAAAACTTGATATTAAGATAATACATATAAAAACATATGAAAAAAACACACACATCTAACTTTGAAGGTGATTTTGAAAAAAAGGTGATTTTGTCTATGAGTAATGACACATTGATAATTTCAACAATCAGTCTCCAATAAAAAAAAGCAATCTGAAGTATGTACAAACCAAATATTATTTTAACAAAGCTATCAAACTGGAGAGCAGCCAAAACAATGCCAGAACAAGATGGTCTGGTCTATTGCTTTGGGCTGAATGGGTCACATGAATTTGTCAAATGATTATAAATGTGTCAGTTTTTTTAAAAGCCTCTAATTGGCATTTTTGATTTATCCATTTTGAAGGAGGGGCGAAACTGACAGAGAAACGTGTGTGTTTATGTAACATATTAGTACTTACAAGACATACAGTAATTGAATGCAGAAGTTTAGGTTTTGCATATTAAAGCTATAATATAGCAGCTATATTTATTGTATATCTCAATATTTAAATTAGTACTGAGATATACAAGAAATATCCGTTTTACTAAATATAAGAAAAAAAGTTCATTACTAATGTAGCAGTAACAATGACTATAGGAGCTATGTAGTATTTAACTGATTTATTTACCACTAACGTTAACTTTTCGTTTTTAATTTACCATTAACGCCTACGTTATTACTCTGCTCTGTACAGTTTGAACATAATCCCGCGGGCTTTAGGACCCAGCCGCGCTCGTCTCCAGTTCTCCATGGCTTTGTATGTTTACAGTGAGAATTGTATGGCAGGAATTTTCTAACATCAAATATTTAAACATCATTTGCATCGATACAAAAGTCCCAATGGAGACAGGGGTCCTGTGACACAGGTAAGCCACCAAGTAACATAGTCTGTTTCTAACCATGCTTTTATTCACAGTACAGAATCACTCTTTGTAAAGCAAAATGACTGTAACGGCGGCGGCTACTTATGTCTCACTAAGTAAGTTTGTTTTATTTTACCGACCCAAGTGTTAGTTTAAATGCAACTCTGTCACTGCATAAACAAGCTTACTCACTCATTCACGTCGATGAACTCTGTGTGGGCTGTTCTTCATCAACTTTAAGAGTTTCAAAAACTTTCGCAGCGCTCACTAAAAGTGCATAAATAAACGTTGCGAATATAAATAATAACGCCAGTTGTTTAGCTATATATAACGTTAAACTTTTAAATGTTGCCGAGTCGTCCTCTGGTCATTTTTCAAACTGATTTTCTGAAGTTAAGCCAGTTCTGTCGAGGTTTTCATTTCAAACTCGGACGTTTGTTAGATGTTTTTTTTTTTTTGTTAGGCTTGTTAAAATTTTCCTCATGACTTTGACATTTCTAACCAAGCAAGTGGTTTCAGGGTGCACTAGATGAAGGCCATACTATTAAACGTTGCTTCATAAACATAGAAAGCATTTCCGTCGACATACATGATGGTGTTAAATAAGTACAGTAAAACTGGGGTGACCTGATGTTGCTGACTATACTATTGACACGAATTTATATAGGGTAGTCAATACATTATCGCAATATTGTGAACATTTTAGACATGCACAGTTTTCTAAAGAAATATCCCATATTTATTAAGATCTATTAAGATACTTTTCAGTACACACATACAAAGTATACCTTCAGTAAAATATTTCATTTATTTACCATTTATTTATTTTAGCTCTATTTTCAATTAATGTTCTTAAGTTTATAATATTTGCACCCTTATTTGTCACCAACATGTGTGTTATTTGTAATGTTATTTGTTTTGCCGGAAAAATTATATAAGCTAATAATATACACTTTGTGTAAATATTGCATTATTAATAATATATAACTATAGGGTACACCAGCATGTACTATGATTGCAGCATAAATAAGCATCAGCAGAATGTACACTACTAACCAAAATATAGTATATAATATAGTATATAATATATGGTTTCAAATCAGTGTGACATTTTGTTTTCATTTTTGAAATGTTTGTCTATAAGTTTCACTCAAACAATTACAGTCAAAAATGCGAACAAAAAAGCAATTAATTTACCAATCATTATTATATAAATTATTATAAATGAGAGGGAGCAGCACATACACACAACAAAACACATTTAAGAAATCTGCTCAAAATATCAAAATGCTTCTCAGCATTTCTGTAGCTTAATATTATTTTCCAGTGCTGAAAATCACAAAGATTTGACTGTTTAGAGTAACTAATGCGGCATCACAGTCAATAAGAGTGGAAAAATACATCAGACAGGGGTTTACTGGCGGATAATCTATTATTGACCGTGGTTAATGTAACACCCACCCCGTGGATGCTTCACTTTGTCACATGAATAGCTCGACAGAATGACTCACTTCCTCTTCTCCATCAAACTGAAGCTCTGGTGTCAAATACAGCCTTGACAAGTGATTTTTTTTTCTGGGTGCAGCCAGTGCTGCAGTCGTCCGCCACAGGCCTGCATTCATGCAGCAGTGCAGCTGTGGAATCAGACGCTGAGCTTTGTTTATTATAATGAAACACAGCAGCAAAGAGTGTATAACTCCTACAACTAGATTAACACACGCCAACAGCCAGGAGGACTATCTATCTATCTATCTATCTATCTATCTATCTATCTATCTATCTATCTATCTATCTATCTATCTATCTATCTATCTATCTATCTATCTATCTATCTATCTATCTATCTGTCTATCTGTCTGTCTGTCTGTCTGTCTGTCTGTCTGGTCATCCATTCATTCTATTCATATCTGTCTTTATGCCCATCTGTTCATATCTTTCTGTGTATCTCTTTCTTACTTTAAGTCTGTCTGTCAGTATGTATCAGTCAGTCTGCCTGCCTATCTTTCTGTGTGTTACTCCATTTGATTGTTTTTCTCTGTCCACCCATCCAGTATTCAATCTGTCCTGATCTATCTGTCAGGTTGCTTAACTTTCCATCAGTTTTTCTGTCTGTACACCTCCGTTCGTCGGTTATCCACCCATATAAGTCTGTCTGTCTGTCTTTAAAACATACCTCAGCTTTTTAAGCAGCCTTGTGTGTGTGTGTGTGTGTGTGTTTTGTAAGGTGTGTGTTTCAGTAGTTTGGATGGAGTCCTCGCGGAGCACAGTGGGTCACTCCCGCGAGTACAAACTGGTGATGTTAGGAGAGGGAGGTGTGGGCAAAAGTGGTGAGTAACATGATTCTCTTTTTCTTACGTATTTTTTCACTTATAACTTGCAAAAATTGGCTTATTTTTTTTTTATTATTATCGCTTTGACTGCAGTTGTTTTGTGTGTACACCCTTTTTTTATATTATACATTATATACATAGCTTGTACTAGGCCAGGGGTGCCTAAACTTCATGGAGGGGCGGTGTCCTTCGATTTTAGCTCCACCTTGCCTCAACACACCTCCACGGATGTTTCTAGAAAGCCTAGTAAGAGTTATGCTGCATCCCAATTCACATATTTATACTACGCCCTAAAAGTATGTACTTTTTTTATGAAGGAAAAAATATATACTTTTGAGTGTGTAACAGATAAGTAGGCAAGCTTTGAGACATACTACTTCCTCATTAACAGATTGTTGTGTTGCTTAGTTATGAGCCCTGTCAATCATCCACACATCATCCACATTTCTTTCATATTTAATTTCCTGACTTTTTGGAGAAGCAGCAGCAGCAGGTTAATTTCACATTCACAAGTCTTTCATGCAGAGAAATTTCCTCAGGTCTTTGGATAATTATGCATTTAGACATTAATGTCCAAACACATCTCTATATAAGTTCAGTATTGTTGTTGCAGATGAAACACAGAAAACGCGATATAAATATTTTCCAGTTGGCTAGATATTACAGTTCTTCTCAGTTGCTTTGGTGCATTTCTCACAACACTATTTACATTTGCACAACAGTTAATGCATTTCTCAAAACAATTAGTACTAACTGCAAAACCTAGTTGATAACCTGCAAAAGCGTGTCATTTGCTCAAAATGGATAGCTCATTCCTCAAAAGCAAGTATTGATGTCAATGAAAGTGTCAGTGTCATCAAAATGAAAAGTCCTGCCACCATTGTTTATGAACAAGATAGTCAAATGGCTTTGTCACATTTTCATTATGACAGTTTACTCCAATGTAACACTTTTTCCAATGCAAAAAAGTCAGATTTTGGTGACACTTCTTGAAAATGCTCAAGACAGCACTATATACTATTTGCACAGCCATTTGAAAACTACAGTAAAGTTAGACATCACTGCATTTAGTGAGGTATCTGACTACAAGAGACATGAATATGCATGAAAATTATGCATGTTATAAAACAGCGGAGAGTTGTATAAAAGCAACTGATGCATGTCCAAAAGAATTTGCAATTTGTTGGAAGGAATGAGAAACAGCTACTTTGATGTGCACAAATGCACAAATAATTGTTTTGAGAAATGCATTAACTGTTGTGCAAATGTAAATAGTGTTGTGAGAAATGCACCAAAGCGACTGAGAAAAACTGTAATTAACAGTCATACAAACATCTTTACCGAAGCCTCTCTACTTGACGGTTGGCCTCGCGCGTCCACCATATTTGTAGTTTATTTACACTTTTCACTCGCGTTTGTAGTTCTAATCGAATTCACGTACAAGATGCCATGTACTGTGGGCAATATCAGCGGTTAGATTATGGACGCTTCTACACTTAAAATGTTTACTGGGAATAGTAAACCATCCTGGAACCTTTGATATACTCTTTTCAACATTCTACGTTTTGGGATATACTAATTCTATTTTCAAATACTATTTAGGACGGATAGTATGCGAATTGGGATGCAGCGCTTGATTAGCTAGCATAGGTGTGTCTGACTGGGGTTGGAACTAAACTTTGCAGGACACCGGCCCACCAGGACCAAGTTTGGGCACCCCTGTACAAAGCTATATGTGATCGCTCTGTAACGACTGCTCTAATTTCATTGTTTAGTTTGTTTAGTGACATTAAAGAATGACACTTACATTGAGGTTCCAATAGTTAATGTCAGTTATATTATTCATCTTTCCTAATATTGGTTGTTTTTGTTAACTCACAGTGCATTAATTAATGTTGAGAAGCACAACTGTGGATTTAATAATGAATTACAATGTATAACTGTGATCAATAAATGAATAACTTACTTTAATAGAATAAATTATCTTGAAATAAATAAATGTATGCTTTGATAGATTTGATATGCCAGTATTTAACAATTATATATTTTGTCCAATAAATTTAGTTGTGCCAAATCTGGCAAATCTATCAACAAACTTAATGTAATGTTGTCTCTGTGTCTCTCATTTTATGGCAACTTACACGGTGCCAGAGACATTGGGATATTTGCTCCATTTACTGGTTAAAATCTACTCATAAAGATTTAGGTCATATCGGCCTCATTTAAGTAGCTGCTAGAAAGTCACTTCATATGCTTAAACCCCCCCAATGTGTGAGCTAGAGGTGACTGTGGAATGTAGCAGGAGAAAAAAATACCCCCCCCCCCTTAATTTTTCTACACTTTCTTTTTTTAGGCAAATAGTTATTTTCAGAGGCATTAAAGAGTTTGTTCACTGCTAAATTTGAATGCTGCCATCATTTATCCAATCTCATGTCATTCCAAACCCCTATGGTTTTTGTTTATCTGTTGAACATGTCAATATGCTTTTAATTAAATCTAGGATACTTAATAAATGTAATAAATTTTAAAAATAGATTTTTATAAACATTTCTCTCGCTTGCTCTCTATCTACACACACATGTATGTAGAGAATTAGAAAAAATACTTGCAAATTAAGAAAAACATACAATTAGACAAAATTTATTTGAACATAAAATTAATTTTAACATAATTTTTTTAAATGTTAATTTTGATAATTTATTTCAGTACTTTTTTTCTTTATTTGATATATTAAATAGCTATATACAATACCTGACAAAAATATTGTCGTCAATCCCAGTTGTAAAAGCAACTATTAAAGTCAACACAGGCTCATTCTGAAAACATAGTCCCGTGGACGTTTCTGGAGACCACGAATTATGCAGCAGGAGTTACGTATGGCTGCATTTAGTTTTTTAAATGAACGCTACGGGGCGGTATGACGCCGTTCCTTTTGGCGCTTACCGGCTTACCTCCGTGTGGAGGCCTTTTCCGCTGCAACCAGTTTGTCCCGTTAGCCGAGTCCGGGGAAGAGTGGTTCCAGAAATCAGGTAAGACAAAAAAAAAAAAAAAATGAATGAGTGAACAACAAGCTAAGAATGTGGTAAAATCCGAAAATGTGGTAAAAATCAGACGAGGGCTTTTTCTGGACGGCTTTTGTAAACAGTTGGTTGGGTTTAGGGAAGTATGTGGGTGGGTGGGTCAATCGGTAAAATTGGTTGGGTTTAGGGAAGGAGGAGGTTGGGTCAGTCGATTGGCCGGTCGCCCAGTCAATCATTCAGTCAGACAGAACAGACAGACGGTAGGTCGACAGCGGCCTCTGGTGGGTTTACGCGAGAACAGCTCGGGCGCGAACGGCACTCGTGAGAGACATTTGATATAGGAAAAAGCACTCACAGCGGCCTCTCGCGGATTCGCGAAAACAAAATCTGCAAAAATACGTACCTCCCGGGAGATTATTTGTTGAACTGAGTTATCTGTTGAACTGCATCCCAATCATCACAAACACTGCAGAAGACCTTTTGGAACAGACATGGACCCAAGATTCTCACAAAAATCAGTTAAGTTTGGTGAGGGAAAAATCATGGTTTGGGGTTACATTCAGTATGGGAACGTGCAAGAGATCTGCAGAGTGGATAGCAACATCAACCGCCTGAGGTATCAAGACAAATGTGCTGCCCTTTACATTACAAACCACAGGAGAGGGCAAATTTTTTAACAGTATAGCGATCCTTTTCATTCTTCAGCCTCCACATCAAAGTTCCTGAAAGCAAAGAAGGTCAAGGTGCTCCAGGACTGGCCAGCGCAGTCACCAGACATAAACATTATTGAGCAAATCTGGGGTATGTTGAAGAAGGAGGCATTGAAGATGAATCCAAAAAATCTTGATGAACTCTGGGAGTCCTGCAAGATCGCTTTCTTTGCCATTTCAGATGACTTTATTAATAAGTTATTTGAGTTGTTGCAAAGATGTGTTAATGCAGCCATCCAAGCTCATGGTAGTCATATACACAATATACATTTTTTTCCACTGCACTATGACTTTATATTCTATACTGTACATCATTTCTGTTAAGTGACAAGACTTGTGTCTAAGCAAAGTTAGACCTTACTGTCCTAATTAAATAATTAAAAATCAAGACATGATCATACTTTATTTTGGTAAAATAAGCCTAATCTAAAGGCCTTTGCCTTTCATATAAGCCATTTCTGATACCAAATGATCAACTAGAAGTGTAGTTATTATTTGTTGTTCCTAAAACTTGCATAGGCGACAAGACTTTTGTCAGGTAGTGTATTCTTATTCTATAAAGCTATAATAAAATAAAGCTATACATTTTTTATTCCATACATTTAGAATTTTTTTGAATTGTGGAAATCCAGTGATCCTCAGCCAAAATAAAAGACATTTTTGAATGGTTTAGCTACAAATTGAATGAAAAAAAAAATCACCAAAGAAATCTGAGTAAAATCTCCAAAAATGAGAAAATAAACTAATTAATATGATTAAAATACAAAACTACTCCTCAAAGTAGTGAAGCAGAATAGGTTTTACAATCCTTCTTTTATGAATAAACTGAACTTAAACATACTGCTCACAAACTGATTGTAATGGTCAAACAAACATGCTGACAATTAAATCTCCCTAATTGTTATTAAAACGCCACAGTACAAACAACCCTTAAACATTCATTCTTTTAAATTAAACAAATATTATTTTCAGCTTTCTTGTTGACATGAAGTGTTTTTCAGAGCTTGACTTTTGTGCCTAATTTCTCCCTGCTATATGGCAAGGTTATTTTTGTCCACTGCAGCCATTATTGTGGTCAGACGGCAGCAGTTCTCACAGCCACAGACATACAGTAGAGTCTCAGCCAGACAATAAGAGTGTGGGCGTTGGCTCACTGCTTCAGTCTGCTGGTCATAAAGGCGCAGGTGCCCAGCAGATTCCTTCTCCTGTTGACCAGTAGACGAGAACAGGTCAGCTGATGTGAAGGATCCTCAGGCTTTGCTCTCGATGTTTGAGCGAGTGCTGATACTCTCTCTTTTATATCTCGGTCTCCATGTGAACAGAGCAGAGCAAACACGTAGCAACAGCAGGGTGTGTTTGCTGCACACGAGGGAGAGCGGGGAGATGTTTACTCTCCTTTCGCTGAATTTCATGATACCACAATTATCTAAGAGCTGTGCCTGTCTCTTTCTCTTTGTCTCATAGCCATCATCATGCAGTTTATAAGTCACAGGTTTCCAGAGGACCATGACCCTACCATTGGTAAGGAAAGACCTGATATGTTTTTTTTAATTTCCAATCAGTTTTTACAATCAATTCCTGTGGCTACACATCTCAAGATTAAAATTTACCTCCTAACTTGCTGATTTAGGAAAAAAATGTAAAAAATAATGGGCATGTCAGTCCTAAATGTTTGCTTTAAAGGGCCATGAAACCTCCCTCTTTCGGGTCAAGTCTACTTCTGAATTTTTTCAAAAAATGCTTCATAATGGGCGTGGAGCTCTGCGAGCAGATGGAGGAGTGGGCGGGGCCGGCAGAGCAGGGGAAAAAGAGGGGATCGAACAACTGTTGTCAGTTGGCTCACAAAATGAGACACAAACCGTAATAAGACCCATGATTTTATAGTTTACAAAGTTAAAATGCAAATAAATAAACAGTAAGTAATGTATTTCCCTGCTACATATGTTTTTCATATTTTAATATACACATAACCACAATTTGTTATGTCATCATAAAGATAATCATGTTTATACAAACACTATAAATGAGGAGGACTTCTCTCCTCCTGAATCCCCGGGTCTGAATGCAGACACAGTTGATAGCAGTACAACAGGTCTCTTGCCATATCTATTCCAATCATTAGCCCTGCCGGTAATCTGGAGAATTTTAAACATGGGCGAACACAGCAGCACGGATATAGGCGATGCGTCTGAATCAGAGGTCACGTTAGACTTTTTCATTGTCCGTCGTTTTGACGGAGAGGGTTGTAAAAATTCCGTCATAACCTATTATTGCCCGTCATTTAATTTGCATATTTTCTAATCAATTTTTTTATTCATATTTTAATCACGAACTTGCACGACGAGTATATAGGCTAAGTTATTTATTAATAAAATCAAATCACTGTCATAAATATTTTGTGCATAAATAAAATTCACGCATCTGTAATTCTAAAATCGTAAAGGAAAACAGAACGTACTCGTAATTTTACGAAGGTACAATTCCAAAATATGCAATTATAACAGACACAGATACGACATTTTCTATGTCTGTTTGTATATGACTGATAAATTTACGATGGGTGTAATCAAACGCATTAAGGGAGACTGATGCAGAGGCAATTGTCATTAAATTCTGTGTCTTTGCCTCGGAAAGTCGACTTCTCGTGACAGTTTTAATTTTGTTCTGGAGGCTGAAGCCGCATTCTGCTGCCACACTGGAGACCGGAATTACTAGCGCCACTTCAGCCAGCGTTTTGTAGGCAGGAAAATTTCTCCTAAGGAAGTGATAAGAAGTTTGTTGGAATGTTGGATTTCCCGATCCTGCAAGCACTCATTTCACCGGGAAAAAAATCCTGCAGCACACGCTACTTCTGCACCAGGAGCGCGGCTGCACTCCTCTGCGTTCCGTAGTGCTCACAAACGTGCTCTAAAGCATCCAGTCTATAGCTCTTCAACACGCTGTCAGTGGTCGGATAGCGAGATGCAATGAGTATGGTGTCGAGGACATGCTCCAAAGGGAATCTTTTTGTGATAGATTTGGTGAGCTCTGCTATGTAGCTTTTCTACAGATGTCGCAAACCATTTTGCCGCCTTCCCTCCTCAGCCACGTAAACTCCTGCTCCCACTGAACTCTGTATTCCCTCCTGACCTACTTGCTGCCGCTTGGTTGGCCCGTAACAGCTGTCGGCGACTGCGGATTTTTGTCTGTTTGCTCTTCATTGTCCACTGTATCACTTCCTCTTTTTTCACCTTTATTAATAATATCACAACTATTTGCAACTGTACGCTGCGGTGACAAAGAGGAGACAAAACAAGACAATTGCTAATTAATAAGGGCAATCGCCATCAGCTGGACAGGAGTGGGAATTACAGTTAGCTACAAATTACAATAGATCGCCCTTAGCATAATCCGACGGATCACCTTCAGATTTTTCTTTTTTTTTTGACTGAAAATATTCGGTTAACGCGACCTCTGGTCTGAATAGTAACGAACTTAACTGATAAAAGAAGAAGTTCGCCATTCTCCAATTCTCGTACAGCTCTCCCGACAAATTTTTTTGCTGCAAACCAACAACTTTGTTGTATCGGCCTTGACAGCATCGCGGGGAAAAACATGGAACAAACCCTGTGGATCATAGAAACATCCATAGGATAAGGAAACTGAGCTATGAATAATAATGAGAAACCGACACGTCATCACTCAACTTTCAGATTCGCGCTACATCACCGATTTTGATCTTATTCCAAAAATTATTTTAAACCCGAAAGATGAAATTAGCTGACAAAATCTTTAAATTATCCAGTTTTCCCCACAATTTAAGCTGCTAACATTCACAATGTTGCCAACACACACAAATCTGTTAAAAAAAGTACTCCAGGGGGTCTTGAACCTTTAAAAGTGTTTCAAAAACATTTTAGTACTTACACTAGCTTCTAAATCAGTGAAATGTTAGGAGTAATAAAGAAGACTTCTAAGTCGTTGAATCCAAACCACAGATTTTACTAAAATCTACTGCAATCTGCCTTGGAATGAAAACATTTTAAAAACATTTAAAGGGCACCTATGATGAAAATCATCTTTTGTAAGCTGTTTGGACAGAACTGTGTGTAGGTATAGTGTGTCCACAGTCATACTGGAGTGATAGAAACACAATAAGTCTTTTTTTTAATTTCTTGATGTTAAAAAACGATCCAAGTTCCTCCCATTTTGAGGCCCACTGAACGTGATGTAGGAGTGTGGTTTCCTCGCCCACTGAATTGATTGACAGCCGCATAGTAACATGTCTCCATAGTAACGTGTGTAATCATATCAACAAGACAGGATGTGTGCAAAGCAACTTGGATTAAAAGATCTGTTCAGCTCACTGTGATCATCTCGATCACATTTAATGATGATTGAATGAGTTTTACAAGTTTAAAACGTTTGTAAAACAGTGCATGTTTGTAATAAAGACAGTAAAATCGCTTTGTAATTCTTCACCACAGCCGTGTGCCAGTAAAATTTTAAAAGAAGATGCTTCAATCCCGATTCATGGACTTAAACTAGGTTTATTTTGTACATTAACATAACGAATGTCAATACAGCAGTGGATATTAACGTGTCACATTTGCTGTGCAAAAACAGTGCAAAGCTAAACGTGTGTGTGAGCACGTGTGAGCGCACATGCATGTGTGCGAACTTTATAACGACATTGGGTCAACTCGTTGTATAAAGACTTGAATTAACTCCACACGTTGGGAAAGGTCTTACTGTAGTGAGGGAGATCTGCTTCATTCTTGTCTGTCAGTGTGCTGTTTATCTACGTAAAGGCTACACCCATCATAGCAATAGTGAGTGATCTCTTTGGCTCTAACACGCACGTGGAATGGTGGGCGGGGAGAACCATCTCATTTCCATTAAAGGCATAGGCAACACAAACAGCTACATAGTCAAAACAGCTCATTTTCAATATACACATCAGTAAAATAAATAATCTGATGGGTATTTTGAGCTGAAACCTTACAGACACATTCTGGAGACACAAAAGACTTATCTTAAATCTTGAAAAAGGGGTAAAATAGGTGTCCTTTAAGCTTTTAACAAGTAATTGCCTTAATCACAGGGGTGTTTCAATACAATGTAAATTAGTAAAAATATAAATACAGTATAAATATATTTTTTTTTATTAAAAAACACAAAAACTAATATAGAAAATATATTTAGTTAATCTCTTTAGCATTTCATTATAAAAAAAATCATAATAAGTTATTATTACCCGTCATTTATTTTATTTATTTATTTATTTTTTATTTTTTTTTATTTTTTTTTATTAGAATATGCAAAATGGTACACAAATTGAGATCATACAAATACAAAGAAATTTATTTGTTATTTCAATGAAAGTGACACTTATTAGTTTTTTTTTCATTCACATTTTTCATTGGAAATTGTAGCATATGAGCATATAGACTAGATTATGGTTTTCTCATTGTACCCAGTTTTTAATAATTCTCTGTTCATGGAGTTGTAATGTAGTTAAATAGAAGTTAATCCCATAATTTAAGCAATTATAGTTCAGGGATAGTTCACCCAAAACTGAAATTCTGTCATCATTTACTCACCCTTGACTTATTTCAAACCTGTTTGACTTTTTTTCTCCTGATTATAAACCTGTAACAATTGGCTTCCATTGTATTTTTCTTACTGTGGAAGTTTATTGTTACAAGTTTTTAGCTTTCTTTGAAATATCTCCTTTAGTGTTCAACAGAATAAAGAAATTTATAAAGGTTTGTAACCACCTGAGGGTCACTAAACAGTGAGTAAATTTAAATTGTTTGAGGTGAAATATCACTTTAAGCATAAGAACATTGAGAACATTTACTTAAAAAGTCTTAAAATAATTTAAGTCTCAAAATCAAAATTTAAGGCCTTAAAAAGTCTTAAATCTACTGAAGTATTGTGTTGTAGGTCTTAAATCTTTTTTAAACAGGTCTTTTTTTACTTTATGTATTTCATGTATTGCTACCCAATCTGGCCAAAACCCATACAATCACGAACAATCCATCTCAATAAAACTTTTTATTAAAAAAAGGTAAATTTTAACTCTATTTATCATAATGGTTTAATTATTTTCCTTACAATAACATTATTACTCCATGTATTTACTGCTGAGGACATCGACCAGAGGTGCATTTCCCAAAACCATCGTTAGCCAACTAGGGTCGCAAGTTACAAACATAGTTCGCTGATTTGTCGTTTCCCAAATCCATCGTTCGAATAAACATTCGCAAACTGCGTCGCAAACTTGTGCACTTGCAACTACACTTTTAGAGCTATAGTTAGAACCATAGTTCCTGGCTGTGTTCTATTCCCACTTATCCCCCTATGCCCTATTCATTTAGAACATTCTAACATTTTAACTTGGAATTATTAAAAATAAAAAAGCATTAAAGTCATCACTCTTATGTGTAATTTGCTTTCAAAGTATTTTTACAGTTCAGTTTTAGCGATCTTCATGCTAACAGTTGTGCTCCCTTCGCAGTGCACTTTGAAAACATTGATGTCATTTTGAACACAGCCTCATGACGAAAGCTATAGGTGACGGAATTTATGTTACGTCTCTAAGCTTGTGAAAACAAAAAACATAGAGTACGTTAATGCTTTTAATTTATAGTGGGTTATTTATCAAGTATCTGTACTTTATATGACATGGGCCTGTTGGTTAGAACATTTCTGCAGTGGCGCAGTAGGTAGTGCTGTCGCCTCACAGCAAGAAGGTCGCTGGTTCGAGCCTCAGCTAAGTCAGTTGGCCTTTCTGTGTGGAGTTTGCATGTTCTCCCTGCATTCGTGTGGGTCTCCTCTGGGTGCTCCGGTTTCCCCCACAGTCTAAAGACGTATGTCTGTAGTGTATGAGTGTGAATGAGTGTGTATGGATGTTTCCCAGAGATGGGTTGCAGCTGGAAGGGCATCCGCTGCGTAAAGTATGTGCTGGATAAGTTGGCGGTTTATTCCGCTGTGGTGACCCCGGATTAATAAAGGGACTAAGGTGAAAAGAAAATGAATGAATTTATGAATGAATAAACAATGTAAATAAATATTAAATTTCATTTTTTAATAAATAGCCTCATCATTTATATATTTATATGATTTATATATGATATTAGAATACGTGTTAGCTTTTGTAAGTGATTTTATGTTTTAGAATAGAATATGTAATGTTCTCAATAATATTTGTAAAGGAAACATGGACCCTATATGTGCAGTTTACATATATTTCAGTTAATATGGAAAACGAGTGCATGTTTTTAGCAAACTAATATTGGATTTTATTTTTAAAGCGTGTGCGTGTAAAACAATATAATTTGCACAAAGAAATTATGGGGTTCTGCTCTAAAGAAGTTGTTAACACCCCGTTAAGAGCATCATTATGGACATTTTACGTTATAACTAACGTACTTCAAGCGATGGATCTGCGACAGAGAAACTACGGGTTTTGGGAAACACTCGTCACTACATCGTCCTTTTCCCAAAAGATGCATCATACTATGATAGTTCAGCCAAGGGTTACGTTGTTGTTTGGTAAATGCACCCCTGGTTAGATGGTTGTGCATAGATTTAGTTTATTATAGTTTTTTAAAACTTTTAAAACATTTGTTAATTTTTTTATTTTAAAGAAAGTTTATGCTGAAAAAATTGTATAGATACAAGTAGAGCTTTCATGTTTTTACACAATATTTAAAATATTTTGCTAAGAAATATCTAACATGATAAACATTTTTATTATCAATTTATTATTGTATTATTAAATGTATTAAATTATAATATATATATATATTATTATTAAATATATATATATTTATTTGATAGGACAAATAAAGATCTTTTTCATCTGGGCCATTTGAAAAATTCCTTAGCATTTATCCCTTTATGAGTCTAAAGTTTTATTCATAATGGTCCTAAAAATGTCTTTAAAAGTCCTAAATTTGACTTGGTGAAACCTGCAGAAACCTTGTTCTAAAATTGTACAATATTTATCAAAAGTAATCCTTAAAAAAATATATCTTATATTATAATTATTATTTATGTATTTTATCTTGTGTATTATTTATTGCTGCTAATGACTTTTAATTGTTAGAATATTTTTATAATTATAGAAAAGTGTATTTATAAAATGTGGTAAACTTCATCTGTTTTTTTTTTTTTTTGCCATGACATAGCCAGAGAAGCTGATATGGCAATAAACCCAAAATTCTCTCTCAGTGTAAAAATTGTTGAGGTCCACACAGTTGATTTGTGTTAGGACAACATGAAGGAATTAAGTTAGCTTATTAGTTTTTACAAAGTGAATTGGATTGAATGTTAAACAATTAAGTTGCACCCCCAAAAAACTCAAGAATTATGTTGTTTCAGCTCATTATAAATAAATAGTTTGAACAAACAGTAAACATGCTTTTTTGTGTACATGTTCAAAGCCTTGTTGGATTACCTTTGTTGTTCTGTTTATTAAAAAAGAGAAAGAAAACCTAAAGAAAAAACTCCGCTGACAAAGATAGTTATTTTTACAAGTCATTCTTTTCAAGTGTTGATAAACAAACAAAATATCCAATGCTGAATTTATTTACTAGAAAATTATAAGCAGTAATATTGTAAAATATCTGTACAATTTCAGATGGATGTTTCCATGATAATATATTTTAAAATATAAGTAAATGATTGAACTGTGAAGGTGAATTGTCTTGTGTGTGTTTTTACTTTTCTCAGAGGATGCCTATAAAACACAGATCCGCATAGACGATGAGCCTGCAAACCTGGACATCTTGGACACAGCGGGACAGGTACAGTAGGTGGTGTAACGAAGATGGTCACAGAAAAAACAAAACAAGAATCAGGCATGCACTGAACACTTTATTTTGCAGACTACAAAAAGATCAGTTTCCTTTTAAAATGTGCCTCGCTTCTCTTTTTCTGTTTCTCAGTTTTGCGGTGATCACGTCACAAGACATTAAAACTGGCCAGGCATAAATCTTGCTCCTCTGACTCAGCATAGTTTTCCTTGTTCGATCACTCAGCACTGTTATACATTTCATTAGTCATCCCATCATCATGAGTTTAATGAGAATTTGCCTGCAGTAGAACGATGTAGTGTAACATTGCTGAGATATTAAAAGATTGTTTCGAAATGCATTGCTGGCATAATGTTGACTACACAAGAAATTTGGACCTGCAATAAGCTCTTGGGTTTTAAAACCAAACAAAAATCTTGTCACAATTCCACAAGACTTACATTTTTGCAATTTCCTCTTTAAAAAGCTGCTCAAATAATGAATCCCATGTTGAGAATTAATTTACAAATGTATGTTTTCATATACAGATTGCCTCACCATAAACTATTGTACATGACCTACCACATGCCTTCAAGTTTATAATTATATTAACAAGTAAAAAGCCTTTTAGTATGATTGTAAAATGTTCACTTTCATGTTGTGATTTAATTGTCTTAAAGGGTCACAAAACACCAAAACCTATTTTTTGAGATGTTGACAGTCATGTATATGTCGCACGTTGCTAAAAACATTATAAGACACACATATTTAGCCAACAAGTGAACAACAATTGGTTGTTTTTGCATTGTTTAGAGCAAATTCGTTCTTCCAGTTTTAAAAAGAAATTTTGAAGCTGCATCACGGCCATAAGATCATTGTGTAAATTCAAGCGTGGAAATTAGCTGTCTGTACCGGCCAGTACAAAATGACGTCATTGAGTTTTCAGCACATCTGTTCATTAATTCATGAGAAAGACTTTGTTTGAACCAATCAGCGCGCTCTATTGTGAATGAGATGCAATTTCATTAATATGCATGATATAGCTTCAAAGACTTTTTTTTACCTGTTAAGTGTTCAGAGAGACGCCACGTTGTGTTGCCAACCGTAATTCAAACAAGTAGTTGAAGAATTGTTCAGAGACATGGGTCGTCGGTGTTGTTTATAAATAATGAAGGTTTTGTTTCCTTTACATGCGATGAGAGCACAGCTCTCCCACATGTATGGATTACAGTCGTCTGCTAACACGCAACAAAAATATGTTTGTAAGAAACATTTTTTACCCGAGAGCTTTTCGAATCTGGAAAGAGTAAAATCCGGATTTGCCACTCGTCTTTTAAAAAAGACACGGTTCCAGTTCGTGTTAATTGTCCTGTCTCTATGGATTTGTGATCAATGTTCATTGTTTATGTTTATTCAGATGGCAAAGTTGGTTAGTATCGTCAGCAGTACTCTTTCAGTTTTTAAAGACATACCTTAGTCAAAATGATTTAGTTACTAAGTTTAAAGTAATATCACTACAATATTATGGACTGAAAATCAACATACAAGTATAAGAAATAAAAACAGAATACAAAATAATAAAAACAGATTAAAATGTGTTATATTTATGTTACATTAATATAACACATGTATATCATATACTAATGTTATATTATATAATATACATGTTATATAATACTTGCAATATAATGCCAATGTTATATAAAATAATTATTCAGAATATAAGGATAATATAATATAGGGATATTTTTTACATTGTTGTTTGTAATAATGTTTCAAGATGAACACTTAGTGGACTGAAGCAACTTTACTTGATTGTGCATCAGTTTTTGGGGAAAAAAGGTTTAAATCCCAATTTCAAATTTTAGTATGAGCAGAGAAATGGCCTTAGAACAACTAAAATTAAACAAGCACACAGAGGGAAAAGGATTCCTGAATAAAGTTTGATATATATTTTTATAAATTTATCAAGTGATCATTGTCATATTCATGGCCTCGTGTGTTTGTTTTGAACCAGGCGGAGTTTACGGCGATGCGTGACCAGTATATGCGAGCAGGTGAAGGTTTTATCATCTCATACTCCATCACAGACCGCCGCAGTTTCCAGGAGGCTCGTCACTTTAAGCAGCTGATCTACCGTGTACGACGCACCGTGGACACACCTGTCGTGTTGGTGGGCAACAAGTCTGACCTGGTCCATCTCAGACAGGTGGGATGCTCTTCTTATTCAGACTCCATTGCATAATATGATGTTTAATAATGAAATCATAAAGTATCCCATCAACACAGTATACTATTGACTATAAAGAGATTGATAACTGTTTTGAAGAGCAAACTATAAATTTACAATTATGCATTTGGTAGATTCATATTTTTTACATTATTCATACCCATTTTGTTCATCATGATAACCTTCATGAAAATGATTGACAAATGAAAATTAAACAACCTTCACTAATGACTTGATCACTTCAGTCTTACTTTCACTTTTGTGATCCAGTCATTTGTCTAAACTGCAGAAGGTCTGAATTAAAACATAATATCTACTTTCTGACAGTAAATTTGGAATTTCTGACCCAAAAATATTTGACTCAAAATTAAAATTCTGTTATCATTTACTCACCCTTTACTTGTTTCAAGATATTTTGAAAAATGTTGGAAACCTGTAACCTTTTGTTCCCTTCCCTATCAATGAACTATCCGTTTACTGCTGGAAGGTATATTTAACTCTGGGTTTTCAAGTAGCTGTTAATGATTATTAAAATGGTGAAATTAGCTGTCAATAATCATGCCTATATTCATCATCAAACTGGTTCATTTGTACTTGTAGCCCTCGAACTAGAGTAACCCCAGGTTGAGAACAAGCGGCAACATCCCTCTCTCCCTCTTGAAGCTAATACGGAAGTAACTGAAACTGCAATTCATCGAAATTCCACTAGGCCTGGCTCCATAATAGAGCACATTTCTATTGGCCCCACTGTTAAAATGGCTAACTTTACAGCAGAAAAAAGGTGTTTACAGCCTGGTACAAAAAAAGATTTGGGGAAACGCATCTTCGTCCCTCCGACCACTTTAGATTAAAGAAAAATTGGGTAGGTCAGGTTTTTCATTCAATATTTCATTCTAAATCTAGAGGCTGTGCAATTTTAGTGCATAAGTCTGTCCCATTTGTCGCCTCTCAAACTGTTGTTGATCATAAAGGTAGATACATTATTATATCTGGAACACTTTTCTCATCCTCTATAACCCTGGCAAATGTTTATGCTCCCAATTACGATGACCCCACTTTTGTCTCCTCCTTTCTGTCCTCTATTCCTAATATTCATTCACACCCACTTATTTCGGCCGGGCACTTTACCTGCGTTATGTCTCTTGCCCTTGATAGATCATCCAAAAAGATCATAGCTCTGTCAAAATGTGCCTCAGTAATTCACAATTTTATGCAAAAAGATGGTATGTGTGATGCATTCCGCCACTTACATCACTCAGAAAGGAAGTATTCATTCTTTTCCCATGTTCATCAAACGTATTCTCGCATTGATTATTTCTTTTTGGACCATAAATTTCTTCCATATTTAAAAGACTGTTCTTATCAAAGTATTGTAATTTCTGATCATGCGCCAGTTATATTAGAGCTTCAGATTCCAAATCAGCCACCTAAATATAGTCAGTGGCGTTTAAACCCACATCTCCTAACTGATAAAGATTTCATTGAATTTATCTCATCAAACATATTAAGTTTTATGGAGATCAATACCATACCAGGCATGTCATATTGTACTATTCTATGCGGTTTAATAATCTCTTATTCGCTCATTGATACTCAGTTTGTTTTGGATCCCTCCCCTGAACTTTTTGAAGAGCGTCAACTCTTACAAGCAGAATATGATATATTATCAACTGATGAGGTTAAAAAATTGATTCTGCGTGCCCAGCATAGGATTTATGAGCAAAGTGATAAGACAGGAAAACTGCTCGCCCAACAGATCCGTGAAGCTGAAGCATCTCGTATGATTCCCCAGATCAGAATGAAGTCAGGGACAATCACAGTAAACCATACAGAAATAAATAAAATTTTGTTGGTAAAATAATGTCACCTGATCAAACTGGCTTTATTCGGGATAGACATTCTTTTTCTAATATTAGGCGCCTTTTTAATATATTGTATTCTTCCCACTCAAACAGCCCAGAGGTGGTACTGTCACTTGACACTGAAAAGGTATTTGACCGTGTTGAGTGGAGCTACCTCTTTCAGGTACTAGGAAAATTTGGATTCGGCCCTATATTCATATCCTGGATTATTATCTTATATGCGGCCCCTAAAGCTTCTGTACGTACTAATAATGTTTTCACAAAATTTTTCAAACTTCAACGAGGTACAAGACAGGGTTGCCCCCTCTCGCCACTTTTATTTGCCATAGCTATTGAACCGCTCGCAATTGCTATAAGGTCTAGTGCACAGGTTTGTGGTATCACCCGTGCCGGTATAATGCACAAGATATCTTTGTATGCAGATGATCTTCTTTTTTTATCTAACCCTCTTACCTCAAGTCCTCAAATTCTCTCCATTTTAGATACCTTTGGCAGTCTCTCTGAGTATAAATTAAATTTCTGTAAAAGTGAACTGTTCCCTTCAAACTCATCTTCTCTTCAGATTTCCTATTTAGACTTTCAGTTTAAGGTGGTTAGGAATCGTTTTAAATACTTGGGAATTCAGGTGACTCGCAAATACTCTGATCTGTTTAAAGTTAATATTAATCCCCTCCACAATTATGTCAAATCTGTTTTTGTGTCTTGGAAATGCCTTCCTATGTCTTTGATAGGAAGGGTGAACATTATCAAAAAGAAAATTCTTCCAAAATTTTTATATCATTTTCAATGTCTTCCTATATTTATACCGAAATCTTTTTTTTTTAGTCTTGCATCGAAATATTTCTTCCTTTATTTGGAATAAGTCAAAATGAATTAATCAAAGTCATCTTATGAAACCAAAGCATTTTGGTGGCCTCGCTTTGCCAAATTTTCAAACATATTATTGGGCAGCAAACATTAGAAACTTGTTATATTGGGTACAGCAGGATTTGCAATTAAAGAATTCTCCTTGAGTGATGATGGAAGCCACCTCCTCTAACCCAGCAACTTTAACCTCCTTACTTTGTGCACCACTTCCCTTTAAACATTTTTCTTTAATTAAAAATAATCCAGTTGTTAAACATTCATTAAAGATTTGGTTTCAGTTTCATTCTACTCTACATCTGAAAGACCTTTCTACTATTGCTCCAACTTTTCTACCCTCTTTAATGGATAGGGCCTTTAACACCTGGCGGGAACATGGCCTAATTACAGTTGATCAGCTATTCATTGATGATAATTTTGCATCTTTTACTCAGCTTCAGGATGAATTTGACCTACCCAATTCTCATCTATTTAGATACTTTCAGTTACGGAAATTTATCCATAAGCAGTTTTCTAATTTTCCCATTGTACCAAATAAAAGTATACTTAATGATATACTTGACCTTCATACCTCTTCAAAAGGGGTTATTTCTAAAATCTTTACTATTATTAACACAAAACAGTCCTCCTCAACACATGTACTGAGGGCTTTTTGGGAGGAGGAACTGAATTTAACAATTGAAGAAAATATCTGGGATCTTATTCTTGCAAGAATACATTCATCATTAATAAACGCTAGGCATACTCTCATTCAATTCAAGTTCGTGCACAGAGTACACTGGTCGAGTACTAAACTGAACAAAATTTTCCCTGATCTTGACCCAACTTGCCTTCACTGTACAACCAAACCAGCCACACTGTTACATACTTTCTGGTCTTGTTTGAAACTGTCTGATTTTTGGGGAAAGTCTTCAGGTGTTTTTCTGCTTCTTTGCCAATAGACCCAAACCCTTTAACAGCACTGTTTGGAATCCTACCAGAATATGTTGAATTAAATTCATTACAGGCCGATAGTGTAGCCTTTGCAGCCTTACTGGCTAGACAACTTATTCTTATGAATTGGAAGTCAGCAGCTCCCCCTTCTTATTGGCAAAGAGTTTTTGATTTCTTACATGCTCTTCAAATGGAAAATATTCCGTTTGCAATAAAACAAAAGCCAAAACAGTTCCAGAAAGTCTGGAGCCCTTTTCTAAAAATTTTTAAGGAGCCACCTATTTCTTAATTGCTTTTTTTTCTTCTTTTGCTTTTTCCCTTCTTGTCTTTGTATTATTTATTTATTTATTTTTATTATTCTTATTTTTGTTATCTTATGTTTGTATATCTTTGTTTATATATGTGGTATTTTATCTTTTATTTTTATACTTATTTAGTGTAAAATTATGTTTTCCTGATAATTCCTTGTTTGGTGAATTTTATCAGTGCATATACTTATATGTATCAATATTATATATATTTTAATGTCTGACCTAAGATGAACCTAAAAAAAAAAAAAATAATAAAAAAAAAAGATTTGGGTGTATATAGCTAATATTAGCCTTCATGACAACTGTAAGGAGGGTGAATTTTTTTTATAACTTATCCGTTTCATTTATGTTAAGCTATTTTAAGTCTGCATAATTAAGGGCGTGGCCACTTGAATGACAGCTAGGTCTCGCTAGTCGCCGTCACATCATTCCGGCTGATTAGCTGCTTAACTCTGCATACACAAGTATTTTTGTTTTGTTTTATGTGGCTTTACACAGTCAATTGCCTTTTGGAATTATTTCCTACAAGTTTCAGATAATATGGCATAATGTGTGCACTTAATTGTGTTCACAAGCCATTCAAGTGGCCTCCATTTCCCTGGTGAGTGAAATTATATACTTATATTCCATATCTGTAAATGTATTTGTTTTATATAAGACATTCTTTAGAACTTGAATGCACTTCAGAATCTGACAGATTGAATAGCTTTCAGGTTTAGTTTTGATTTTGACCAGCACATTCAGCTGTTTGGTTTTGTCATTTTTCAAAGCCACTGCCCTGAAGGTCATTTTTCTCTTCTCAGCTCCATCCATTCTCCTTCTGTCTTTATGATGCCTGCATTCTCTGCCACAGGGAAGAATCTCTAATGCCCAGAGCTGCCACCTTCATGCTTCACAGTAGAAATGATGTCTCATTGTGATGTGCTTAGTTTGATATGCGCCAAACATTCTCCAGCATTGTGCTGTCTGAGAAAAAAAAAACACAGAATCACCCTGGTCTTCACCTGCCTTTGGGCGAAGTCCAGATAAAATACCATGAGCTCTTCACTCTTATGACAAATCTGACAGTTTCTCCAGTCTCTGTCATGGAGGACTGCAGCTTCCAAAGAATTGCCGTAGGCCTCTTGATGGCCTCTCTTACAAAGGTTTCAATCAGCTGCATTACACTGAAGGATGTCCCAGTCTGTTCACATTCACAGTTATGCTAGATTTTCTCACCGTTTACAATAGGTTAACTGTGCGTAAGTGTTATGAAGTGTCTTGAAAAAATTTGTAATTGGTCATGAACTGAGAAATGATCATTCCCTTGATGCTTGGACATATATGAGAGTTTACTGAACTGTTTCAGAACTCAAAAATCTTCATTAGTTGCAGGAGCCAATCTTCCAAATCAACAGGTTGTGAAATGAGCCACTCATTATGTAACAATGTGGCTAAACTCTGCTTCTGTGGCTAAACTCTGCTTCTAAACTGCCTGTTTACACGGATTTGTTCTTACAGTAGGTAAATAACAAGAAGCAAACACATGCCTACAAAGAAACCAAACCCAGATGATGCTCAGAAGACAACAAAATGCTCTGCAGTGTCAATTTGAGAAAGAAAAAAAAAGGTCTTTGGATTGCCTTTGTTCTGATCCCAACATTACAAAAGAGTGGATTAACTTGGTCATTTGTTTAATTCGTTTTACCAAACAGGGCAAACTTGCGCAAGAGAGAAATTGCACAAGAGAGAAATGTGCATGGATTTTTCTGCAGATTATTTACAGACGATGCACAAATTAAAGAACTAAGATGTAAAATGCTAAGATGTAAGATGCTCTCATTCAAATGACATTTAAAACAGGACAGAAAATAGCCTATTACAATCTTAATAACTTTATAAAAATGTTATGACCCTTTAAAAAATGCTTCACTTTTTGGGAAATAGGCTTATTTCACAAGTCACCTAGAGTTAACTAGTTGAGTTTTGTCTTTTAGCTTAGCCTAGCATAAATCTTTAAGAATGTCTTCATAATTTAGGAGTAAGCAGTTGGTTGATTGTACGGATTAGAGAATGTGTCTGTGTTAATCATGTTATGTGCTCTGATTTAAACATTGGGTTACCTCAGGGATGTGTATTATCTCCTATTTTATTTTCTATATATATTAATGAACTGCAGAGCAATGATGATGATAATCTCACTCTTATAAAATATGGCGATGATCTGGCATTGGTTTCCTGCCAAGAAAAAATGAATAGCTCCTTATATTTAAAATATATTAATAGTATCACATATTGGTTTGACAAGAGTTCATTACATCTTAATATTGGAAAAACAAAATAGCTATGTCTGGGGGGAGGGGAAGGGGGTCAAACAAAAGTAGCAGATACTAGATTTTATAAACCAGTTATCATAAATGGAAAAATAGTAGAGCAGGTCTCAACATTGAAGTATTTAGGCACAATTATTGACAATAAACTGAGTTTTGATATACAGTGTTCAGCATATACGAGTACACCCCTCACAAATCTCTCATTTAAATAAATATTTTCTATAGGATGCTTTACAATATTATATTTGTGCATATACATTAGTTTAGTCAGTACTGAAGCCAAATCTGGAGCTAAAAAAACTTACAATAATGTTTAAAAAACTAGTATCCCAAATTTATATGTTGGGGAAAAATATTTTCAAAAATAGCAAAAATCAAGAGAAACAAAAAATATATACAATTTTGTTGAAATGTTGTAGGTTGTAATTTCTTTTGCAATGTTTTGCATGAATTTAAATGTATTATTTTTCCATTTCTAAAGATGTTCTGGGATTAAAATATTATTTTAATAAATACATCTGTTTAATAAATCTGTTTTGTTCAAATGCACCAATATATATTACCTATATTCACTGAGAAATGGATAAAAATATTTATTTTCAAAATGGGGTGTACTCAATTATGCTGAGCACTGTAGTAATGTAGAGGCTGTTTATGAGAAGGCAAGTCAGCGCCTCAGTCTCCTCTGCAAGTTGAGAAGCTTTAATGTTAGTACACAGACTTTAAAAATGGCATATAGATCATTAATAGAGAGTGTTCTCACATATAATATTGTTTCATGGTTTGGTAACACAACAGTTAAATAGAAGAAGAAATTATCGCAAATTATCAATCAGGCAAATAAGATAACTAGTTACAAACAACATTCTTTGCAGAATTTATTTGACTCCTTTATGGAAAAGATATTACACTATCCCCTTCACTCAGCATTTGAAATGTTACCATTAGGACGCAGGCATAAAATTCCTAGAGCCGAAGAAATGCTTATAATCAAAAAGTAATTTATCCCAATTGCAGTTTAATGTGAATGGTGCAGCTATTAAGAATGATCTTCAGTAATATGTATGGGGCTAATATGTTTTTAAGTTTTTAATTCATGTTGTTGTCTTGAAGAGTGTTGCTATTATGTGATTGTTGTAAGGTTGTATGTATGTTACTAGTGTTAAAGACAAATTTCCTTTCTGTGCCTTTCTAAGCAGAACGGACAATAAAGTTTAAACAAACAAACAAATGATTGAATTGGATTAGACCATTAACATCTCGCTCAAAAATAAAAGCTTGACCTGTCTGTAGTTACATTCTATACTAAGACTAATGGAAAGCGAGCAGGTCCAATGATATTGAGGACTACCTGAAAATAGTTTCCAGCTTTGTAACTAGGTAACAGCTTTGCGTAATATCATTGCACCAGCTCCAGCCATGGTACGTCAGCAAAGTCACTTGATTATTACACCAGAATGAGTGTAGAGTTCCTAGTCTTCCTTTTCATTTTCTCACGGTCCTAGAACACAATTTAACTACAGAAGAGTCAGTAGCTTTAAATAGGAAAATTATGAAAAAAGTAAATTTTTTGAACGAGATGCTAACAAACTAATGTGATTTAATGATTTATGCTAAGCTAAGCTAAAAGAGCTCCCGCTAGACCCTGAGATCGGCTGAATGGATTAAAAAATGGCAAAACCCAACCGTTTAACTTTAGGGGCCCTATCATACACCTGGCGCAACATGGCAAGATGTGTTTGGCGCGATTTACTGCTATTTTCACACAAGCGCAACCCTAATGAGATGAGTGTGTAGGATTATGATGAGTTTATGGCAGAAATATTAATCTGCCAGAATAACAAGTACTGTAAAGCATTTCTTTAAAGTGGCTGTACTTTTGGTAGACTCTTTTAAAAAAAGCTTGCTGTAGTTTTATAATAAAATATAGATTTGATTTGTAGAAATTGGGTGAATCTCGCATTCCAGGTCGTTACAATTAATAAATATTTAAATAGCTTTTATTGTTCATTTGATTTTTTATTGGTAACTGAACCATATTATAAACTCTTATCATGCTGTAATACTGATTTAAATCATTAAGATATTAATACAAATATTTTCATTGTGATTTGGGTGAAGCTTTGTGTAATATCAATGCGTCAACTCCAGCCATGGTACGTCAGCAAAGTCACTTGATTATTACACCAGGATGAGAGTAGAGTTTCTAGCCTTCCTTTTCATTTTCTCTCGGTCTTAGTGCACAATTTAACTACAGAAGAGTCAAGCTTTAAATAGGAAAATTGTCAAAAAAGTACATTTTTTGAACGAGATGCTAATGGTGCTATTCAATAATTTATGCTAAGCTAAAAGTGCTAATGCCAGACCCTGATAGGGTTACCACTTTTAATACAAAAAAATAAGGGACGCATACTGCAGCGGGGGCCACATCCCCAATAGCATGCCAGTGGTGGTAAATCGCAACTTAAAATATGTTTTCAGGAAAGTATGAACACTTGGACATTGAAATAAACTGTCTTTTATTGAATCTGTGTAAACAGATCAGATGCAGTCAGTCTTTCTGTTTTACAACTCTGCAGCACTGTTATAGCTGATGTTATGTTTAATAGTGTGGTACACATGTGTTACCTCAGCTGCTGTAACCTAGAGGAGAAAATACTAATGAACCTAATTTTAAAGGGTGGTATTGATAACAGATTTTGGCTAAAATATTTATCATTATTTGCAGTAACACTTATCCAAATATGGAAACAGCACATAAACTAGCTACAAACATTAGCTAGTAACGTTTTCAAATAGCCTATTTCTAATTTAAAAATATGGAAAGTTGCAATTTACTAGTTTATTTTCTTTACACGGGCATTATGTTGTTTATTAATGTAATAAATGTAATGTTTCATGTCTAATAAATTAATGTTTATGTGCCTGACTTAATCTTAACAAGCAAATCATAATATTACATTGGACCGTGATCCACTTGTATTTACAGAATGTTTACAAATTACAATTTGGGACCGTGTGTGAAAACCAGACCAAGAAATTATGATTGTAGCCATTCATTTCACTGTGATTTCAGTTGTTGATATGGTTTAACTCAGTTAATATTAAATACATATATTTTTATTATTTTCACAGACTGTTCTTTATTTCATGTAGAAAACAGTAAATTACAAAAAAAAAAAAAAAAAAAAAAAAGACTCCAGCTAGATTTTCACAGAGTGGGTCACTGTTATTACCATGTCTGCTTCGGGAGAAGAGCTCTGTCATTGCGGGAATGCTGCTCTCCAGAGGCATGCTGTCGCACGTCCCGCATGAGCCACAGAGAACGCTCTCCGACAAATCGTGCAGTTGGCTTAATAACAATTTCTACCGCTCTGCAGCCAGGTATTTGTTTACTCCCACTCTCTGCGGTACTTTTGCAGCTGCATGCGTTTAAACCCTGAAACTTTAAGACGCGGGGGGTTACCTGGGGAAGCATCTGCCATTAGGCTACTCTCTGTCAAGACTTGACAGACTCTGCTTAAAAGACACGCCCTCCTCACTGGACAAAGACCAATCAAACTAACGATGACATCAAGTATTACCCAATCAAAAGTAGGAAATGAGGCATCTTCATACAATGCGTGTGGAATGATTTGCATAAAAAGCTACTTTAAAAAAAAAAAGATAAAAATACGGGACAAAACCCGTCCCGTATTGATTCAAAACGGGACGCGCAATTTCATTCTCGAATACGGGACGATTCCGTATTTTAAAGGACGGGTGGCAACCCTAGACCCTGAGATCGTCTGAATGGATTAAAAAATTGGTAAAACCCAACCGTTTAACTGTTGGTCAGTTGTAAAACCAGCTTATTTCTTCCCAAGAAGTGAAGTGTTCATTTATAATTCTTACTATTCCTTATCTGGTAATTTTCAAAAAGTCACTGCAAAAAGTAGCAACCTAAACCAAAGCTCTATTCATTTTGTCTTTACACTTTCAGGTTTCCGTAGAAGAGGGCAAACAGCTGGCAAGAGAGTTCCAGTGCCCGTTTTTTGAGACTTCCGCAGCGTTTCGTTATTACATCGATGAGGTTTTTGCCGCACTGGTGCGTCAGATCCGCCAGCGTGAGGCTGAAATGGTGCGGGACAGCGAAAGGAAAACCCGACGCAGCCATTCCTTCTGGAGTCGCCTTAAAGCCCCCTTTCATAAGAAACAGCAGTCCGAGCATTGACAGAGCCACAGAGGAGGGCATTCTGGGATATCGATGGTTCTCTCGCCTGAAGCTGTATGACAGGTGGTTTGAGGACTGTATTTTATAGATTATTGTTGATTGTTTGCAATGATGCACTCCCAATCATTTCAGTTTCACTGTGCAGGACACACTCACCATCATCATATGGGACGTGGGCTGATTTACTGATGTTAGAGACTAAGACTGAAGTATTAAACTTGACAGCAGTTATTATTTTTCATGTTTGGACAGCATTATACGTTGTGAAGGTCAAATGACAGGGGGAATGTACCTCATATTTTAATTGATGAGAATGTCGGAAACAGGACATGGAAGGATTTGCTACAGGTGTTTTTGAAAAGAGGTAAGGTCATGTCAGAGGAAAGATGAAGGTCAGATGAGTTTACAAGAGGAGAGAGAGCATGTTTTGATGGGTAGAGAGAAAGAGATGAGTGTGTAGGATTATGATAAGAGTTTATGGCAGAAATATTAATCTGCCAGAATAACAAGTACTGTAAAGCATTTCTTTAAGTGGCTGTATTTTTAGTAGACTCCTTTAAAAAAACTTGCTGTAGTTTTATAAAAAAAAATATAGATTTGATTTGTAGAAATTGGGTGAATCTCGCAATGAAGTGTCCAGGTCGTTACAATTAATAAATGTTTTAAATGGATTTTATTGTTTATGTTATTCATTTATTTTTAACTGAACCTTATTATAAACTCTTACCATGTTTTAATACTGATTTAAAATCATTAAGATATTAATTACATTGTAATACGAAGAACATTTTTACTAAAAAATGTTAATGTTAATAACATGCTGTATTCTCATTATTCTCACTTGACATACTTAATAAATTGTCATTACTGTAATACAGTAATATTTTACAATTTGAAGGCACTATATGTAGAGTTCAGAAACTCTTATTAACATTTTCTGCTACATTTCATCACGGTCTGCTCACATATTGGCAAAAATAAGTGATTCACATTTAAATAAAATATATATTTTTTTATTTTACAATTACCTTATGGTAATGTAAATTAAATTCTATAAATGGATTTAATGGACATGAAACTAATGTTTCAATACATAAATGCTGCAATAAAAATCATACTCTTCTTAAATCAAATTGTTATTGATTATATAATAAATACAATTTATTATATTTTGATTTGAACGATGACTTGGACACAATCATGGGGGTTCTGTGAGATTCAATCAGCTAGGATGCATTTTTGTTGGGAGCTGAACTGTATAAAGTATGCAAAAACACTGTATATGATTGACGTTGTGAAATCTGTCTGAGCAATATTCAGGTCCACCTTTAAGCACACAGATTGACCGACTTGATTACATTGGAAAACAAAATTGTTTCCTTTTATACACAGGATAATTTTTATTGCAGTGGTTTTCTGTAGTCAATGTGTAGGAAATGACCTTGATGTGGCTTAGGGTTTCCTCTTATACATGCTGTGCACTTACTACGCATCAAATCTGAATGGACTATCTGTTTATTTTGCACTTAATGCAAATTCATGTCATTATTTTTTCCTTGTGATTATTAGATTTCATTTTTTTTAACCAAAGTGGTTTACTATGTTTTCCTCTATTTATTGTTATCAGAGATTGTCAAATAAAATTCACTTTACAAATCTATCAGTCTTGATTGTTATTCTAAGAAAATAGAATAAATCAATAATAATAACAATTGACATTTTTAAATGATTAAAATAATACTTCTAATTAAGACAATAATTATTGTAACACTGCTACTACTACTACTACTACTACTAATAATAATAATCATTATTATTATTTCTGGAGTGGTGGTAATGATAGTAATTCTTGCATTATTAGCAGTGATGTTTTTCTTTTGGCTGTTGTCATTAAAAATGAGTAAAGGTTCACCCCAAAATGATAATTCTGTCATCATTTACTCACTCTATACTTGTTTAAATCTTTGAGTTTTTTTTTTTTTTTGTTAAACACAAAAAAAGAAAACCTGTTTTTTCTGAAAACCTGTAACCATTGACTTCCATAGTATTTATACTACTGTGGAAGTCAATGGGGACTTTTAATTTAAATCAGCCAGCCCCTAGGGTTCTGGTCAATTGTCATCCCATACAAAATCGCTGTGTTTAAGATCTGATTTCTTTAAAAAAACAGCAATCTTCACTGCCTGGCTGAGATACGATATAAAATGGGTATTATCAGACCAAACAAGAATCACTATTAAATTATATTTCCCCCCACCATGTCTTTAAAATATGGAAATTTATTTAACCCCAGTATTTTCAATGGAATTTTTTCACTCGCCTGCGGCTAATGATGGCGCTAGCGATGTGCTAGCAATTTAACGGGTTTTCATCTCTTTTTACGCTTTAACAGCCAAATGGATGCTTAAGTCTATTTAACCAAATATATTTGAATTACATTACAACATCGATGCTGTAAAAGGAACCTTATGAAATTGAAAATAGTCACATTAAGCTTTCACCGGAAGTTTGTCATTGGCTGAAAAACACTAGCTGTGCATATAGCCCATTGTTACAGGTTTTCAGCTTTCTTCAAAACATCTTCTTTTGAATTTAACCGAAGAAGGAAACACACAAAAGATTGGAACCACTTGGGTTTAAAGGGCACCTAAGTTACCACTTTTTACTGATTTAATATCTAAGTCTTTTGTGTCTCCAGAATGTGTCTGTAAAGTTTCAGCTCAAAACACCTATCAGATTTTTTTATTATACCTTTTAGAAGTTTGTATTTTGTAGCATTTTGCATCAGCTAGCGGTTTTTGTGTACTGCGCCTTTAAGGCTAGTCCTTCACGCCCACCGTTTGCACGTGCGTGTCAGCAGCTACCTCGGCTGTGTCAGACAACAGACAAACAAGAAGGAATAAGATCTCACGTAACATTTGTGAGAAAAACTACAGTAAGAATCTTACCAATAAGTGTTTGATGCATGTTGTGGAGTTGCAAGGATGAGTCAGTCACACACAATGTCGTTACAAAGTTCACGCACACACACAAATACACACACACACATAGCGCGGACACGCACACACACAGCGCTATTAGCTTTGTACTGTTTTTGCATGCAAATGTGACCAGATACACCTTAATATCCACTGTTGTATGGATATCTGTTATGTTAATGTACAAAATAAAACTGATTGAACGTCCACAAACCGGGATTGAAGCGTCTTTTATTATTGTTCTGACATGCGGCTGTGTTGATGAAGTAAAGCTGAAGTAAATTGCTGTAATTTATTACACACATGCACTGTTTTTAAAGATTTTAAACTTGTAAAACTCACTCTTGATCACATTTGATGATGATGGATGATCCTAGCAAACTGAACAGACTTTTATTTACGGTTGCTTAGTTTGCGCACGTCCTGTGGTTGGTATGATTGTACACGTTACTACAGAGACATGTTAATACGCAGATGTCAATCAATTCGGTGGGCGGGGGGACCGCACTCCTACGTCAAGTTGCGGTCGGTCTCAAAACTGCTCCAATTGGTCCACCGTTTTTATGTTTTTAAATTGAAAAAAATGGACTGGGTGTGTTTATATCACCCCAATATGACGGTCTATACACTATATCTACACATATGCCTGTTCAAACAGCTTGAAAAGTACATTTTTCTCCATAGGTGCCCTTTAAGTAAATAGTAAATAATTTTTTTTATTTTTGGGTGAACTATCCCTTTAAATTGACCTTTTAATTTATTGGGGACCCCTGGTGGCTGCTTTTAATGAAGAGTAAACTAGCATAAAATCCATAAACCGTCTGTAATTAAAAGTAATTTAAATAAACCCTAAACAAAATAAATAGAACATTTTGCGTTTGTTTAATGGCCATTTATGTACATCTCAAAACACTGCGAACTCACTGTGATTCAAGGACAACCCTGGGATGAGATTCCACTTTATCCAAACGCGAACTGCGTGTCCCTCCTCAGTCGCCGTTCAGGGATTAAACTGTCAAAGCGACAAAAACATCAAGCGCAACACAGCAAGTATGCCAAATAATTCCCGCTCCTCACCCCAGACAAGAGCACATACTCTCTAAAACCGCCAAAGATCTTCACGGTCAGCTTGTTTAGTTTCTGAGTCTGTGAATATCGTTGAATTAGCGCACGCAGGTCGCAGAGGCCCAGTGTATGTCTCTGTGTGTGTTTGGCGATGATGGATTCGTGGGTGAGATTCAGCGCGCAGAGTCAAGCCAAAGAGCGCGTGTTCAGGTACACATGCAGCACTGTTTTACAGAGTTAATAGTGCTACTTTGAAATTGTAGCCCACAGTGTGTAGCAAATGTGCAGATATTCATTTTTGTGCTATGTTCATTTACATTTGAGTAGCATGTAAATATGGTGAATGGCGATACTATTGTAGTTAATTAATTGTAGGTAATTAAAACTCTTGTAACGTAGTTTGTTAGGATCACTGGCTTGTGTACATTATCTAAGGCAAGTCACTGCAGGTGAATAGAGTAAAAAATATAGTAATCCCCATGTTTCCCTAGTTGATTATTTACATTTTTTGTATTACAGCAATTCTATATAGTTCTTTAGATTAATATACACTCACTTGCATAACTTTGTAGCATAACAATGTGAACATTGGGTCATGTTCATAGAGGTAAAGTTGGTTTTATATTCGGATATTCAAACATTCTCCTTAATAATAAAATTTCAGAAAAGTATTCTTTACAAATTCTAAATAGGGAAATCATATTAGCAGCCAATTATTATCAAAGTACAGCCTTGTTCACAGTCAATTAGATAGTGCTAATGTTGTTTTGAAGTCATACTTGCATGCTAATTTCGATCGAATATTCAAAGTAACATGGTAAACAATATAGAGACTTCTAAATGAACGAATGTGCGAATATAAAACCAACTTTACCTCTATGTCATGTTCTAGCTACTAGAGATTCTTTGTATGGAAGTCGGTTGCTCTAACAAGGAGGCTAAATACCATGGCCTCTAGCGTCTGTCGCTAGAGCACCTTTAGAGGACAGAGAAGTGAGGTGTACCTGCAAAGCACTTCACTAGCTGGTCTCCGCTACACAGACACAAATTGGTAATTTGTAATAAAAGAAACACTTAAAGGTATAGTTTACCCAAAAATTTAAATTCTGTCATTGTTTACTTACACTGCCCTTGCTCCAAACCGATTTGAGTTTTCTTGTTAAACAGAAAAGATGATATTTTTTATTTTTTTGTTACTATGAATGTTACTGGCATCCGGTTTCCAACATTTAAAAAATAAATATCTTGTGTTTTTTTTCATTTTTGGTGAACTTTCCTTTGATATTGTGTATTTTGGATGTTCTCATTCCATTAAACTGAAAAAAGGAAAACAAAAATGTTAAAACTGACAGGTGCATGACAAAATTGTATATATATTTTTGCCTAAATGTGGATAATAATTCAAAAAAATTAATTTCACGATAAAAGCAATGTTTACATGGAACAAAAAAGCAACCAAGCAGCCAGTTTTTTGAGTGCAGATGCCACTTGCTTTGGGGTATTGTCAATGCAGATAAACTCATACATTTGTAAGGATGCAACTGTCCAAATCCTGTAAATGCAAATGTTGAGTAACTGATTGTGTGTTGAACAGGGCTGCTCAGTATGCCTGCACACTGCTGGGATACACACTGCAGAGAGGAGGAGCGAGAGCAGAGCTGCTAAACACCATCAAACAGCTGGAAGCTCACATGAGCCTCACCAGAAAATGTATGTTCTGCCTCTTCTGATAAAGTTGACGGTTTAAAGAATCTTGGTAATGCATGGCCAGATTCCTTTCATTTCGGCTAATGAGTTAGAATTAAAAATGAAAGAATGCCGGATTGTAATGACAGGAAAGAATCAATGTTTTTAAAATGCTTTCTAATAATACATATTTATATGTATTAGAGTAAAAATACAATAAAAGGTAGCTGGAACTGTACATTTATCATAAAGCAGGTTTAGTTTGGAAAAAAATGGACCAGCTTTACTGCCATAAATAATACGGTTTTATTGTGCTACTGTATTTTACTGTATAATAAAGACTTGCATGGCATAAAATGATGTTCTCACACAGCAGAGCTTCCTATATATGGTACAAAAATATTTTTTATATACTTTTCAGAACTTAGTTGTTATCTCACTGATATAATTTAAAATAAGTGCTTGTTTATTATATCAGATAATGTCTCACTAATATAATTTAAAATAAGTGCTAGTTTATTATATAAGATTTTTATTACAGATATTTATTGCAATATTTAAATAGTGTATTATAGAAATGTAAAATGTCTATGCTAAAAATTACGAAATTTCATATAATTTTAAGTGTATTATTAATTGTATTGGATTATTAATATTATCTTTTTACCTCACATTGTTTTTCAATGTAAATAGTTTTTGCAAATACTTTGTATAGCTTTCTAAACAGCTTTAATAGGTGAAAAAAATACATTGTGAATATCTCTACTTTGATCCCTAAGAGGTTTGTTTAATCTATATAGCGAATGCCTCCTAATAACTCTTATCTAGCAAACTTGATTTATGGTCATGCACATCAATATTAATATGCCTCAGTGTTTAAGTGTGTTTTGTATTTTTTTGTTTTTGTCAGTGATGCGGTTGGGAAACTCAGCTGAAGCTCTGGAAGCCGCCAAACGCACTGTTCATCTGTCAGACTGTGTGCTGCGTCTCTGCATCACAGTGGCTCATTTGAACAGAGCCATGTATTTTGCCTGTGATAATGTATTGTGGGCCGGAAAAACAGGACTGCTGCCTGAACTGGACCAAAACAAATGGAGCCAGAGATCATTTAGGTGTGTTGTACTACTTTCACATTCCCTTTTTTCTATGTTTACTTCAAACCAATTCTTTTTATTATGTGAATTATTCAGTTGGACAATGTTATCAAATGTCATTTTAATGTCTGGTTATGTTTATTTGTATCACAATTTTTTACTAGGTTTTAAATGAGACATTTAATTTTGGTGTTTGCATTTAATACAATTTAGAAAGCATAAATGCAAGTAAAGTGTATATTTTAAAGTTTTTTTTAATTTAAAAATGTAGGTCATAATGATTTGTTGAGATTGCAAATAAAACAGCAAAAATATGCTGAAATGAACTCAAATCATCTTACAAAAAATGTATTATGTTTTTAATTAATTAAGTCTTGCTGTCAAATAGACTGTTTGAAAGATGAAGTATGAAGATTTAAAAATACAGTTAATTTGTATTTGTAGCTTAAATCGTCTTTTTTAAATCGACATCGCTAAAAGTCTTAATATAATGACATCAAATCATTCTTGTTAATATATCTTGCAAAATTTTTATATATCACGCAGGCAGTATTTGTAAAGTAGAATAATATTAATAATTAAGTATAACCTTTAGTTAGACTCTGAATTTTCAGCTAGTTTAAAATACTATAAAATCAGCCACCAGGGGTCAACAATAATTTAAAAGGTCAATTTAAAGGGATAGTTCACCCAAAATGAAAACTGACTCATTATTTACTAGGGGTGTAACAGATCACAGTTGATCCGTACCGACCACAACCCACAGTCCGTAACGCACGTGACCCTCAGATTAATAACTTTTTTGAACTTGTAGGTTAATTCAATATTCATAACGATTGCGTCAACATTTATAACGCATCATGTCACTGTTTATTTAGCCTGCATTAATGCATTTAGTGTAAAGCTGCACAATTAAATATTAAAAGATCTTGGTCTCAATTCAAACCCGCACAACATGAATGATAATGATTTGCATATGTTTATTAATACTTCGAAGAGCTGCATTCAAATCTGCGTTTGATTGAGATTTAGTTTTTACACTTTTACAAACAATTAAATAACACAGAAGTACTGGGATAACAGTTTATAGTTCAGATATAAACACTGATGTTTATGGTAAACAGGGCTTGACATTAACACCTGCCAACCCGCCAAATGCGGGTAGATTTCAGCTGTGACGGGTTAGACAGACACTCACTAGCCACTTTGGCTGTTTTTTTTTAATTATTTTGTAATTGTAGTTTTCTTAAAAGCAGGGTTCGACAATAAGGATGGCCCAATATTTGTGCAAATAACGAGAAGCAGCACGACTGACAAAACTAATTGTGTTCGCGCAAGCAAAAGAAACCAAGTGAATACCAAATGAGAGGATGATCACTTCCGCGGACAGGTGATGTGATAAATTTGGTAGATTCTTAACTTTGAGTTCTGTAAAGTCATGTGAAATAAAAATTAATTTCAATGCGACACAATGCATTTGCTCATGCAATAGAATCATTCTATCATTGCGGTCATAATACAAAATCTAAATCAAGTAATTTTACCATGTCAAAGTCAAATTTATGCATATTTAATATATTTTCCCAACAACAAAATTGTGGCTAGTGAAAATGGTGAGTGGCTAGTAAATTTGGAAATCTACTAGCTACAGTGGCTGGTGATCAAAAAAGTTAATGTCAAGCCCTGATGGTAAAGATTAAAATCACCGTTTAATGGAACTTGATGCTGGTGCATGTTGTAGCAATTACATTGTGTAACCAATGGGTGGCGACAAACAACCATCAAAATGATGTCACTGAATATGTTTTCAAAAATGATCCACCAGAATGAAACATGAAGTTTTATTTTTGAATTGTTGAAGCATTAATTGAAAATAAATATGTATGTTAGATTTTTATATTCAGCATTAGCAGCAACAGTAGCAAAGATCATTTTTCGTATTGAATTTTTTTTTTTTTCAGCTGATTCTTTCTTGATTTTTATTTTTATTAAAATGGCAGGATCTAAGTTCTGTTTGTTAAAACCAATGGTTGTTGCTGTAATATTTTTGTATAAATGGAAAGCAAATGACATTTGTCTCCTCCCTTTTTTTGCTGATCTGAAAAATGGTCCGATCCTTGACTCAAAAACTATAGTGTGATCTGAACCGTGAGATTTGTGATTCGTTACACCACTACTATTTACATGCACCTTTAGGTTCTAGATTGCATTCATTTAAATATTTTAAGTGTATTGTGGCATTCTCAATGCAATAACTTGACTTTCTCCCTCTGTAAACAGATACTATTTGTTTGCACTCATCCTCAATCTAACACGAGATGCATATGAAATCCGTCTCCTGATGGAGAGAGAGTCACGCGGCGGTTCAGCGAAAAGCTTTACATCCAGCCCGTCTCCCCTCACGCTGACCCCAGAAAACGGAGAGTTTCCTTCAATCGTGTCTTCTTCCTCAGGGCTGTCTCCACTGCCACCAATCCCTGTGCTTTCTGCCAGACTCAACAAACAGGTCCATTTGCTGATCACAGTCCTGCGCAACAACCCTCCGCTGCTCCTGGACCTTCTGAAGAACATGTGTGACATCTTCATCCCACTCGATAGGCTGGGTCTGTACCAAACGGGGTCGGGATTTGTGGGGGCCTGCGGTCTGACATCCTCTATTTTGTCCATTCTCACTATAGTCCATCCCTGGCTCAAACTCAAGCCCTGAACTACATATCTTGTGTTGTGTAGATAGTGGAAAGGAGATTGTTTGCTCCTCTATTTCAGTTTAATTGCACATTGAAAGCAGTCTGTGTGTGGACAAACTAAAAATCTGATCTGGTGGTATCTGATTAAAAACCAACAAAAAGAGCAGTGTTTGGGAGTAATTTAAAAGAAGAATTCAGCTAAAAATGAAAATTAGCCATCATAGGTTGTTTATGCCTTTTTTTTGTTTAGACAAACACTATTGTAGTTATATTAAATTATATCTGGCCCCTTCACACCCTTGTAATGGCAGTTAATGGTGCCTAAGATTTTTAAGCTTAAAAAAGTGCATTTATTCATCCTAAAAGTAATACATATGATTCTAGACTCCAGTTAATCAATGCCCTGAAGCAAAGCCACTTGGTTTTTGTCAGGATATTGTCCATATTTAAAGGTTTATTAACTGTTATTACTTTTAAAGGGATTCAAATTTTTGAGTTTCTGTCGAAAAAAAGAATATATTTTGAAACATGTCAGAAACTGGTAGTCAAGACAAAAATACTATGGAAGTGAATGGCAGCCGGTTTCTGACATTCTTCGAAATATCTTCTTTTGTATTTAACAGAAGAAGGTAAGTCAAAGAGGTTTTGAACAAGTGGAGGGTGAACAAATGATGACAGAATTTACATTTTTTGGGGGGTGAGCTGTGCCATTAAGGCAAATACTAGTTAGAGTATAACGCAGAAAACTCACTCAAAAAAAAAAAATGTATCTGCTGTAAACTTAGTCCTACATTGTGCATTGTTACACATGTATGGCAATTGTATGCAAGTGATAATATTTATTTTTAAATAATCATCGCCTCAGTTTAAAAAGCATTTACTAACCCACTAGAATCATATGTACTACTTTTATGAAGGATGACACAATATCTTAGGCACCATTCACTGCCATAACAAGGCTTGGAAAAACCAGGATATTGAGTGTAACTGATTATGCTTGTCTGAAAGAAATAAGGCATGTATGTCTAGGATGGATTGAGTCTGATTAATTTATGGGATGATTCTCATTTTTGCTTGATCTATTCATTAACATCTGTTTTAAATCTCTCTTTATATAAGGGTGTATTTTTAAGTATGGAGGTTGTTCTAGTGCTCTTGCAATTAAGCACAGAACTGTAAATGGTAGAACCATATTTCTCTCTCTCAAGGATGAATCTCATTAAGAAATGTGAGGATTTTACTCCAAAACAATGAAAAATCTGTGTAAATTACAATAGTTTGAGCTTGAAACAGTTGCATTGATTGAATACAGTATGTTCTCAATCTTTTTCTGTGAATTGTCTTTTAATTCCTTCATTTGTAAATTTGTTAACAAACTAATTTCAAAACTACTGGTAAGAGTTTTTTTGGGGGGGTTTATGATTAACAGACTGTCAACCAAAACGGTTTTGGAAAATTATTGACGTTACTGACTCTTTGTGCTTAATTTATCTCATAACTGAACTGTTATAATGCAGATTTTATAATGCAGAAAAAATGTATGTATATGTAGACTTTTATGGAACTTAACTATATTTTGCAACTTCTGAATGTAAATGCTATGCATCATGGGTTAATGAATGGTGACATGATGGAGCTGTGAACCTAACTTTTAAAATAAATAATGCCTTGAATTATATTCCTTTACACTTTGATTTTTTTCCTGGTTTTTAAGTGCAGAAATTGAATAAGGGAATAACCACAGTTCCTAGAACATTCTGTGGGGAATCAGATCTGTTATTTGAAGTTAATCATTTTTAATGTTTAGTCTGAAGTAACTATGTTTGGTAACACAACTTTGTACGTTGCTGTTGTCTCAACCACTAGATGGAGACAATGACTTGTTGAAATTCAAAATTGAATCAATAAAACATAGGCTACTAGTATCTGTTTTCATGTTACTAGTACTTATTCATTCATTCATTTTCTTTTCGGCTTAGTCCCTTTATCAATCCAGGGTCGCCACAGCGGAATGAACCACCAACCTATCCAGCACATGTTTTTACGCAGCGGATGCAACCCATCCCTGGGAAACATCCATACACACTCATTCACACTCATACACTACGGAAAACCCAGTCCACCCAATTCACCTGTACCACATGTCTTTGGACTGTGGGGGGAAACTGGAACACCCGGAGGAAACCCACGCGAACGCAGGGAGAACATGCAAACTCCACACAGAAACGGCAACTGACCCAGCCAAGGCTCGAACCAGCGACCTTGCTGTGAGGCAACAGCACTACCTACTGCGACACCCACTACTTATATCCTCCCTTATTTATTCATTAACTACTTGTGGTTATTTTTCAGCTAGTAATATTTTAAAACATAAAACTACTTATTCATTATAATACTGTTCTTATTATTGGGTTGCTACTAAAACTCGTTACTAGTATCCATTTAATAGATACTAGTATTTGGTTGGATTCTAGTTCTTATTTAAATAGTAACTTTAATTCTATTGCTACTAGTAACATTTCAAATAGCTGAAGTTGATCATCAAGCATTAGTGCTAATAATACACAGCACAGTCTCTGATTAATACATGTTTGAATATATTGAATAGGCAGACTTCTAGTAACTTATCTAATGAATACTAGATTCGAATAAATGTTAAATAATATCTAGTGACTGCATAAAGAATAAGCAGGCCAACATAATATATGCTCCATTTATTTAGACGTTAAAACGGCTTGCCATAGGCAGTATCTTAATATTAAGAAAACAAATGAATACATTTCATATAAGGGAACATTTGCGTTTGGGAACACTTGAGTGACTCAAACAGTTTTGTTAATGTGAAGTAATGAGCTATAAAGAATGCTAAATGCCATTAGAGGTCATATGACTAGACGTTAACAGCACGTTCAAAAACTCGCAAATACACAGTAAAAAGCTTGACCAAAGGCCTCGACTAGCTTACCAGAGTAATGGTGTAGTGACTGCATTCGCCACCGGGTGGCGCTGCAACATACACTGATTATTGGTTCGAGCACCATTTAACCCCGAAGAACTGATTTATTTGACCCTGAACGACCTAAAAGAGAGCAGTCTGCTGTTATTATGAGTTAACCAGAGATGTCGGTTTCAAGGTAATCACATTTTTTAGCTGTTTATGTTAAACAAAGTTGTAGGTCTACTGTTTGTTTGTGCTTCTATAACGAGGACTGAAGAACATTCGGGATGATTAAAATGGAGTATTTCACTATAACGTAAACTTACTCTTTGCTGGCAAGAAAGAGCACACACTTGTATAATGTAAACAAATAATAAGTATTCATCTACTAAATAACTGCAAAGTTACAATTGCATACAGTTCATGATTTATGCTCAAAACAGCCTTAAAATGTAAGAATAGGCATGTTTGGAAATAGTAAACATTTTTACATCAATAATAATGGTAACACTTTATAATAACAGTACATGAATAATGATGTATTAATATGTAAACTAAACATTACTTTATTATGAATTATTGATGAGTTAATGTATGCACTAATCATGAACTAACTTGAACTACAACATGAGTCACATGAGTTCATGTGTGAATTACGGCTACCTTAATTACTTGTTAGTACATGATTGTTTGTTAATTAATGTATTAGTTACCACATTAGTTTATGCTTAATTTAACCATCATGAACTCATGATATGTTAATATATAATTATGTTGTGACTTTACTTGAAGGGGCACATCATCATTAACCCATTCTTAACTACTCATGAACTCCTTATGCACGTCCAACTAGTCAGTTTACACTGAATAACAATAGAAAAGTGTTCTGTCAACATCAGCATGAACAGGAGTTCATGAGTAGTTAAGGATGAGGTAATGATGATGTGCCCCTCCAAGTAAAGTCATGACATAACCATACATTAACAGCTCATGAGTTCATGTTGGTTACATTTAGCTTAAACTTAAATGTTAATTAATACATTAATTAACAACATGTACTAACAAGTAATTAAGGTAGCCGTAATTCACACATGAACTCATGTGACTCATGTTGTAGTTCAAGTTAGTTCATGATTAGTGCATACCTTAACTCATCATTAATTCATAATAAAGTAATGTTTAGTTTGCACATTAATACATCATTATTCATGTACTGTTATTGTAAAGTGTTACCATAATAATAACCCTAATACTTGCATATTCGGGGGATGTGATGTGCTGGAGCGATCAGAAACTGAAGAGCGGGGGAGGGTGGGCGTTGATGGGGTCGACGTGGGGCCCCCTGATCAGGTGGGCCCCCCGTCCGCTATGCCACTGACTATGGCCAATTTTAGTTTCTACCCAATTTACCTATAATTACAAGTCTTTGGACTGTGGGCGTAACCGCAACACCCAGAGGAAACCCACGCCAACACGGGGAGAACATGACCCTTGCAATAAATATTAAATTTAAATTTTTATAAAGTATATAACGTTAATTACAATGTGTGAAAATTAAAAGGATAAACACAGTAAGCATGCTTTTGGCATATTGAGTTTTACTGCAAATACCACGATTACAGTTTTTCTCAGTCGCTTTGGTGCATTTCTCACAACACTATTTACATTTGCACAACAGTTCATGCATTTCTCAAAACAATTAGTGCAAACTGCAAAACCTAGTGGATAACCTGCAAAAGCGAGTCACTTGCTCAAAATGGATAGCTCATTCCTCAAAAGCAAGTATTGATGTCAATGAAAGTGTCAGTGCCATCAAAATGCAAAGTCCTGCCTCCATTGTTTATGAACAAGATAGTCAAATGGCTTAGTCATGTTTTCATCATGACACTTTACTCTGTACGTTTTTTCCAATGCAAAAAAGTCAGATTTTGGTGACACTTCCTGAAAATGCTCAAGACAGCACTATTTACTATTTACACAACCATTTGAAAACTACAGTAAAGTTAGACATCACTGCAGTTAGTGAGGTATCTGAGTACAAGACACTGAATATGTATGTTTCACATTTTTACTGTATTTGCTCTTTACAATTCTAATTTATTCACAGCATTGTGCAAAAGAATAAATACACCCTTTTTTACAACAAACAAACTTCCTTTGGGTAGAGCTGTGCACAACTGTAAGCAATATTGCAGTACATATTGGAACTGAACCTACAACATACACAGGTCTGTAAATCATTCATCAAATTGTTCAATTTAGAAGACATTTTCAGTGAAAAAAAAGATTTAAAGTTTTTAAATAAAATGAGCTTGACATATTTTGACAACTAGTTCAACATTTTTGTATGTAATGACTCAAGTAATGAAATGAGGACTATTAGTTTTATATGGAATGACTATTCAGCAGACACAAGTTTAGTTAATTTTGACTGACATGATGTAAGCAAATGATAATGTTACAAACAGCAGAGAGTTGTATGAAAGCAATTGATGCATGTCCAAAAGCATTTGCAATTTGTTGAAAGGAATGAGAAACTGCTACTATGATGTGCACAAATGACTAATTGTTTTGAGAAATGCATTAACTGTTGTGCAAATGTAAATAATGTTGTGAGAAATGCACCAAAGCGACTGAGAAAAACTGTAAACTATGATTAGTGTAGCAAAATCATGGCTAATTTGTGTTTTTCATTAACTAGAAAACCATTTTATTTTTTGGGGAGGGGGATGGGGTTATTTGTAGTAACATTATGGTTAATTTACATAAAGGTAATACCATTTTGTTCTGTTTACGGTTTGCTTTAGTAATTATTTACTTTTTTCCATTACAAAAATATTAATCAAATCATTAATATAAAAGACATAAAATCAAAACCTGAAAACCGACTTAAAAACAACCACAGAGATTCCAATGATATTATGACCACTAAACTTGGTAATATCCCTCATATCAATTCAGAAATATGTTAATTTATTTTATTATTAATAAAAACTGAAAAATAATCCTAAGCTAATGCGTGGCCCTAACGGTTGTTTGTGTTTTAGTGGCACAGATTGCCAGCACATTTCCTCCTGCAGTGAATGTGTGGTGGTGCGGGTCTGTCCTCCTACTCTCTCATTACACTTGCATCACACTGATTCACATGCTCTGTGTCACTCCCACATGGGTGCATTTGTTAGCATTGCCCCCAACCCTCTCTTTCTCCATCAGGATCAAAATCACTGCTAATTAGCACATAGATGTTTGCTGCACTGGACTGGACAGCATGTGGGTTATTTCATTTAGTTTAGTTCGCATTTATTTGTATCGTGCTTTTCAGGATCAATTCAAAGCAGCGTTACAGAAAGATATTGTGATTCTGCTTTACAATTAAGAGTAATTTGCTTATTGTGTCATGATGATTGAACATGATGAATGTGATTAAAGCAATGATTACATTCTGTGATCAAGATTACAACATAAGGAAAATAATTTGCGGTTTTATACGTTGATTTAGAGTTGACGTCATATTACAGGTGTTCAGCTCATCTGAAATCTTCATAACAGGTTAGGCTGAATCCAAACTGAGAGAGTATATTCTTTGGTTACCTCAGAGTGGATATCTCAAGGCGGAAACAGAAAGCAAATGGAGAAAAATTTGCATAGCTGCCATTCATAACGATTCAGGCAAATATAAACATTTAATATTATGATGTGAGTGTAGTAAGGAGTCGTGATATACATTACTTGCAGCCCAGACTTATTGAAAATACATGCCTCTGGAAACTTTTTGTGAAACGTAAAATACATTGCTCCAAATACGTTTTGTTGCACGCTACATATGGAAAATCAACTAGAGGGTGTTGCGTACATTTTTGCGAATCAGAAATACATTACTAAGTGGATACGTTTTGTTGTAACAATCGTTTAATTAATCATTGTTCATTTTAGATCCACATCTTTTTAAATACACATCCATGAGAATAATAGATGAGGCAAACATATTCGATTACAAATCATAAACATGTGTCTCCGAACATTTTTGGAAATGCTATTCTAGAGCTTCAGAGCTATGTGTTTTAACATTCTGTTTCTTTTGTTGATCTTTTCTATCATTGGCACTACCAAAACTTTTTGACCTTTAAGTACAAAGACTATAGATATACAACTCTGAACTCAATATGGCCATAGCGAAGTCCTGCCTTCCAGTAAAATGGAGGCCTCCAGCCAATTGGCATTTATTTTGAAGGAGAGGCTTTGTAGAAAGTTTAAAGTTGTTTGTTTTTTATGACAGTGTGTATGTCTGCTTTGTTTTTGAAAGGAAAAAAAAACAGATTGCATTCGACATAACATTCTATATTGTATCCTTTTCCATTGTCGTTTTCTGGTTTTTACTCCAGATTCTCTTGGTCCATCCTGGACTTGAATCAGCAACCTTCTTTTTTGTGTGGGAACCATGCTAATCACATAAGGGCCTGGTAGGTTTGAGTGATGCATACTGTTTTTGAACACTGAAAACACACCTGCGCTGCAGTAGGCGGGGTTGTAAATGTGTCATGCTGCTTGCATATACCCCTAAACATAATGGCAGCTGAGAGCATAGAACAGTTTCGAAACATACCATGGCGGCTGCACGGTGGCGCAGTAGGTAGCACGTTCACCTTACAGCAAGAAGGTTGCTGGTGCGAGCCTCGCCTGGGTCAGTTGGTGTTTATGTGTAGAGTTTGCATGTTCTCCCAGTGTTCGTGTGGGTTTCCTCCGGGTGCTCTGGTTTCCCCCACAATAAATTCTCCGTTGTGTATGTGTGTGAATGAGAGTGTATGGATGTTTCCCAGTGATGAGTTGCAGCTGGAGGGGCACCAACTTATTGCGCAATCGAAAACAAGCCGAGGTGTTTAGGAGCCTAAACGAACTAACCCAAATGTTTGCTTTGGTGAGCTGTTTTGAACTGCAAGAGCGGATGTTGGTTGATGGAGCAGTCATTTGAAGTGTTGTGTATGTTTTTAGTAGGCAGTTTATGACATAAAAGAATGGGAAAGGACGAAGGTGGTCATCTTCACCACCCACAGCCACACAAAACAAATGCCTTTTCGGTCTCTTTCAGCTGAACTCAATAGTTTTGCTTTTCTCTTTATTTTCCACTGGAATATAAACTATTCCTTTGTAAGGCTCCCAAAATGCTGTTGTCTGGGAGACATAAAATCTTTGTGACTAAGATCTGCAAACAGACTTCCAGTGGAGTGCAGCAGGTCTGAGATCAGTGCTTCTCAATGTGGTCTCAGATGTTTGGACCCAGCCAACAATGATCTGGACACACACAGTGCCGTAGATGGTAACATTAAACCAGGACCCCCAGCACTTTTGAAGGAGATAGAGAGAGGATGAGTAATGTTTGGCTCGTCCCAACAGAGCATGTCTTTTCATGAGTCTGTGCCAAGCTGAGCTTAATACTGTCTTAATAGACAAACGATTGTCTCTGAGCTTCTTACATAAGCTATGGTTTGACCTCTGAATCAATTGCTTCAAGACGTAAAAAGATAGTCTATCTAAAAAAAAGAGAAAAAAATCAGTCAATAATTATTAATGATAAAAATAAAATTTTATGTATTTAAAACAAACAAAAAAGCCTAACTTTTCATATATTAACTTTAAATGGCCACGGAGATCACTTTCAGTTCTGTAGCTGTGGTCAAAATCAATCAGTCACCTAATAATTGCTCAGTGCAGTAATCATAAAAATTAACATTTTATTTATTTATTTTGTTTATTTGGTAACTGTACAGTAAGGTCTCATTTGTTATCATTGGTTTGCTGACATGAACTAACAGTGGGCACCTCATAGCGTTCGAGTCCCGGCGGGGTCAGTTGGCATTTCTGTGTGGACTTTGCATGTTCTCCCCATGCTCACATGGGTTTCCTCCAGGTGCTCTTGTTTCTCCCACAGTCCAAAGACATGTGGTATAAGTGAACTGGATGAACTAAATTGTGTGTGTGTGTGTGTGAATGAGTGTGTATGGGTGTTTCCCAGTACTGGGTTGTGGCTGAAAGGGCATCCGCTGCATAAAACATATCTCTGAATAGTTGGCGGTTCATTCCACTGTGGTGACCTCTGATAAATAAGCGACTAAGCTGAAGAAAGATGAATGACTGAATGAACTAACAGTGAATATTAAATTAACACACAATTTATTAACAATTTATTAACATTTAACACAGTGGTGCAGTGGGTAGTGCTGTCATCTCACAACAAGAAGGTCACTAGTTCAAGCCTTTGCTGGGTCAGTTGGCATTTCTGTGTGGAGTTTGCATATTATCTCCGTATTTGCATGGGTTTCCTCCGGGTGCTTTGGTTTCCCCCACAAGTATAAGACATGCACTATAGGTCAATTGGGTAAGCTAAATTGTCTGTAGTGTATGTGTGTATGACCTGGTTCTCCAGGTTGGGGGTTGAGCACGACCCACCTCAACGACCCACCTCAAAAAAATTAGATCAAAGTTCATTGTAAAGGGAGACATTGGATTTTACAGGCTTTAGCTTAACCAAGCTTCCAGCGAACGAAATTTGGGGACTAAAAACCGTGCGCAGCGTAGGGGCATGGCCAGAGGCGGTGTAATGTTAAAGCAGTGAAAGCTAAAATGCCGTCCAAATGCTGCTATTTCCAAAGAGCTCATTCTGTTTTTGTATTTGTGTCAGGGTTCTGCCATTCTGGTCTTGTAAATTCTTGTTTTGGTGGCATCTGTACTAGCTCTGTATTGTCCTGTCCTGTTGTGCTCGGCTTAAGTTTTCTGTCATTGTGTGTGTCTGTGTGCGCTTCCAAAAGACATGAAACATAGAGAGAAGTGCTTACAATTTAATTTTAATTATGTTCCAGAGAATTATATAAAAAAGATATAGCGCTAGCATTTGACAAAGTAGAACTTCCAGAATCTCTCTCCATTCAGTGCTGGATTCTGCTAAAAACTCCTCCAACCGACGAAGCTGTGGATTGTGAGCCACAACCTGTAAGTATTTTTATTTGTTAAAATTGATCTATTACATGCACAGTGTCTAGCATTAATGGTATGTTGTAACGAGGACGTAAACAAGGATGTAAACAAAAGGAAATGCTGTTTGGCACCGCTAACAATTTAGCTACAAAGTCAATTCAATTCAATTCACCTTTATTTCTATAGCGCTTTTACAATGTAGATTGTGTCAAAGCCGCTTCGCATAGAATATTATAGTAAATTGAAACAGTGTCAGTTCAGTTTTAAGAGTTTAAGTTCAGTTTAGCTCAGTTCATTGTGGTTTAATATTCAATACTGAGAGTCCAAACACTGAAGAGCAATCCATCGATGCGCAGCTCTACAGGTCCCGAACCATGCAAGCCAGTGACGAGGAAAAAACTTCACCAACTGGTGAAAGTGAAGAATTAAAAAAATTCGAGAGAAACCAGGCTCAGTTGGGCTCGACCATTTCTCCTATGGCCAACCGTCTTGTGCAGAGCTGCAGTTTAGGTGCTCAAGGCTGGAGAAAGCTGAACATCAGTGAAGACTCGTCTGTCCCTGGTGCCTCACGGGAATCACAGGAGGGTCACAGGAGGTCTCATGCTCTCCACTCTTCCATGACCACCACAGCAGCTGCTCAGGATACGGCCTGGTCCAGGATTATGGAAACCTTGGGATCATCTCGTCACTGGTCTTGGATCACAACAGTGGTGCTGCATAGTCTCTGGGGGCCTCAGGATTAGTATCCCCAGGTGGAAATAGAGAATGAAGAGAATAACTAGAGTAGCTGCTGGTCATTGTGTATATAAATGAGATGTGTGGAGCACATTCATGCATCATACCGCTATGTGTATGTGTATGCTTTACTAAAAAGATAGGTATTTAATCTAGTTTTGAACTGCGAGAGTGTGTCTGAACCTTGGACATTATCAGGAAGGCTATTCCAGAGTTTAGGAGCCATAAATGAGAAGGCTCGACCTCCTTTACTCGACTTTGCTATTCTAGGTACTACCAGAAGCCCTAAGTTTTGAGATCTTAAAGAGCGAGTTGGATTGTAGCGAGACAAAAGGTTGGTTAGATAAACAGGTGCTAGATTATTTGAAGCTTCAAATAGCATAATATAGCTACATATTCATATTTATCAGTCAAACCGCTGTAAACAGTCCCGATCTTCAGAAGCGCTGCAGTCTCTCTTTATGTGGCCGTTTTCAGTGCATTCTACATTTCAAATAACACATTTTCAAAAGATATGTGAACGTTTCATATTACTTACACATGCTTATAACCCGAATATATGTAAAAGACACTTGTCAGATTTTATTTTAGAGAGGAGGCGTGACGTTCAGCTGTGTGCTCTTCATCTTTCTGTCTGATTCAGGCAGCTAACACTGCTAACAGCTGCTCTGACTCAACTGTTTACACGGCGCAAAAGCACGTGCTTGTAGGGGAGTGACTTAGAGCCAATCCGCGAATCACAGCACATTATGTTAGCAGACCAATCAGAGCCTCTTGAGGGTGGGCCTTTGAGAGGAACTAAGAAATATGACATTGTCATTTTCATGTTAGCTAACTAGCTGTATATAATCTAAGTAAGATATATGAAAAAATAATGTGATTATGAGCACACATTTCTTTGCATCTTATAAACACTACCAAGCCTTAAATATACACTGTGGACCACCCCGTTAAGATTGTAAATTTAAAACATTAAAAAAGGATAATTGTAATTAATTATTGTAATAAATATCAAAATCATTATTATAGTTATGCACTGTGCATTAACTGATCAAATTGCTTTTTGACCTTATAATACAAGTTTTATAGATTTATTATTTGTTTGTTTTTTTTGTTTTATTTTAAGTCATTGACAATCAAATGAAATTAAGCAAAACTAAATATTTATCTAAAAAGGGCTACTGTCGTTCCCATGAGTATTTCCTATCTAGGATCACTTTATCTGATACACTTCTATGACTGGACTTCCCCATCACACACTGTATATTGTACTATATTGTCATACTATCTGTCGCTCCTGAACAGTAACCAGCCCTGAGGTCTGTGGTTTATCTTTTGTGGACAGCTGATTCATACAGCGAGTGTTTGTGCATCTGGATCATGTGTCTTTATTATACACACACAATCCTATCAGATGTGAGAAGTGATTAAGATTGCCCTCATGTCCTGTGGCGTATACGGCATATGAAGCGGATACGTGATATGAGAGGATGCTTGATATTCTGTCATCTCGGTGCAGAAGATAAAACAGAGCACTGTCTGTGACATTATCAAAACTGCAGTGTACACAACTGTGCAGGACAAAGGGGACATGAGGTGAACTGAAGAAATACCTGTCGAATTCTGCCGTCCACATACATCACCAACAATGCCTTGTTTTTAGTATTATAAAATATAGTTTATATGATTTAAGTAGTTGATTATAAAGGCAGAAATTGATTCTAAAATTTCAGAAATTGTATGTTTTAAATAAATGCGGTGCTATTTTTCATTTTTCTGTTCATTAAACAATCATGAAAAATACATTTATCATAGTTTATCTATTCAGTTAATTGATCAGTATCTGGATGGGAGACCACATGGGAAACCTAGGTTGCTGCCCGAAGTAATGTTAGTGAGACAAGCAGAGGGCACTCAACTGGCGGTCTGTGTGGGTCCTAACGCCCCAGTATATTGATGGGGACTCTATACTGCTCAGTGAGTGCAAATTAGTCCCCTGGCATCTGTCCATCATGGTCTTCGAACCATCCCCATATTATAACTGGGTTCATCTCTCTGTCTTCTCTCCACCAATCAGCTGGTGTAGGGCTGGGCGAAAAAATTGGCATTGATATTTATTGACCGATACGGTCCCCGAGAGAGCTTAACGCGCTGCAATTTAAGAAAGCACATGCAATAACAAGAAACACCAGCAAATTAAGAAACGATCTTCATCAATTTGACAGACACCTGTTGCAAATTGATCAAAACACAAACAAAGGATGAAATGTGCAGCAAATGAGTCAAAACACAAAGGAAGAAACGCGCAGCAAATGAGTCAAAACACAAAGGAAGAAACGCGCAGCAAATTAGTCAAAACACAAAGGATGAAACGTGCAGCAAATTAGTCAAAACACAAAGGAAGAAACGCGCTGCAAATTAGTTAAAACACAAAGGAAGAAATGCGCTGCAAATTAGTCAAAACACAAAGGAAGAAACGCGCTGCAAATTAGTTAAAACACAAAGGAAGAAACGCGCAGCAAATTAGTCAAAACACAAAGGAAGAAACGCGCTGCAAATTAGTCAAAACACAAAGGAAGAAACGCGCAGCAAATTAGTCAAAACACAAAGGAAGAAACGCGCTGCAAATTAGTTAAAACACAAAGGAAGAAACGCGCAGCAAATTAGTCAAAACACAAAGGAAGAAACGCGCTGCAAATTAGTTAAAACACAAAGGAAGAAACGCGCTGCAAATTAGTCAAAACACAATGGAAGTAACGCACAACAAATTGATCAAAACACTTGCAAACATCCACATAACACAACGGAAATGTTTTAAGAGGACCCAAAAACATGACGGACATGTGTTGTGTTATTGTGCCGTGACTCTTGTTCAGTTGTTCAGCGTTTCTTCCTTTGTGTTTTGACTAATTTGCAGCGCATTTCTTGCTTTGTGTTTTGACTAATTTGCAGCGCATTTCTTCCTTTGTGTTTTGACTAATTTGCAGCGCGTTTCTTCCTTTGTGTTTTGACTAATTTGCAGCGCGTTTCTTCCTTTGTGTTTTGACTAATTTGCAGCGCGTTTCTTCCTTTGTGTTTTGACTAATTTGCAGCGCGTTTCTTCCTTTGTGTTTTGACTAATTTGCAGCGCGTTTCTTCCTTTGTGTTTTGACTAATTTGCAGCGCATTTCTTGCTTTGTGTTTTGACTAATTTGCAGCGCGTTTCTTCCTTTGTGTTTTGACTAATTTGCAGCGCGTTTCTTCCTTTGTGTTTTGACTAATTTGCAGCGCGTTTCTTCCTTTGTGTTTTGACTAATTTGCAGCGCGTTTCTTCCTTTGTGTTTTGACTAATTTGCAGCGCGTTTCTTCCTTTGTGTTTGACTAATTTGCAGCGCATTTCTTGCTTTGTGTTTTGACTAATTTGCAGCGCGTTTCTTCCTTTGTGTTTTGACTAATTTGCAGCGCGTTTCTTCCTTTGTGTTTTGACTAATTTGCAGCGCGTTTCTTCCTTTGTGTTTTGACTAATTTGCAGCGCATTTCTTGCTTTGTGTTTTGACTAATTTGCAGCGCGTTTCTTCCTTTGTGTTTTGACTAATTTGCAGCGCGTTTCTTCCTTTGTGTTTTGATCAATTTGCTGCGCGTTTCATCCTTTGTTTGTGTTTTGATCAATTTGCAACAGGTGTCTGTCAAATTGATGAAGATCGTTTCTTAATTTGCTGGTGTTTTTTGTTATTGCATGTGCTTTCTTAAATTGCAGCGCGTTAAGCTCTCTCAGCCACCGTAGACCGAACACCATTGTCAATATTGATAAAAAAAAAGATTCAGTATGTAGTTTTGGTATGAAGGCTATAGTTTTGTTAAAATGTGGCTGCTGAGCACGCGCCTTGGAAGCAATGCCAATAAGCTTAGGGTGTAAGCGACTTGCACAACGCGCACATGGTGTGCAAGCGGCGCACACGTGACGCGTATGCATTTTCCAGCCGCACCTAGTTAAAAAACATCTGAACTTTTTTGAATATCGCGAGCGCACCGCAATTTATGTAGGTAGAACTAACTAATCTGCTTTACACTTTCCATGGAATATACACATTTCAGTAATAGTGGCAGACTAATTACCTGAGACAGACACAGCGCACCCAAACACTGCAGCGCTTTTTACTTTTCTACATAAACTTGCATCGGAGCTGCAGCAATAGCTTGTCTCTTTGTCATCCTCTGAGAAAACATGATGGTTGCCTAGTTAGGAGAGATGCCAGTGGATTGTAAATGGTCAAGGAAACCACACACTAGCACTTGTCACTTCAGGTCAAAATAACAATACACGCAAAAAAATGTGCCGTATAGCAGCAATGAAGAGATTGTAAATAAAAAAGGATGTAAGGATGTCGCCAGAGTAGCTTTTTGGTTTCTTTTCTTGTGCATCCAACCACTAGTTCCCCATCTGAAAGATTCTTTATCTTACGGGGTAATATAGTCATTTAACTTCATAATTTGTAATGTTGCAGTATGTATTTGAATAATGATGGTTAGTTCTTTAACTTAAAAGCTCCGATTTGAATATCATAATTTGTTTTCTTTACAGAGTTACAGAGCACACACTTTGTAACATTTTATTGATCAAGTTTAAGAGTCTCTATAACGCTTATGTTTATTTTATTATAAAGAGATGAGATATTTTGTTTAAAGAATTAAATAAGTTATTTGTCTTAGTAATGTTGATAAATTATAATAAAGTGTTTAAAAAAATCATAATATTCCTAAATGGATTGTTAAAAAATATTCAAAAATTATTGATATCGAATGAAATGAAACATGATATTGTGCATTGTTTTTGCAATATTCCCCAGCCCTAAGCTGGTGTGTGGTGTGGGGTCTGGTGAAATATGGCTGCCGTTGCGTCATCCAGGTGGTGTATGAGGAGATTCCCCCAATAATGTGTAAAAAGCTTTGCATGTCCAGAAAAGCGAAATATAAATGTAAGGAATTATTATTATTATTAATCTAATGTAGGCCTACATAATATTTGTAATGTATCTATCACATGTACATGTATATGTGTATTATTGAAATTGTTTATGATACATGTGCTAAAACATTTTAGGAATGACAAATTGTTAACAATTTACTGGTAAAATACAGAAGTAATATTGTGCTGAAATTGATCAATATGCTAATACATGCTATTCAAAAATGTTATCAAAATAGTAAATTATGTAAACAACTTGTACCGATTATTGCTAACAACATGTTAAAATATATTACTAAAGAAACATGCTGACAATGTTAAATCATTCTGAAAACAAGCTAACATTATGCTTATTCTGCTAGCAACATGCTAAATTATATTAGGAGCATGTAAAAACATGGAAAAAACATACTAGTTTAGTTGTTCTAGAAACATTAAGAAATTTAAGAAATCTTACTGACCTCATTAACAGTAGTGATACCACTACGTGTTTTACACTAGATAAAGCTGCATTTTGTAAGGGCTTACTCTGTTTTTGACCTTCCTTTTCTTATCTTTCCTTTCTTTTATCTAAAGTAGCAGATTCAATTGTCAGCTTCATCTCCATGGCAACACATTTTGGTCAGGGATGTCAAGAAAGGGCATCTGAGTTCATGAAGGTACTGTATTTTTACAGATCACGGTTCAGAATGGTAAGCAACTTTTGCTAATTATAAGTTATCCCTAAAATATTATACCTCCAATTCACATTAATTTACGAGTGTACATCATTTAGCAGCACCATGTGTTAAATTATGTTAGAAACATGCTAGAGATATGCTAATTCATGTTAGCAAAATGCTGAAATATGCTACAGTAGCATTGTTTTGTACATGATATCAGCATGCAAATTTCACGCTATGAATCTGCTGAAACATGCTAAAACATAGCAATAACTAAAGCAGGTTAGCCAGGGTTAATGTTAGCTAGCTGTGCTATCAAGACATGCTTAAAACATGCTAATATTGTGCTAGAACATGTTAGCCATCTGTTAAAATGTATTGGAAAATACACTAGCAATGTTAATCATAGAAACATATCAACAACATACAAATTCACATTGAGCTATATCTTCAAATGAATATTTGTCTGTATATTATTGAAATAGCAACTAGTAAATTATTGTAATTATTGAATGTGTTAAAGTGCTTAAATGTGTGTTACCTATAGCCTCGCCAATGTTTCAATGTGTCAATGTTTATCAATATTAATAACAACACACACACACACACATTCATTGCTGTAGATCACGGTTTATTTTGAAAGGTAAGAGTCCACAGAAAAACATCCCATCAAGCACATTTAGTCCACCGACACAATAGTGTTGAATTTTGGGTGGTTATTCATTTGTTTATGTCACCATTTCTGCCGGAGACCTGTTTTACCATGCTTTACCATGGTACTTACACGCGAAAACGGCGTCTTTATAGTAAAAGGCAACTCGATGTCATAGCTTACAGTGTTACAGATAAAATGAGACCACAAACTGAATAAAAAGTTATAGTTACTAAAATCTAAACAAAGCGGAGTGTTTTGACTCTGCATAGCCTGCCATCTGATCAGTAAGAGTACTTCCTACTTCCTACTTAGTTTGACTAATGGAGAATTTAGCCAATGGCTGCATGATATATTCAATATATAAACATCTATTGGTCGGCTGTAGTGTTATTGCTGTCACTGGCTCAGCGATCTGTCAATCATCACGGCACGCACCTGCCCCCTGCTGGCTGCACAGCAGCTAACAGTTTGAGCTAACGGCACAGCGGCTGGTAAACAATGAAAACAGATCGTCAAAAGTTTTGTTCTGCTGAAGAGAGTTTTGAGAGATTGTTTTGAAGCAAAGAGGACAATATTTCTGAGGAGAACTGATACTTACATGACCTGGATGAAGAGAGTATTTTCTAACGGTGAGTTGTATTACATTGTTTACGTCTCAGTTCTTCTGTGAAGCCTGCTTGTAAAAGTGTGAATGTCTCTCCGGTAGCGATAATCTTTCAGTAATGTTTGGCATTATCATATGTTTGCCATTTATCGAATGGCTGCTGATAGCTAAGCTATCTGTAATAATTATCCTATCAATAAAAGGGCATCAGAATAAATCGTGTTTGCTACTCAAGGGGGGAAATACAATTGTTTACAATAGAACCCTAATTCTGTTTTTTTGTCAAGTAGCTGAATCTGCTAGAGTGGATTTCAAGCAGCAGGCAGCAGGTCAAGGACAAAGTGAGAGAGCATAACAACAACTCTTCTAAGACTTTTCTGTTGCATATGCACTGGACTTATTTCACACAATGTACTTCTTGTGCTCAAATAAATCATTCATAATATACGTTTCTGTCTATTGTTTTACAATTAAAAATTTGTGGTATGTGAAAAGACTAAAAGAGAAACCCCAGTACATGTGTGGTCATCAGACCTCTCCACAAACAAGGAGAGGGAGAAAATCACAAGACATTGTCTCAGAAAAATAATTCCAGAAATTTCATTTAGCATGATTTTGACATCAAATTCAAAACATATACTCAGGAGATATGTAGCTTTTGACCTATTTCTTTGCTGTGTTGCTCCAGGACGGATTTCACATAATTGTTTATGAAATAATAAAATGTTTAGTACGGTGCAATTTTTTTTTACATTACTTAAGGATCTCTAACTTTTTTTTATTTTTAGCATTATAAACTCTAGATGATGGATAATAAAGCCCAGAGTGTCTTCTTTCCAAGAATACATAAACTGTGAATGTAGACCAAATTATTCAGCAACTGTAAAAGGTTTCAGTTTGGGATGATTGTTTTTGAGAAAGTGCCTCTGACGGTGAGGGAAAGCACCGATATAGTCTCAGAACACTTTTTACAGAAATCTCATTTTGCATGCTATCTTCGTCAAATTTAAAATATAAACTTAGGAGACATGTAGCTTTCAAGTGATATTTTTTCTAGGACATTACATTAATGTTTTTCTGTGTTTTTGTATATGGAAAAACAAATATTGAACACAATACAAATTTTTTTTGTTTTTTTTTTCTCATTCCTTCATAATGTATAACTTTTTATATTTTTTAACCTATAACTTCCCCTTTTACCACAGTAAAGCTCAAAGTGTCTTCTTTCCAATGATACCCAGTTTGTGTTTGTAGCTTACTGGAGTCAGGAACTGTTACTGTTTAAAGTTAGGTAGGTGTAAATCCCCAAAATTGAATGAAGGCTAACAGGTGTTCATTTGTTCATTTGTGTTCATTTGCCCCTGCTCAGGCCTACAAAGTCATAGAATTTACAAAAATGTTCCAAAGAAATGTTTAAAGCCACATTTTAATAACACGATGGCGATGTGTTTAGACTTAAACAAAACAAAACAAAACTCTCTTACCGTTTGCACAGATTCTTACAAAATCTAATGGTGCAAACCAGTGCTTTTATCACCTAAACAAGTGTTTCACTTCATTTCCTGTGCTATTCAATGCTGAATATTTTCATTCCTATTTTTCCCACACTGGGAAATCAACTGTGCTGAAACATTCAAACACTATGAACACTGCTGTGGGCCATGGGTTTACGAGGGCAGAAGTTTGGAAGGAGTTTTTGTCTGGGTTTGGGTCAGCAGCGGAGGTCCCTCTGCGACTTAAGAAGGGGAGTGAAGACCAAATATGCCCGGCCCTGTTTGTCCTTCTGTCAGTGGGGAGTAAAAATACTGCAGCTACGTGCTGCTCGCCAAGCCTCCTTCTCCAGTGCAGCATGTCCTGCAATCCTCTGGGAGAAGCTTTGTGTGGCCGGACACACTGTACCATCTGCACTTCATAGGGCAAAGCATGGGCATAAACAGTCTTGGAGAAATACAAAGCTGAATAAAGCTACAATACAATTAAACTAAACAGTTTTCGAAATAGTAAATTTTTATTATTATTATTTTAAATTGTATTAAAGTATTAAAGCTATAAAATGCCTATTTTTAATGTTTTATCTATTTTAATTATTAATTTTTTAAGTACTTTTTAAAATACATAAGTATTTTTCTATCTCAACAGAACCCCAAATATAATTCTAAATTATATGATAATCAATAATAGTTTCAATAATTGCACTAAATTATGATAATTGTGATAGAATACAAAATATATATTGCATTTATTTAAGTTTTAATTTAATTTATAGTGAATTATAAAGAAAATATCAAAAATATTTTGTTATGATAAACTGGCTAGGATACAAAATATAAATATAATAATTATATAATTATTTTCTTATTTAATTTTTATGTATTTCATAAAATTATTATTATCATTATTATTCATTCATTCATTCATTTTCTTTTCGGCTTAGTCCCTTTATTAATCAGGGGTTGCCACAGCGGAATGAACCGCTAACGTATCCAGCACATGTTTTACGCAGCGGATGCCCTTCCAGCTGCAACCCATCTCTGGGAAATATCCATACACACTCATACACTACAGACAATTTAGCCTACCCAATTCACCTATACCGCATGTCTTTGGACTGTGGGGGAAACCGGAGCACCCGGAGGAAACTTATAGTACTTTTAAATGACAGACCACAATATGTAAAATATAAATAGCTTGTTTCCACGTGCTTCGCTGTACGTTTTTAGAAAGACTTTAAATGCAAACATATTTGCAGTAGATGCGTTAGTGTTCTGTGCATTCAGCTGGTCTTTGCCCTTATCTTGATAAACAGCATAGCGTTCTTTCAGGTCTGTGTGAGGGTGAAGAGTGATCTACGACTCCATATGAAAACCTGGCTTTGCCTACGTGAGGTCTGAGGTTCAGCGCTGTCCAACAGAGACTGCGAGATAAAGCAGATGTGGAGATAACAGACACACTGCTGACAACACTGAGCTCAGCTGAAACACACAGGCTGCTTAGATCCTTAATGATTGTTGCTTTAGCTAAATATCAGATGCTCACATTGATTTTTTATGTACAATGGGCGATATGCACAGCTCATTTTTTTCAGCCAATGATAAATTTCAAGTGAAAGCTTAATGTGACCATTTTCAATTTCATAAGGTTCCTTTTACAGCATTGAAGTACATTCAGTTAAATAGACTTAAGCATTCATTTAGTTGTTCAAGCGTAAAATGAAATGAAAGAGCGCTAGCGCTGTCAGGATCAGCAGGTGAGTGCAGAAACTCCATCGAAAATACTGGGGTAAAATAAACTGTCATATTTTAAAAACATGGCGGGGGAAAATGAGATTTAATGCAGTGCTTCTTGTCCGGTCTGGGACCCACTTTATATGTGGGTATCAGTGAAGATCACTGATTTTTAAAGAAAATTCACCGGAAGCACTGAGGCTGGCTGGCTGAATCTAAAAGTCTGTGTGCATATACCCAATTCATACTATTAACAAACTATTAACTAAGGGCTCTATTTTAACAATCTAGGCGCAAAGTCTAAAGTGATTGGCACAAAAGCATTAAGGGCGTGTCCAAATCTACTTTTGTTATTTTAAGGATGGAAAAATATGGTTTGCGCCACGGTGCATGGTCTAACAGGGTTGTGCTTATTCTCTTAATGAGTTATGGGTGTATTTTGAGAATAACTTACATTAAACCAATCAGATTATTTTTTAACGTTGCTATTTAAACAACGTGGGGCAAAACGGGAAAATTACGGTTGCATTGGTCTGAAAATAGCAACACATTGCACTAAACACATCTTGCGCCTTATTGCGCCCTAAAACTTTTAGCTCAATAAACAAACTAATTAGCTGCTTGTTAATAGTTAGTAAGGCAGTAGTTGTGTGATTGGGTATAGGATTATGGATGCAAATTAAGATCATACTTTATAAGTGCTAATAAACAGTTAATATCTTAATAATAAGCAGGTAATAAGCCAGTAATAAATGGTTACTTTTCAAAAACAGTTTGTTCAACCCAAAATGAAAATGTTGCCATTTACTTATCCTTGTGTTGATTTTAAACCAGTAAGAAATGCCATATTGAGAGATGTTAGAGATTCCTGTCCCTCCATGAAAGGTTTATCCAAAACTCATGAGCTTTAAAATGTTCATATAAAGTAAAAACAACAATTATTTCAATTAATTGGTTTAATTGGAACCTATTTAAATTAGGGGTTTGTCCACATACTGTATAAACCCTGATCAGCAAATAACATTTACTGCATTGAAAGTTAGCCTTGGAAGCTCAAGCATGTTTGATGTGAAACAACCAGTGAGATTCATTTAGCAACACAGGCTCATTGTGAAAACGTGCCTTGGTGTACATTTTGTGAACATAGAAATATGTGCTCTCTGGTACATATGGCTGCATTTTATGTATAAATTGAATGCTATGGTGCACTACCATGACTGTTTACCTCTGTATGGATGGTTTTTTCCAGCATCACTGGTTTTCTCAGTAGCTTGTCATGAACAGCACTAGATTTGGTAGGTGGAGCGAAGCAGACTGGATTAAAGTCTGACGAAGGACGGTTACAGAAACCAGGAAAAACAAAATCCAAAAAGGTGGATTTATGAGAAATAGCACATATGAGAAAACCGTAACATATTTAGGATTGTCAAAAATGTACACGCCGCCCTCTAGTGGATTTGTGAAAACAAAAAAAATGCAAGAAAACATTGTTCAGGGTACATATTTCTCAGTTCTCAAGAATGTTGTCCTGGGCACATATTTCTATATTTCCACATTGTCACTCATTTCTTCAAGTTCTATCAAGCATTTGAATGGGATTTAACTATGAAGACTAAAAAGACCACTCAAAAACATTATACAATGATTCCTGAACCAAATTTACATTGATTTGGAAATTATTTGGGGTGTTTGTTCAACAGTATAGGAAAGTCTAAATATTATCAAGCTTCAGTTTTAAGCTCCAGTTTCAGGATTTCTTTCCCAATCTTTGCCAATATGGCCCGTAACTTCAAAGAGTCTGTGATATTTTTCATACGTGCAAGACCACTATAACTACTGGTCCTTCTGCTCATAAGCCATACTACAGCTTGCATGGGTCCAAAAACTTCAGTTTGGTCACATTAATCCACCTTTCCAGGAGTTTCCAAATGAAATTTAGCATATTCAAGTAATGCTTGTCTGCTTTTCTTTTATTCAATAGCTGGATTTCCACTGTCCCCCCTAAAGTGAGCATGCCAGTGTGTACCTAGGCCAGTCGTGTTTCCAAAATAACTTCCAGGACCTGATCTGGCTTCTTCTGGGCCAGTAGCAGGGCTTTTTCAGCTTGACAAATACCTTGGGCGGAGGCTTTAAGGTGGGGTGAAAGCAAAGGTAAAGTTTGCCTGAGTCAGGTATTCCCTTGATGATATTGATTATTTTTCTCAGCATCATCAAAAATACTATGAAAATCAGAATGTCATTTTTGGGTGAACTATCACTTTAATATTCTCTGCAAGTACAGTTGTTTCTCCACAGCATGAGTAAGGGTTGTTATTTATTTCATACGAGTGTTTACACAGGAGTGTAAAGGCACAGCAGCAAAAAATTGCTCATTTTAACCTCAGGGTCAAAGAGTGGGTGGTAAATCGTCATGCAAAGCTAAATTATCACACTTGTTGTTGAATGAAACATTGACTAACACCATTAGAGGAACTCAAGGGCAACAATTAAGTGATTTACAAAAAACACAGTCGATTTATTGAAAGCTGCGTGGGGCAGTGGACTTTCCTCAAACAGTATATTTGATTCTTCCTCCCTCGTCCCTTGTTTCATGGCTGTTTTTTCTTGTGTGCTTAACTCAGCTCCACACGGTTCAGCCTCACCACCCCTGAATGCACAGATACTTTGGCATGGCTGGGCAGAAAGCCCTAAAAAGACCAACAGCAAAGAGGTCTGGTATACACACACACATAGTATAGCACAAATCAAAGATCTCATGCAATCTGAGAATGTGCTGTTGTCTGCTGTTCTCCATGTTACACAGGGACACAGAAAAAGCCATTATTGTCTCGTTTTCCAGAGCTCGGCTCATAGAAAACAAGGACGGCAGCCACTGGACACCTGGGAGCAGTAATGAAAACTATGAAAAGCAGCCAAGAGATGCAGGTCAGGAGGCTGGTAGCTCTAATGAGTATCAGTGATTACATTATACAGCACAGCTCAGCTGAGGGTGGTCCAGCTGTGGTGGGCATTCAGATTCAGGAAAGTCTTAAAGAGAGAAGGACATTTCTGTCATCGTTTATTCAAACTCACTTTCTTCAATACTCAAGAATTTTTCTTGGAAACACCTAGATGTATTTAATGAAATATGAGAATTTCTGTCTCTTAACTGAAACTCTGATGTTTCAAAATATTTAGATAAAAAAAGTAAAAAAAAAAGTAATTTCCTATTCAAATTGCAGTAAAATTATTTTTGTACATGTACAAAGATCAAACTAGTGAACTGGATGTCTATTAATTCCCTGTTGCACTCATCAAAGTGTGCATCTATAATTTTGGCTGTGTTCAGTCATTTTTATGCTCTTTAGTAGTTATTTCACTATGAATCAATGGTTCTTGATAGATTGTGTCAAGGTGGACAAATTTATGTAAAATCTAAATCAGCACTCTGTTGGGAGCTCAGTGAAATGTTGTTTGATTGGTTATTGATAATATTCAGTCACCAGTACGTCTAGGCTTGTGGTTAAAAGCTTGGACATGTAGCACTCATAACTACCCAAGTTTGATTCTATTGCCATTTTTTTATCTATGATCTTGTCCTTTCTGTCAAGACAAAGGTCTCTGTCAGACAATAACAGAACACCTCCCCAGGAAAGCATTCAGGAGGCATCCAGAACTGATGCCTGAGCCACTTCAACTGGCTTCTCTTGATGTGGAGGATCAGCTGCTCTACTTCGACTTTCCTCAAGGTAACAGACCTCCTCATCTTATCTTTAAGGGTTTGCCCTGCCACCTTGCAAAGAAACCTAATATTTGGCCACTTGTATCTTGTCTATTCTGTCATGATTCAAAGCTCATCCATCCATTTCCGACCACTTTTTCATGCGACAGGGCAGCAGTCTCAGCAGAGAACCCCAGACTTCCTTCTCCCCAGACACTTCCATCAGCTTCTCCATGAAGATCACAAGGTGTTTTCATGCAAGCTGAGAGATTTAGTCCCTCCAGTGTGTCCTGGGTCTTCCCCAGAGCATTCTGCTAGTGAGACAAAAATAGAACACCTCCCCAGGAAAACATTCAGGAGGCATACAGAACTAATACCTGAGCCACTTCAACTGGCTTCTCTTGATGTGGAGAATCAGCGGTTCTACTCTGACTTTGCTCGGAGGTGACAGACCTCCTCATCTTATCTCTAAGGGTTTGCCCTGCCACCCTGCAAAGGAAGCTATTTTTGGCCACTTGTATCCAAGATCTTGTTCTTTCTGTCATGACACAAAGCTCTTCCATCCATTTCCAACAACTTTTCCAGGGTGATGGGGCAGCAGTCTCAGCAGGGAACACCAGACTTCCTTCTTCCCAGACACCAGCTTCTCTGGGAGATCCCAAGGCATTCCCAGGCAAGCAGAGAGACAGTCCTTCCAGCATGTCCTGGGTCTTACCGGGGCCTCCTTCCAATGTGACAAGCCAGGAACACATCACCAGGTAGGCATCTAGGAAGGATCAGCTCCTTTTTCACCACAACAGTATATCAACCACTGTACTAATCCATTAGTCAATTTCACCATCCATACTTCCTTTACTTGTGAATAAACTTGTGAACTCCACCTGGGGCAAGAACTATCCTACAACCTGGAGTGGCACAAGATGTGAAGAGCCATGGTTGAGGATTTGCCAGGTTATTGGGTGCATAAGCTCCGCTTGCATACCGCCACTAAAATTGCTCCTGTTTCGTCCACTGAAAATGAACTAGACCCTTGCAACTGACGCATCTCCTGTGAAACAGCATTTAAACATTGAGACACTTATATGTCAAAACAGACCTTTACACTGTGCAGAGCTGAACTGATGATCAATTTCAGCTGCAGTGTTAAACTGATTGCTATGATGGCTATATTGAGATGTTCCACATTATTCTTCCCTCTCATGTGTTTGTCTTTCTTTGACAACCAGCCTTTTTGAGGGATTGAACAATCTGCTGTTGAAGGGTTTCAGTCCCTTTAGAACAACTCACCTGATTGCAAAGTCAATGAAAACTGAAAAGTTTGTCTGTTAGTTCAATTGTATTTATCAAATAATTAAGAAAAGTACCCCCAGATGCAGACTACCATGATGAACTAGACGATCTGAAAGTGTTCTCTAATTTTGATCAGTGCTCTTTTTCAAATATCTCATTTAATTTTTAAGCATATTTACTGCTGTTTGTTGTGTATCTTCAAAATGACTACGCAATGACCTCAAAATGTAGGAATCAAGGTTATCTGCAACACCTTTTGCATTTTTGGCCTACAGGTTGATGTGGTTGTGCCAAGAAGACTTTAAAATCACTGGTGACCAAAACTTTATTATAAAAATATTTGTCCAACATTTTTTCCACTGAAGGCTCATTTCCGCTGACAGCACAGTGGCAGAACACACGTGCTTCATGGTGCACAAACATCACGCACATCTTATTTTTGTTTTTTTATTATATTTGAAAGGAATGAGCTTCCTGGGAATGAGGTGCCTTTTTCCACTGTTCCAGACTCAGTTATTTACTCAAACCTAAAGCTGTGTATATTTTAAAAGCCACCCTAAACCTGGTCTCCAGTTGCCCCAAAGAGTGACCTCACACAATCTGTCCCTTTCCCATGATTTAACTCTCCCCCCTTCGTTCTGCTCAGATTCCTGATTTTGCCAAAAGTTTATTTGGGTGGTTTTGTATCCTGAGAGCTGTTTTTCTCATGCGAGAGATTGGACATACAGTACTGTATAATGTGGTCATGTGCCGGGACTAAAGTGATTAGCATTCATATTCTGAAATTCCTTTGATGTGTTTGGGAAATGATATCAAGAAGCTGGTGTTAATATGGAGGTCATGACTGATTCATTGTGCATTAAATGTATTAATCCAGGTACTGTTTTTAAGAAAAAGCAAGTTTTAAAGTTGTATTTTAAGGTAATTTATAATTATGATTAAAACAATTTATAATTAGGAGTATTTTTGTCTAACGAAGTTTTACTTTTTTTCATAATTTCTACATTTTAATATAATAAAACACACACACACACACACACACACACACACACACACACACACACACACACACACACACACACACACACACACACAAACATATATATATATATATATATAATATTCAAAAAAAATATTCAAATGTCATATTTTTTGTTACATTTTATTTAATAATAACAGCGTGCAATTTTTTTAATGCAATAATTTCGACTTTGAAAAACATAATTTATTATAATTTTAGAACTATGACATTAATTTATAATTATTACATAAAAATATTTATTTTTAGTTATTTAATAGTTTTAAATTAAAGTATCTTACCATTTCAATTCATAAATCATGACTTTTTAATTATCTCAAAATGCTAAACTTCTGTTGTATATTTGACAAATTGGTATTTTATGTCACTTTTATTTTATGTCATTTTATTTTAACTTTGATTATTTTATAATGACATATATTGACATATAATGACAAATATTTATTATTTAAATTATTAATATTTATTTACAAATTTTGTTTTTTTATTTCATAATTTACACATTTAGATATAATACATAATTTGACATAAAAAATATGAGATAAACCTATACATTTGACTAATAAATATTTTATTAAATGTCTAGTGATTTAAAAAAGACCATGAAAGTAATGTTTCGTTTGGAGTCACGTTTCTCTTGTCCACATACAGAGGTATTAATACCATTTAATACCTGAAACACTTAACCATCTAAGAGGATTACAGAAACCACTGCTTTATCCATTTTGCTGGGTTTACAGCTGCAGGAATGCCTTTAATCTGGTTTCTACTTTAATATTTAGTTATGGCTACTTACTTGACAATATTTCTGGGACATTGTTGATTTTTCTAGCAGCACGTGAGTGGCCAATCTTCTTTTAAGTCCAATCAGAAAGGCTTGGGATCATATAAAAACAAGCAAAATCCTGCTCAAACTGGAGTTAGAGCTATTTTCAAGTTCAACACTAAACCCTAGAAGCTTTCATTAGATTCAATTCCTCTTAGTCTTAGCCATGTTATTTTTATTTCAGCACAGAAGGAAGGCAAGATAAACAATCACAAGGGGGTTAATAATCACCTAATCAAATTGTACCACTAATTAAGAAAGAAAAAGTAGACAAAAGGGTATTAAATATCAAAGTGGGTTATATTATTATATGTTATTGACTTAACTACTTTCACAGTAATGGGAACTACATAATTATGTGTTTAAAAAGATCAAATTAAGACTCAAATCAAGACTTTTTGAAGTGTACTAGATTTAGTAATATTATTTACAGTAACAATATGTATTGCAGTATGGTGGTTTGGCAGGCTTTGATATACTGTACAAACACATAAAAAGCTGTGTTGTTTAAACCTACATTTTTGGTCAAATATGTACAAACCATTAGGGATGTGACGAGACGCTTACTCCACGAGACGAGATGAGATTGGGCTCACGAGATGAGACGAAATGAGATTTTTACCCTATTTTTAAGAAATCTTCAATGATAAAATACATGAATGGAAAATAGTCTTATTCAACTGAAAAAATAAATAAATCACAAATTGCAAAACTATTTAGGTGCTTAGTTTACATGTTTGTACTGCACTTGACCACTAATTCGACTAAAATAGGAATACTCCACATGTCTTAATTCCATTTGTGTTTACAACGATTATGACTTTCAGCATATGTTCTATTCCATCACATGGTTACGAGTCATGGTTAACTTGTGTAGCAGCAGTTGTAGCAGCCGGCTACGATGCGACAACCTTAGAACTCAGCGGTGAAAAAATTGGTTAGGTCACACCCGCCCAAGCAAACGAGTGACTCACAACACCGAGGCGGCTCGAGTTGCTAGGTGTGTGCAAAGCAGTTAATGCAATTTTAAAGTATAAACATTTTTTCAAGAAGAATTAAATTAATATGCAGTTAAATGTCATTTCATTCAGTTAAGTATATCCTTCACATTTTTTTTAGAAGGGCTTTTATTAGAGACAAAAATCATAAATTATTTAAATTATATAAGTCTCATTTGTTTCTCAAAGACTAAACAGTCAGCATATACATTAGGTACACTTGTCCAACTGCTCGGTAACGCAAATTTCTAATCAGCCAATCACATGGCAGCAACTCAATGCATTTAGGCATGTAGACAAGGTCAAGACGATCTGCTGCAGTTCAAACCGAGCATCAGAATGAAGAAGAAAGGTGATTTAAGTGACTTTGAACGTGGCATGGTTGTTGGTGCCTGACGGGCTGGTCTGAGTATTTCAGAAATTGCTGATCTACTGGGATTTTCACGCACAACCATCTCTAGGGTTTACAGAGAATGGTCCAAAAAAGAAAAAATATCCAGTGAGCGGCAGTTCTGTGGGAGCAAATCCCTTGTTGATGCCAGAGGTCAGAGATGAATTGCCAGACTGGTTTGAGCTAATAGAAAGGCAACAGTAACTCAAATAACCACTCGTTACAACTGAGGTATGCAGAAGAGCACCTCTGAACGCACAACACTTCCAACCTTGAGGCGGATGGGCTACAGCAGCAGAAGACCACAGCGGGTGCCACTGCTGTCAGCTAAGAACTAGAAACTGAGGCTACAATTCGCAAAGGCTCACCAAAATTGGACAATAAAAGATTGGAAAAACGTTGCCTGGTCTGATAAGTCAATTTCTGCTGTGACATTCGGATGGTAGGGTCAGAATTTGGCATCAACAACATGAAAGCATGGATCCATCCTGCCTTGTATCAATGGTTTAGGTTGGTGGTGGTGGTGTAATGGTGTGGGGGATATTTTCTTGGCACACTTTGGGCTCATTAGTACCAATTGAGCATCGTGTCAACGCCACAGCCTACCTGGGTATTTTTGCTGACCATGTCCATCCCTTTATGACCACAATGTACCCATCTTCTGATGGCTGCTTCCAGCAGGATAACGCACCATGTCATAAAAGCGCGAACCATCTCAGACTGGTTTCTTTAATATGACAATGAGTTCTCTGTACTCAAATGGCCTCCACAGTAACCTGAACTTAATCCAATAGAGCACATTTGGGATGTGGTGGAATGGGAGATTCACATCATGGATGTGCAGCTGACAAATCTGCAGCAACTGCGGGATGCTGTTATGTCAATATGGACCAAAATCTCTGAGGAATATTTCCAATATCTTGTTAAATATATGACACGAAGGATTAAGGCAGTTATAAAGGCAAAAGGGGGTCCAACCCAGTACTAGGGCGTACTCACACTATGCTATCCGAACTGTGCCCAGGCCCGTTTCCCGGGCTCAAGCATGGTTCACTTGGGCGGCCCTGGCCCGGTTGGAAGAGGTGGGCCAGAGCGCGGTTCACTTGGGCTCAGGCGCGGTAAGCTTGCAGTGTGAGTGCAAGGGTGCCTAAGCCCAAAACTGAAAGCGAGACGTGACTTTAAGGGACTGTATCATATGGATTAATTATTAATTCGTGCTGTTCAATGAACACAAACTGTCGTAGTTTATTAAAGACACAAACCCCTCACTGCACGACAGCTGCACCGTCGGGGGAGACGGGAGGGGGGACAAGCGTGCTTTGGCCCGGTTCAACGCAACTGTACTGTATATAGCCTAGTGTGAGTACACCCCTAGTAAGCTGTACCTAATAAAGTGGCCGGTGAGTGTAGTCTACCTAACTCTCTTGTTTTGTTCAGCCTACAGATAATGCAGGGTCATATAAAAAATCCAGAAGAGACTTAATCTAGACTTAATTAGCTGTGAGAATAAATCCAATACATCTCCAGAGCTATGAAAGAACAATCCCATTCTCCTCTATGACTGCCACAGTATCTGCTGAAAGCCTGAAACCGAGATCTAATTCCATTGCTGATAAAAACACCCTTGAGGCCTACAGTACAGTAGCTTTGCGGACTCAACAGGCGCTGTAGGCAGGTGTGTGCAGAGATGGTATTTGAGACGGGCATTCTTGGCATTCCAGCGGGCACCTCATCACCCTCCGTTCCAGAATTCCTTTAATTTTAGCCCAAATGCTGCACAGAGCTGCTTCTCAGCAACCCCACACACCTGTTCTCCAGGACGGCTCGCTCCTTCATGCACCTGTGCTGCTGATCGCGGTCGTTGACGGCTAAATTAAACACGTGCGAGATGTGCTCCTGCTGTCTGATTTTAATTTGATAGAGAGTGACCTGTAACAGCTCAATCTGTAGTAACTCATAAGCACGAGGCCAATATCAGCTCTCTGGAAAAGCAGACAAGTGAAGCTCATACGCTTCATTGATTCAACATATTGTCGTAACACTGAAGCCAATGTAATGTCCTGCATGTTTTACATGTAGAACTGATTGTACATGGCAGAGACATGTGCATATTGTCTGTGGATGGAGCCAACGAGTATGTTTTGAATCCTTAAGATTTCACAAATAAGCTTTTTATAAAATGTGTTTTATTTCATTGAACACAGACATGTGCAGAGTTGAAGTCACGTGAAATTCTAATTTCAAATATTTCCATAAATTTGTTTTACAAAGCGAGAATTTTTTTATTATATTATATTATATTATATTATATTATATTATATTATATTATATTATATTATATTATATTATATTATATTATATTATATTATATTATATTATATTATAATATGGGCAACCCAGTGGCGCAGTAGGTAGTGCTGTTGCCTCACAGCAAGAACGTCGCTGGGTCGCAGGTTCGAACCTCGGCTGGGCTGGGTCAGTTGGCGTTTCTGTGTGGAGTTTGCATGTTCTCCCTGGGTTCGCGTGGGTTTCCTCCGGGTGCTCCGGTTTCCCCCACAGTCCAAAGACATGCAGTACAGGTGAATTGGGTAAGCTAAATTGTCCATAGTGTATGAGTGTGAATGTGTGTGTGGAAGTTCCCAGAGATGGGTTGCGGCTGGAAGGGCATCCGCTGCGTAAAATCGTGCTGGATAAGTTGGCGGTTCATTCCGCTGTGGCGACCCCGCAAGGGACAAAGCCGACAAGAAAATGAATGAATGAATGAATATTATAATATGGTGGCTCAGTGGTTAGCACTGTCACCTCACAGAAAGAAGGTTGCTGGTTTGAGTCCCGGCTGGGTCAGTTGGCATTTCTGTGTGGAGTTTGCATGTTCTCCTCGTTTTCTCTGGGTGCTTTGGTTTTCCCCACAGTTCAAAGACATGTGCTATAGCTGGAAGGGCATCCGCTGCGTAAAACATATGCTGAAATATTTGGCAGTTCATTCCGTTGTGGCGACCTCTGAAATAGAGACTAATTTAAAGGAAAATGAATATTATATTATATTATATTGTATTGTATTGTATTGTATTGTATTCTATTCTATTCTATTCTATTATATTATATTATATTGTATTGTATTGTATTATATTGTATTCTATTCTATTCTATTCTATAATATAATATAATATTATATTATATTATATTGTATTGTATTATATTATATTGTTTTGTATTATATTATATTATTCATTCATTCATTTTCTTGTCGGCTTAGTCCCTTTATTAATCCGGGGTCGCCACAGCGGAATGAACCGCCAACTTCAATCCAGCACGATTTTACGCAGCGGATGCCCTTCCAGCCGCAACTCATCTCTGGGAACATCCACACACTCATTCACACACATACACTACGGACAATTTAGCTTACCCAATTCACCTATACCACATGTCTTTGGACTGGAGGAAACTGGAGCACCCAGAGGAAACCCACGCGAATGCAGGGAGAACATGCAAACTCCACACAGAAACGCCAACTGACCCAGCCCAGCCGAGGTTCGAACCTGCGACCCAGCGACGTTCTTGCTGTGAGGCGACAGCACTACCTACTGCGCCACTGCATCGCCTATATTATATTATATTATATTATATTATATTATATTATATTATATTATATTATATTATATTGTATTATATTGTATTATATTATAATATATTATATTATATTCCTTCGAGTTAGTCTCTATTTCAGAGGTTGCCACAGTGGAATGAACCACCAACTGTTCCAGCATATGTTTTATACAGCAGATGTTCTTCCAGCCGCAACCCAGTACTGAGAAATACCCATACACACACCAGTGGATATTTCTATGGCCAGTTTAGTTTATTCAACTGGCCCAGCCAGGACTCAAACCAGCGACCTTCTTGCTGTGAGGTGACAGTGCTAACCACTGAGACACTGTGCCACCCTCTATTATATTATATTATTCATTCATTCATTAATTTTCTTTTCGGCTTAGTCCCTTTATTAATCCAGGGTCGCCACAGAGGAATGAACCACCAACTTATCCAGCACATATTTTATGCAGCGGATGCCCTTCCAGCCGCAACCCATTTCTGGGAAACATCCATACACACTCATACACTACAGACAATTTAGCCTACCCAATTCCCCTGTACCGCATGTCTTTGGACTGTGGGGGAAACCGGAGCACCCGGAGGAAACCCACGTGAATGCAGGGAGAACATGCAAACTCCACACAGAAACGCCAACCGACTCAGCCGAGGCTCGAACCAGCGACCTTCTTGCTGTGAAGCGACAGCACTACCTACTGCCCCACTGCGTCGCCCTATATTATATTATATTATATTATATTATATTATATTATATTATATTATATTATATGGGGCAACCCAGTGGCACAGTAGGTAGTGCTGTTGCCTCACAGCAAGAACGTCGCTGGGTCGCAGGTTCGAACCTCGGCTGGGCTGGGTCAGTTGGCGTTTCTGTGTGGAGTTTGCATGTTCCCCCTGGGTTCGCGTGGGTTTCCTCCGGGTGCTCCGGTTTCCCCCACAGTCCAAAGACATGCAGTACAGGTGAATTGGGTAAGCTAAATTGTCCATAGTGTATGAGTGTGAATGTGTGTGTGGAAGTTCCCAGAGATGGGTTGCAGCTGGAAGGGCATCCGCTGCGTAAAATCGTGCTGGATAAGTTGGCGGTTCATTCCGCTGTGGCGACCCCGCAAGGGACAAAGCCGACAAGAAAATGAATGAATGAATGAATTATATTATTTTATATTATATTATATTATATTATATTATATTATATTATATTATATTATATTATATTATATTATATTATATTATATTATATTATATTATATTATATGCAGCTCCGGTTTCCCCCACAAGTCCAAAGACATGTGGTATAGGTGAATTGGGTATGCTAAAATTGACTAGTGTATGTGTGTGAATGAGTGTGTATGGATGTTTCCCAGTGATGGGTTGCAGCTGGAAGGGCATCCGCTGCGTTAAACATATGCTGGATAAGTTGGCGGTTCATTCCGCTGTGGCGACCCCAGATTAATAAAGGGACTAAGCCGAATATAAAATGAATGAATAAATATTATAGGCATAGTCGGTAGCACGATCACCCCACAGCAAGAAGGTTGCTGGTTCAATCCCTGGCTGGGTCAGTTGGCATTTCTGTGTGGAGTGTGCATGTACTTGCGGATCCAAATGCAGTTTATTAAGGTCAAGGTCATACAGGCAGAGGTCAGAATCAGGGGCAAAACAATAGCACAAGGGTAATCCAATAGTCATTGTTAATATACAGGCAAGAGGTCTAGGCGAGACTAGGCGCCAATGAACAAGGCAAGAATCACAGGAAAACAAACCGGGAAGAACGCTTCATAATGTTCAGTAATGAAACAACAAGACTCAGCACTGTGTGTGTGCAAGTGTTGTTTATTTATAGTCCATGTAATCAGTTCATCATGATCCTCTGGCTGTGTAAGTGTAATCAATGTAAAACAGGAACAGGTGTGTGCATGACAGGATTTGTATTTTGTGTGGTGGCAGAATTGTAGTCCGAGTGAAAGTGAAGGTACTCCAGCGATTTGCATATTATATTATATTATATTATATTATATTATATTATATTATATTATATTATATTATATTATATTATATTATATTATATTATATTATATTATAGACATTGCACATGCTAGTGAAGGTTGTGGGTGTTTACTGGGGATGGATGGATAAATATGAATTTGTTTGTTGCTAAATTCACTGTAAAAAAATGCTGGGTTCCACACAATTGCTTCATGTTGTCCCAACACAAACCAATAAAGTTAACTTAATTGATTTTTCAAATTTAAGTGTATCACACATAAAACAGTTAAGTTGTCCATGAAAAAAATTTTGTTGTTTGATCAAGCAGGAAATAGTTTTTTTTTTTGTCCGTTATTAAAGGTGACAGAGTTTCCCATTGTTTACATCCTTAAGTCCTTGCTACATACAGTTAAGAAAATATAAGCTACATAAAGCTAGAAAATATGCATAAAAAGATATCAATTTTAACAAATAAAAATAGATGCAGGTTGTGGCTCACAATCCACGGCTTCTTCTTGTATTATTGGAAGGTGTAGCTTTGCACAGAGAGCTATATACATTTTTAAATAATTTTCTGGAATGTTTTAAAATGCTAACATCATCAGAGTTGCAGACTAGGAACAGTTATTTTCTTATGAACAGAGTAATGCACATGTATTTGTGGTAAAGATAAGCCATGTGAATGATGTCAGCATCTGTAAGACCACTGGTCTGCCTCTGGCCAGATGTATTTTTACGTGTGTTTCTAGCTGAACCACAGAGATGACAAAATTGATCAAATCTTTGGGAGGCAGATTTTATATTGAATTCTATCTTTCAGTGATATCTACCTTTGATTTTCTCAGCATGTCATACACGTGTGCATGTATAGTCTATGCCAGGCAACATCACAGCATTGTCGTTAGTCTGAAAAGCATCTCTATTTGACTCCTGCTTCCCTAGAGAGAGAAATGTTGTCTACCACATGTGCTTTTTTGCTCACCTATAGGCTGTTTTCATTCAGAAAAACTCTGAAACATTCTTAGTTTCTTGAGAAACCTCAGGTGTATCATTCTCCAGCGACCTTATTTCCTTATCTGTTTGAAATTATGTAATCAATTGTTTCTTTGTCCTTTGCTTATTTATTTATTTTTGCCTGTTGCTTATGAGAAAATGAGAATAAGAAAAAAAGATGTGCTGGCATAACTCCTCTGTTAAATACTACAATTTTAGATAAACATGTACAATTCATGTCATACTTTTAATGATATACAACATACTTTAAATATTTTATTAATAATAATAATAATAATAATAATAATAATAATCTGTAAACCCTTTATTTGAACTATGTGAAGCACACTAAATGTGTATATTCAGTATAAGCACACACATTTTCACATGTTTTTATGGCTCAAGGTTAAGGCACTTAATGTGATTAATGTAATTTTCTCTTAATTTTAGAGTTTCTCAGTAGGGAGTGTTGGTGAAGTTTGAGTTTGGTGTGGACTTTGGTTTCATTGTGCAGCCGTGAGTTAATAATGTGAAAGGAACAGTCGTTTTGAATTTTAAGATTGTTATTCCTTGTTAGAGAGCTGCTGAGTTAAACCTTAATCTCAGAGTCTGTTTATTGGTTGGTTATTAATTTCTCGTAAAAGGTTTGGATCCCCCGCGTTGTTTAATGGGGGGCAAAGTACAACCATTCCTGTTTAGTATGAGACTGCTTTAAAGGGAAGATGAAGGCTCTGGAATTTTGTCAGAATTGCAGCAGAGAATGGAATGAATGGAATGTATTCTATTTTAAGTCAAATCATTATGACCTCATTGACGCAGAGAAAGCCACTCCTTTACAAGACACTTAAACACTTAAGCAGTCAGCTGGAGCTTATCTACAACATAGACAATACATCCCATATTTAGGTGTTACAGGGAAGAAAATGGCACTGTTTGATTTGACTTATAAGGGGGAACTTATGAATCAGCTGAAATTGGGACAGATAAAGACATGGAAATACACAAATAGGTTCAACTCAAGTTCGTAAAAGTTTCTTATAGTGGATATAACCATCTTTAGGGTTTACAGGAAATAGTCAAAAAAGAAAGAGAAAAATGTCCCTATGCCAGAAAGATGTAAGGCAGTTTTGAAACGCCAAACTGGTAAATCAACAAAATGTAATTAAATGTGGAGGATTTAAAATGCAGCAAAATGAAAATATCTTTCTTTCTGAAATGATATTTAAAGGCCACATGGAAAACTGAAAATGATATGAAAGAGGCAGAAATCCCAGTATGATGATGCTGATGGCTAGATATAACATGAGAAAAGTATTTTAGTATTAAGAGATAAAGAAACCAAATCCCTCTTTTCAGTGGAGTCCTGAAGTAAGGGCACTCCATTGATAGAGAAGATGGGGAAAATAGAAACCTTGAGGCTTAGGAGGACATCTTATATCCTGTGTGACGGCAAGGCCACTGTGGCTTAGAAATGTTGTATTTTCTACTTCCATACCCAGATTTGTCCAGTTATGAATCTGCAAATAAATATGCAAATAAATCTGAATGTCAAGGTCTGATTGCCTTTCCCCTTTGAGTTAAGACCTTAAAAGAATGTTCCAGCTTCAAAACTTGTTAAGCTCTGTCAATCACGTTACTGCAAAAAGATTTGCTTCATTTTAGAAATTAAATGATGAGTCAAAATATTAGGTGCCATTGACCTGCATTTTTGAATTACTAAAGATATTTAAAATAAGGTTGTGCAGACCCGATCACATGATCGGAAATCAGACCTGATCACGCTGTTTCAGACTCGATCGGAATCGGACGTTACCTCCCGATCAGGACTCAAATATATATAACAACACCTTGGAATTATAAGGTTCTATCTGCGTTCTGAATGATTTTGAGATATTGAGCTTCAAAGTTTTTGCATTCCATAGCAAACAGTATGTGTGTAACATTTGTTTTTTTTTTTTTATAAAAAGTCTTAAAATGTAAACAACTTATAAAAAACATCCCATAATGTAAACAAGTTGTCAATTAATAAGAATATGTCAATAACTCAATTTTGACAAAAATATCAGAAAGAACCTTATAATTCGATAGTGACGATATGTGTATATATAAATATTCTCATTATTTTATAACACATCAATAGTTATGCGGTGGCACAGAGTTAGACCTCTTTCCTGATGTGTGTGGCATGACATCACTTTGTTGCTGAGACGCTATTGGTAAAATGCAGGCAAAGTAGAACACGGAAGCAGCTTGAAGCAGAACATAGATATATACACTAGATATCGCATAGGGACCCTGAGCATGCGTCAATAGCGCCGCCACATTGGTACAGTGCTCCTAGTACAAAAGTCATTCAACCGCATTAGTCAAGACAGTGTGCCAATGTGAAGATGCTGGACTTTAGCGCTGTGTGGGTGTAGTAAGGAGCAAACAAAGCACAAAGGCATCACATTTCATAGGTAAGATTTAGTTTTTTTATGTTTTTGTATGTTATGAACTTTTGTGCTTAACAAGTAATGTTATTGATGATAATACAGTCTCTTGCTGCATTCACCATAAGGCAAAGTAGCACCAACTCGCACTAAATTCTAGACTTATGCTAGTTTTGTTGAATAAAATAAGCAAACAATGTTTCTGCGGTGCTAGAAACATGTATTATTGTCGGCTAAGTGAACGAGTCGTTCATAACGGAGATTCATTCACAAACGGATCGCTCCCTCCGTCAGAATGAGAAGTGAAAGCAGGAGAGGGGTGTTTCAGGACATGGATTAGATCAAATTAAACAGGGATGGAGGGTAATGCATTTCCATGCACACAAACACACGCTCTTTGTCGGCAATGCCCGTGCGGTCACATCCATTAATGTAGAAAAGTGGTGTAAAATTATAATATTTTGTAATTTAAAAAAATATTTGCATCCTGACCACCAGGGAAAACTCCCGATCATAGATATATGTGTATATGTGTATTTCTCTGGCTTTGGATGGCCACAGTCCTCCACTTCAGCTTGGTCCCGCATTCATTACAAAGGAGCGCTACCCTGTACTAAAATGGAGGCTCTACTGGCGCATTCATTCTAATAGACAACAGCAGGGTAGGCGACATCTAATGTATATATCTATGGAAGCAGAAAGCGTGAGTATATCTGTGGTCTGGAGGTATTATAAAGTTGATGACGTCAACATTGCCATAGGAAACTGTGAGATATGTAAACTTGGGTTTGTCTGCCGGGTGTTTTAAGTTGAGGTGTTGTTTGTTTTTATATTAGATTTTATTATTATTTACTTTTGCACTAAACTCCAGAAGTGAAGAATTGATGTTATTTACTACTTGATTGTTCAAGCTACCTCACAAAAGTGCTCTGTTTGTTAACAGCGTTGTTGAATGTTAAAATAAGGTGAATTAAATAAAACATAAGGAACATCCTGAATCTGTTTCTTTCGCTCTTCTTTATTGCAGATACTCAAAATCAAATGACTCGAGGGCAAAAAAACCTGATCGGGACATCCCTAATTTAAAAACAAATTTTTATATTTATAATCCATATTATAAGCTACTTGTATGCAGCATGAATGGGAACAAATGAAGTGTTTTGACTTTAACTGAATTTACAGTTCTCCTAATGAAAAAAGATAAAATAAGTGCATTTTTTTTTTCAGTTTTTGTGTGATCCCTTTAAAGTAAAATGCTCACTAACTAAATACAACTGATTTGTTCTTGTTGTTGTACTGTTTTTGTCATTGACTGTTACATTCTTAAGGATTTAGCATGAAGTTTAATCATTAGCTCACGCTGCTTGAGGTCCATTAAACTCTTGGGAGGCCACGATTTATAGCTGAATCAACAATAACACAATGAACTTCAGTGATTTACCATGGCTTTGAGAAGGTGGCTTCCTGCATTAAGAAGCCTAATAATAAATTATGATTTCTTGATCACCTTAGTCCTATATACAGTGTATATGATTTAAATAGACTTACTGTGGTCTGCACAACAAACTTAAGCAGAGAAATACAGTTTGATCAACTGCTAATCTCAATATGCATCACCAGTCATATTGTTTGTTAAAGATTTAATAATAAGGAACTAACATTTAGCTTAAAAACTAAAATCATTTTCTTTGCCTATAAAGCTGTTTTAAAAGCTTGCAAACTGATCCTAGTCCACTGCACACTCCCCTGTTAGATGTTAATGAGTTACGCACAAGTTTTGAGTAATTTTCCACTACAAAGTGAAAACCCAGGCCCAAGTGCATCCTGCTAATGGCCCTCCAATGATGTGACTCACAACAGGAAGAGCCTTTGGTTTGGTCTGCCTGTGTCAAAATTCCTCTCACATTCCTGTGAGTCAATGCAAGTAGGTGATAGGTTGACCATCAGGCTGAGGTGAAAAGGTTTACATGTATATGCCTCCCACTTGGGGTCAAAGATCAGGGCTAAATTTTCATAGCATTGTAGAGGACTTGGATCGGGTTTCAAATTCATTCATTTAAATTGTGAGTGTGATGAAAATTAAATCAAATAAGAATTCTGAATATTGCTTGTTTGGTAATGGTACATACACTTTAAATGTGGTCTTAAGATGGTATGTTTGTGAGCACGTGACCCAGGACCACAAAACGAGCCTGATTGATCAGATTTTTTTGTCAATAGTCAAAATTATTGATTTATCCTTTATGCCAAATTGTTTTTAGAATATTAAGTAAAATCATATCCATGATGAAATTGACCATAAATATATAACATATATATAATTTTTGATTAGTAATGTGATAAGAGCTTACACCATAAAAAAGGATGGGCTCCACACAACTCCTTCATGTTGTCCCAACACAAATCAGTTATGCTAACTTAATAGTTTTTACAAATTTAAGTAGATTGAACATAAAACAATTAAGTTGTCCCCAAAAAACCTTAAGAATTGTGTTGTTTCAACTCATTTTATATAAGTAGTTTAAACAAGCAGCAAAAGTCATTTTTGAGTGTATTTTGTACAATTTTAAGCATGTTTGTTCATTATATATTTTTTAAACTCTCAGACAGAAGATTTCCAGTTGTATATCAACCAAATATTCTCATATTTCAAACCAAACATCAATTTATTCAGCTTTCAGATAATGTATAAATCTCAGTTTCCAACTGTGACTGGTTTTGTGGTCTAGGGTCACGTATTGTTGGCTTGGCTTTTTGAAGCATAAGGTTAAACGTGGTGTTATAAAGTGGCCTGTCAAAGGTCATGGGTCGATCTGCAGGGCAATGACCCTAAACACTTTAAAAACACTCAGGAATGGTAGAAAACAAACACTCGACTGTGGCCAGCAATTAGCACTGGTCTAATTGACATTGAATACAAAGCTCATTAAGTTATAGTGGGTTTATATGTATGCAAAGATGCAACAATTGACTGTTCTAGATACTGTACACCTGCCATCTTGTAAATGGTCATTGTTTTGGAAAATCAATCAGTTTTTAGAAAATGCATTTCAGTCTCTTGTTGAAAAAATACAATAAAACGTATTTAAATTCCTGAAGAATTGGAATGATCTTTCACAGATGAAAATGTGTTGGTTTGGGTTTTTATATGTATTCTCCCAATATGAAGCTATAGAAAAAACTAAAAAACATTGAAATTATATTAGTTTCACTGGGTGTAGGTATGTACAGTATTTGAGTAAAATGTCAATATTTGTTTTATTTTATTAACCTTTTTTCCAAATTGCTAAACATTTTTTGTAAGAATATTTATCATCTTGAAAATGGCAACTGATAACAATTACAAATATTTAAAAAAATGTATGATTAAAATTCTAGCAAATATTGTATTACTAACCCTTCTGAGGTAAAAAAAAAAATAAAACTTTATCTTAACTAATTGTAATTTTTTGCTTTAAATGACAAAATTTTTAATTTTAATTAAGAAGAAATGTCATTAGTATTTTTCATGTCTTAAACTTAGAATTATGATTTTTAATGCAAAGAATGCAAATAGTATATTAATTTTCAAAAAGTCATAGCTGGTTATGTTATTTAATGCTTTCGCCTTTTATTGTGTGAGTTTAATAAAATCATTCAGTTGTACTGCATTTTCATTCCGTTTATGCAACAGAAAACTACTGTTAGATACCTGAAAAACCTGAAAAGCGCTGTTTATTTTGCTAGTATCCTTGCTATAATGTATTCATTTCGTACTGTATTTTGCTTGTAGAGTTTTTTTCTTTATTTTAATTTTTTTTCTGATTTCATGTACCTTTTTACTTATTTCATGTACTGAACCATACCGAAACTGTGAGCCTAAAACAGAAAGGGAAGTCTGTATTGTGGCACCACTAGATACATGATTTTTAAGAGAGAAAATCTGTAATTGTTTTTTACAATTGTTGTACACCACCCCCTCGTCCTTCTTGCAGGCACACTGACATTTAACTCACATCATAATTTGCTTATTTATTAGCCTACGTATAAAGAAAATTATGCATTCATTATTACTAGACCTAGACTAGACTAGGTTTTTCTCTCTTCGTCGTTAGGTAAGACATTTTAAAGTGAAGCCCAATATCCGGTAATGAGGCCTTATTGTAATGCAGTGGCTGGTCAAGAGCCATCACCCAAATTACTCTCCACATCCCTCTTATTAAATCAAAAAGGTCAATCAAATATCTACTCCGCACACATTTTTTCTTCTTCCTGTTGTTATAGCTACATGACCATGACCCTCTTCTGGTTCACAGCTCCTTTTGCAGTATGTGGGCCAGATAACACATAAGATCCTAGTAAGGCTCAGCTATGGCTGACATCGGTAACTATCAACTTCTGGCTGACTTTGGGATTGCATTTGGAAAACACGCAAAAATGAACACAGGTGTAACGTTAGCAGACATCTGCCACCCCACACTTCAGTTGCCAAGACTTCTGTGCGAGTTTGGCATTCTTCCCCCCTGTCATTTGCTTCAGGTAAGTGATATTTTGGCATTTAAAGTGAGTTTACTTAAATATTCAATATTAAATATAAAAGTTAGGACTCATTGAGTGATTAGTTATTCATTTAATTAAGAAATGCGTCGAGTTAAATAGTATTTTCCTCTCTGAACGTGTTTACATAACATTAGCGCTTCAACAGTTGGCTCTTTAATTTAACATTAGCATTAAAGTTATTGCCAATTTCCAATTATGACAGAATACGGTTTATTTATTATAGATAAATATCAATTTGTGTAAATGTTCAGTCACGTTTCAGTGTGGTTTAGTAAGGTTTAAAATAAAAGCGGTCCCATTCGTTTTCAAAGATTAACCTATGTTAGCTCTGTTTTGATCATTTTAACAGTTAAAAGGATAGTTCACACAAAAGTTGTAATTGTCATTATTTACTTTTCCTTCTCTTATTCCAAACCTGTTTCATTACTTTCTTCTGTTGAACACAAAATAATATATTTTATAGAAACCTGAAACCTGTTTTTCCTTGTTTCTAGTCCAAATATATATAAAAAAATCTAAAATAAAAAAGTCCTGCCACTTTATTTAAAAAATCTGTACACATAGCCCAATGTGTCAAAACCCAGAAAGTGTCAAAAATGAGTTCCAGGCAATATGGGCTGAAAATGTAAGTCAAGTGCAGGCCAGAAGATAATGACCTAGTAACTAGTGCTTAAGTTAATGTTCACAAAGCTGGAACACTTTAGATTTGCAGAAAACTGATTTTAAACTTAACTTGGATATTTATCATTAACAATTTATTGCAATTGTTCAAATAATGTGTAATCGGTAAAAAACAATGAGTTTGAAAATGGTCAATATTTGAAAATATATAATATTTGAATGAATATTTAAAAATGTCACAGATTACATGTATTTGGTTTCACCACACAGTTTAGTATTTTGGTTTGTATTGTTATTTTGCAGCTGTACCTCCAGGTTGTATCGCTGATCATATTATTTAAATTCTTCTTCACTGCAGATGCTGTCAGAGTGCTGCCCCTCACTCCCCTCATTGAGCGTAAAACAAAAATATTGCTGTGAAATTCAGTCTATGTCCAATCTCTGAAGAATTTTTCACTGCTTTTAACTTGACCTGCAACTTGTCAAGCACTTGAACAGAAGGCATTCTACGACAATACTTGTCACCAAGGAGGACACCGGTACCAGAAACACGGCAGCCCAACTCAGTCTAAACAGGCTAAATTGGACTTTTGAGCAGGATCGGAAAATCTTCTGAATGTGAAGGGAAGTGTAGCTGCTTATGGGGCCGTTCACATATTGCATCTTTAGTGCACGCAGGATCACATTGGGATTGCATATTGTACGCACTCACATTTCCCAAGCTCACCCAGTTGAAAATCACGAGTCACGCGGCAAGAACTGACAGATCAGCTTCAGGCTTTGTGTGGAATATACATTTTTGTAGACTAATTACCTCAGACACACACAGAACATCCAAACACTTCAGTGCTTTTTCATACTATGGATGTCAGTGGTTACGGGTATCCAGTTTTCTTCTAAATGTCTTCTCTTGTGTTTAAAAAAAAGACAAACAGGTTTGGAGCAAGTGAATGATGAGAGAATTTTACATTTTGAGTGAACTCTTTATGTCTTTTGAAAATGTCAGGCTTCTGTGATCAACCCATTGTAATGTTTTTCAGTAAAGATTAAATTACAGAAGAGCTGCAGTTTATTCTGTATTTTTATAGATTTATTTTATGTTTTAAAAGTCACTTCAAAGTAAAGTAATTAGTAATCAAATTTTTACATGAAGTAATCAGTTATTAATCTATTTACTTTTTACCTCTGTAATCTATTACTTTTTAAAGTAACTTTCCCAACACTGTATATTCATATACACTACCAGTCAAAAGTTTGGGGTCAGTTTTTTTATAAGTTTTTTTTTAAGAAAGTTATTCTGTTCATCAAGGCAGCATTTATTAAACGTAAAAAATTACTATCATTAATTACAATAATAATAAACATTAGAGTGATTTCTGAAGGATCGTGACAATGAGGACTGGAGAAATAAAGCTGAAAATTCATCTTTAAAATCACTGGAATAAAGGATTCATTTAATTGATAAACTACTTTAGAACAGTTATTTTATAGTGCAATAACATTTCACAATTTTACAATTTGTACTGTGTTTTGATGAAATAAATGCAGCCTTGGTGAGCAGGAGAAGCTTATTTTAAAACATTTAACAATCATACTGACCCCAAACTTTTGACCAATATATATATAAATATATATTTAAAAAAAACATATGTACATTTATATGTATTTATGTACTGTATGTTTTATATCATCTTTGCATCAAATAAATATTTATATTTAACAATTGTTTCTATTTTTTATTCTATTTTGTATTTTTCTATTTGTTGTATGTTGTTAAAATGTTTTCTAACTCTTTATTTGTCTAAATTTTGTTCAATAATTGTTTTATCTGAATGTAATTTGCATTGATTAAAGTAAACTATTTGATTGTAATTTTTGTTGTGTGATTTACTCAGTTAATATATGTGGTCAGCCACATGTGGGCCACAGAACTCAGCCCTTGAATACAAGGCCCATAAAAATGTATTACTTGGCTCAAGCTTGATGGAGTTGTGGCACTGCTTTGGTTCGGTTCTGGCTAAAAGGATGTGGGCCAGTTGGGCCGGGGAACACTAACTGATCTGGGCCACATCTTAGCTGTTTATTTGGGTCAGATCAGGGCCATTTTAGCTTGATTTGGACATCTGCTATGTCTTAGCAAAATGGTACAAAAACCTCCACAAGGTTAGATTTACTCTTAAGAAAAGCAACCATGGGTTTGTTATTTTAATCATAGTTTATCCATGCTATTATAGTAAAACTGTGGTTATACAAATGCTAATCAGTAGGCTAAAATGGTTACATTTTACTATAATAAAAACCATGGTTAGGCGACGCAGTGGCGCAGTAGGTAGTGCTGTCGCCTCACAGCAAGACGGTCGCTGGTTTGCTAATTGTTAACTAGCTTCTGCAAACTGCTAACTTGTTTTAGAGCCAGCATAGCAAATTGGAAGTATGTCATTGTAAGTTTTTAGCATGTTAGCACACTGCTAGCACGGTTAGCATATTTTAAATAAGACAAAAATATCATTTTGTGTTCTTTTGTTTATGAAGATTTGAAACATACAATACACAATTCATACAATCAGGCATTATTTACATTGTTCCTATATAGGATAGCACATTTTAGCATGCTTCAGCTTGCAAATTATAACATATTTAGCATGTTACAAGTCTGTATAACACACTTTAACAAGTACCTTCTAGCATAAATTTATAGCATACACACACATGTTTTGGTTTGCTGAACATCTTTGTAATTTTCTAACATGTTTTTGATCAAGCAACAGGTAGCTAGGCTACTATTTTTAGTCCAAAAAATTAAATTTAGTGCACTGACAACCATGTTGCAAGGGTTACCACTTTTAATACAAAAAAATAAGGGACGCATACTTTTTTGCAGTAACACCTATCCAAACATAAACAGCACATACATAACCTAGCTACAAATTTTAACTAGTAAAGTTTTTATATAGCCTATTTCTAATTTTAAAATATGGAAAGTTGCAATTTAGTAGTTTATTTTCTTTACGTGGGTGTTGTTTATTAATGTATTAAATGTAATGTTTCATATAATAAATGAATGCTTGTGTCTGACTTAACCTTAACAAACAAATCATACTATTACATTGGAATGTGATCCACTTACATTGTATTTACAGAATTTTTACAAATTACAATTTGTGACCCGGGCAACGCAGTGGCGCAGTAGGTAGTGCTGTTGCCTCACAGCAAGAATGTCGCTGGGTCGCAGGTTCGAACCTCGGCTGGGCTGGGTCAGTTGGCGTTTCTGTGTGGAGTTTGCATGTTCTTCCTGCGTTTGCGTGGGTTTCCTCCGGGTGCTCCGGTTTCCCCCACAGTCCAAAGACATGCAGTACAGTTGAATTGGGTAAGCTAAATTGTCCATAGTGTATGAGTGTGAATGTGTGTGTGGAAGTTCCCAGAGATGGGTTGCGGCTGGAAGGGCATCCGCTGCGTAAAAAATTGTGCTGGATAAGTTGGCGGTTCATTCCGCTGTGGCGACCCCGCAAGGGACAAAGCCGACAAGAAAATGAATAAATGAATTTGTGACCCAGTGTGTGAAAACCAGGCCAAATCCAATTCTGAGATAAAGTTTGATTTTAGCCATTCATTTTACTGTGATTTTAGTTGTTGACATGGTTTTACTCAGTTAATATTAATATTTTAATTAATTTCAGACTCAGTTAATATTCATATTTATATTATTTTCACAGACTCAGTTAATATTAATATTTTATTATTTTCACAGACTCAGTTAATATTAATATCTTTATTATTTTCAGACTCAGTTAATAATAATATTTTTATTATTTTCACAGACTCAGTTAATATTAATATTTTTATTATTTTCAGACTCAGTTAATATTAATATCTTTATTATTTTCAGACTCAGTTAATAATAATATTTTTATTATTTTCACAGACTCAGTTAATATTAATATTTTATTATTTTCAGACTCAGTTATTATTAATATTTTTATTATTTTCACAGACTGTTCTTTATTTCATGTAGGAAACAGTAAATTACAAAGACAAATGACTCCAGCTAGGTTTTCACAGACTAGGTCACATTTTTAAAATTATTCAGCAATTAACATAAATATTGTTGATAATAATTACTTGGACTTGGGATACGAAGAACTGTCTAACTGTACTTTGATTTTTGTGAGCTGTCATTGCGGGAATGGTGCTCTTGGAGGCATGTTGTCGCATGTCTGACAGACCACCATGAGCCACAAAGAACCCTCTCCGACAGTTGCTTGATAACAATTTCGGCTAACAATCTGCAGCCAAGTATTTGTTTCCTCCCACTCTCTGCGGTATTTTTACAATAGCTTGCGTTTAAGCTCTGAAACTTTAAAACGTGGGGGTTACCTGGAGAAGCATCTGCCATTTTTTTTATATTACTCTCTGCCAATAGTTGCCGGACTCTGCTTAAAAGACCCGCCCTCCTCACTGGACAGTTAAAAAGACCAATCAAACTAACGATGACTTCAAGTATTACCCAATCAAAAGTAGGAAATGAGGCATCTTCATAAAATGCATGTGGAATGATTTGCTTAAGAAGCTTCTTTTAAAAAAGGATAAAAAATACTGGAAAAACCCGTCCCGTATTGATTCAAAACAGGACACGCAATTTCATTCTCAAATATGGGACGATTCCGTATTTTAAGGGACAGGTGGCAACCCTACATGTGGCATACTGTATTGCACAGTCCATAATTTTGGCTTATTGTATCATTTTCAGACATTATCAGGCAAGTTTGATACATTTTATATAAATCATGTTATATATTTTTTATATCTAAGCGAAGATGCTCATGCAATCAGGTTCATTCAGATAGCATCTAAGAAGACGATCAGAATGGATTGTTCTCAGATAAATCTCTGCATACACAGTAGTTGTTGATTTCAAATGCTCTTTTTTCGACTCTGTGTTCCTCATCTGTTCGTGCCCTCATGAACGCTGCGTTCAGAGTCTGTCTGTTCCCACAATGCCTGCTGTCCCTCACTCACCTCACACACCGTACACTGAAGTAGCAGACCTCCACATGCCCCAAGGCACTCTTTATCTCTTCAAACGAAATTAGGAAGAGCAGAGAAAGGACAAAGAGAGGCAGAGAGAGACAGACTGATATGGCTGGAGAGACATATTCATTGTTCTCCAGCCTCCATGACTCTGGAGCTTGAGATGTTGTTATCTCACATAGGAGCAACTAAGGATGCAGACATGGCCTTAAATTGAGGCTTTTTTGGGGGGAGGGAAAGATTTTTTTATCAGTAAAGTGGCAAACACAGAAATTACAAAAGGCACAAAATATACAAGAAATTGGGAGAAATTAGTCAAATATTTAGAATATTATTTGATCTAATGAGCAGTTCCTTTTATATGGTAGTTTATTTTTTCTGCTTGCGCATTAGTATGTTGAAACTGTAATATTTAATAATAATATTTTAATGTTTAATCCATGGTCTGCTGAATTTTTTGATTCTGATTGATTGGAAGGTGTGCAATAAAATTGTTTATACCACCGTTCTGTCTGATTGGCTGATAGTCATGTGATATTTTGCAATATCAAAATTCGGACAGCCTCTTCACTCTTCTGTATTACTCTGCCCACACAGAGTGACAGCAGATCCATAAACTACAGTTTGACAAAAATTGCAGCTGTTGGACAACATAATGTACTCTTGAGGCTTTTTAGGCGAGAATGTAATAGTTTAGATTGTAACTATGCAGTTTATTTATCAGGATAGTGCCTATTTTGGAGATAGCACATCAGCATCCATCAGCCTGTCGTTGAGCAGAGCAAAGGCGGTTGACATTGTCTATCCATAAAATGGCAACAGATAAGCCCGTAGAGGAGAAAAACAGCTAACTGATCAAATCATTATTAAACTGGTAAGTGACACAAAAGTCAATCTCTCTCTTTTTTGTGTTGTAGTGCTGTAATTATATCCTAGTAATTGTAGTGTATTGAGTGTGAGATGGGACTCCCATATCAGCAATGTATGTAATTTGTGTTGGCCACTCTTTGTATAACCCTGAGTTACTTTTTGGTTGGCTTTCTGTTTGTTTCTAATGAGTCTCCTGGTTTCGTTACTGCAGACTAGTTTAGTATAAAAAAAGAAAGAAGAAATACCCGCATGTGTTTAACGTTTTTTCTTATCGCAAACACAACAGTAATCTGGTAGTGTTTGCGTTGCTTTGTTTTTTCAGGGTTAATTATTGTGATCTCCCGATTGCAACAGAAAAGTACTGGAAAATCTCTGTAGACTGATGGCAATTCATGCCGTTCAGCCTTATAATCTTTAAATGTCAGCAAAAACACCTGTTTTGTCATCACTTTAGACATTACGCTAGAGAATCATTCAAATACTAGCTCTAAAATGACGTTTGTGAAGTAACAACAGTTTCTGCTGTTCTGACATCAGTTGCCTCGTGCCAACGCATGCCTCCCACCAGTGGCGATATACAGCCATATCGCACTGCTACTCGTGTGATATTGTCATTTAATAGGTAGTTTAAGTTGGTTTAGATCACAGTTTGAAATTAATGTGCATAGACCAGAAATAACCATAGCTACTTAGTGACAGTTGCTGGAGCTGGATCTGTGTAATTTCGAGGGCAAAGGTGTTTGCTTAAAAATGAGTGTGAAGTGGTAGCTAATACATGTTACTATGAGCTATACTATGTTATAACTGATGAAACTCTTGCTGGGCATTAAAGGATTTTAAATGCACTTTCTGGAGGCAGCCGCAAAATCTTTTAATGCTGGGCAAGTCATTGATTATCCCTTACATATTTAATGCAGTAGTTACTAATATTCATTAAATTGTATTAATTATTTATTAATTCACTGACTTTCCTTCAGCTTATTCCCTGCTTTATCAGGGGTCGCCACAGCGGAATGAACTGTTAATTACTCTGGCATATGTTTAACACTGCATATGCCCTTCCATCTGCAATCCAGCACTGAGAGTACACCCCTCAGTGCTGAGAAACATCCACACCCTCTCCAATTCACACACTCATACACCAAGGCCAATCTGGTTTGTCCAATTCACCTAAAGAGCTCAGGAATTTATATCATGGTGAGTTGTGATCAGCCTTTTTGGACAAAAGCAAACCAATGGAAATCATAACTGATGAAGCTGATAGTAATTGTAGTAATTATAGTAATTGCTTTTAACAAAACATCTTACAAACACACAGAGTAAAATGGACTGATGTGTATACCTTTATAAATGCTCTATGTGTGTCTGAGAATCTTAAAATTTGCATTCCATATCATTCTGTCTCCAGCTGTAAAGTGTAACTCGAGAAGCAGAGTGCAGATGTAAATATGCAAACTTCACACAGAAAGGCCTCCTGGTCCAGTGACCTTCTTTATTCAATAATTAAATAAAAATTATTAATAAAAATATTGATTAGATTAAAATAAACATAATTAGTTTTTTTAATATTAGATTTTAAATGAATATTCTATAATATTCTATTTTATTCTATAATATAAAATAATATTCTTAAACAAATGTATGTAAATGTAATTATTAATTGGTTAATATAATAAGAAAATACTCTAATCAGAAAAGCAATACTAATCTACATATTTTACAAATATATTTATGTATAACAATATTTTTTTAATAACATTAATTACAATATAAATTAATTTAGAATATTTATAAATGTAGTGTTTATAAAAGAAAATATGTAGATACATTTTAGATTTTAAGATGAGGGTCCTTATATATGTTCATAGTTGGAGCTCTATGGCATCTAAAGATTTTTTATATTTAATAAATTTGCAAAGACTTCAAACATCTTTCACATTGTCATTATTGGGTATCGTTTGTAGAATTTCTGGAAAAAAAACAATATAAGACAGAAAAAAACATGATGGTGAACATATTCCCTTCTTTCTTTCTTTAAGAAGAATCTTGTTCTTGGAACTAAGCATGACAGCAAAATGTACAGCTTTGGCATTTTGTGCTTGAGGTGGAAAATATATAGACTAATTTACTGAAATCGCATCTGTAACCTTTTCAAATGATATGATAAAGCACCACCATTTCCTAAGAAAAAGACACTCTTATTGTTGCATCTGCCATAATGATAAAATATGCTAGAAAACGATGCCCCATGGCACACAGTGAATATTCATGCATCTATGCTTGTGTGTAAACGATAGCGTCCACATGCTGGTTGTAGGAGGAATCAGGCCGGTGTGTCACTGTGTGCGGAGACACGTCTGCGTCACTGAAATCATTGCTTGCTGACGAGGGTTATTGTGCTCCGCATAGCAACAGCTTTATGGTTTTGCTCACTCCCCCGCAAAGCGCCCACTTGGCTTGAGGGAGACACTGTCAGAAACACCCAGCTGCCCCTTCCTCCTTCTCTATATGTTTCTGCTGCTTTTTCTGTCCGTACTACACACTCATTCACTCTTATAATACATTCTTTTCCCTGCATGATCTGCTAAAAACACTTATACACTCTCATTTACACACATACACTACGAACAATTTAGCTCACCCAATTCACCTATACCGCATGTCTTTGGACTTGTGGGGGAAACAGGAGCACCCAGAGGAAACCCACACAAACACAGGGAGAACATGCAAACTCCACACAGAAATGCCAACTGACCCAGCTGAGGCTCGAACCAGCAACCCTCTTGCTGTGAGGCGACAGCGCTACCCACTATGCCACCACGCCGCCCCCCCTTTTGTGTTCAACAGAATAAAAAACATGTTCAGAACAAATGGAGAGTCAATAAATGATGACAGAATTTTCATTTAAGCGTGAACTATCTCTTTAAGAGCCTTTATTGTTGTGTTTTATGTTTAGGGTTTAAGAGTGCAAAGAAAACAAAACAAAAAAATATGTTTTCACAATTTTAAAAAATACGTTTTAATAATACGTTAATAACATAAGATTTGACATATAGACCATTTCAAAGTGGTGATGTCATTGGCCCATGAACATTTCCTGCTTGTTGTCAAACTATTAGTTATAACTGTAACAAGAGGCAAGTCTATGATAACTTCAGGTTAAAACACCTGCCATAGGATTCTTTATCAATATGTGGAGCTTTTTTGAAATCTTGGAAGCTGTGGAAATTAAAAATGTAAACCAGAAAATACGTTAGGACCATTGTTATTGTTTACATCCCTCAAAATAGTCTATACAGTATTGTATGATGACTGACATATTTTATGGATAAAAAGAGATACTTTTGTAATACTGAAGTTGTGGTCTTTCAAAATATGTCAAATGATACTTGAAAAGTCAGAAAATCATGCATTTCATGTATTTATACATGTTAAGATGTATTGTTGCATCCATATTTAACAGAACTGCACATTTTATTGCAAGTAAAACATCAACACTGAAATTCAAATCTTTCATGTTTTATTATAAAACAATAACATAACAGTTTTGCATTTGCTATAAACACTGTACACACACAACAATCTGGGTTTGACAGTTATTACCAATGCATCAAATGAAACAGTTAGGACTTAAATAAATACATTATACTTCGTAAATTTAAGAAACAACCAAGGCAAAGATGGGCATAATTTGGAAATGTCACAATCCAGTAAATTACTTGATGTTTACATATCTAACAAAATGCTTTTATCAGTTTAAAAAACCATAATACATATGCAAAATGACCTCATTTTCACTGAGAAATGCTACATTGTCACAATTTATATTAGAGGCCGCATTTGAAAATGTGTCTAATTTAATTGCATAGGGACTAAGATGGATTCAGCCAACAATTGCACTTACTAGCCACGGTAAAACTTACAATTGTAGAAAGAGTGATCAGACAGTTTACAATGTATATTAAACAGTGAGCATTTACTGTACTGTTGTTATACTTCAAATCTAAACTGAACATTCTTAGAACATTCGGGAATACAGGACCATTCACACAAATCATCTGCATTAAAAAAAATTATAATTATGAAACTGGAAGTTTAAAATTTGAACAGCTTTAAACATGGCCGGTGCCTTAAATGTGATGCTCATGGTATAATACGCAGAAAATAGACAAAAAATGTGTGACCGTTTTGTTAAAAATAGCACAGATGAAATGCTGTGTGAACTGTCCTTAAGATTATCAACTTGCAAAAATCCAGTTGAGTTAAATAATCAGTCTTTGTTCCAATATGGATTCCATAAAGGGCTTATCCCTGATTCTTCCACCACTTTGAGGAGGAACTGTGAAACTACTCAGTCCGTTTTCTTCCAAATACAGCAGACATGCTCCTCACAATACCTTTGAACCCTGCGGTGCCCTTTTTGAGCGCTTTTGCTTCTCGAACGAGCTCGAACAGTTGATGAAACACCATCAAAACACCATGGTACGTCTCGGCAGCGGACACCTCAAAAAACCCACAGTCCGCTGAGAGCGCCAGCAGCCGGCCCTCCTCACTGGACACTGTACGTCTGTGCTGGAGGTCTCGTTTATTCCCCACTATGATGATTTGAGCTGTGCTGGCCAGTTTTTGCTTGGCTTGTTGTATGCACTGTACTTGTTGCCGCACCACATTAAAGCTGGCACGGTCACAGATGCTGTAAACAAGGATATAGCCATCTGCCCACTGCAACTGCCTGTCACTGATGTATCCGGACTCTTCGGCATTCTGAAACAACACATTGATGCGTTCATTTAATTCACTTCTGTACTCCAGTTGTTGCCAGTAAAGCTGAATTAGGTACCAGCAAATGTTCATTTTTTAGTAATTGTCTATTAGAATAGCCTACAACTTCCCCAATAATTACAACAGAACTCTTTATTTTTCTTTGTTGGTCAGTTTTAAGATACAGATATTCATGAGACACATGTACAGTGAGGGAAATAAGTATTTAATCACACTGTGATTTTTCAAGATCTCCTAATTAGAAATCATGGAGAGGTCTAGAATTTTTAGTATAGGTGCAATTCCACTGTGAGAGACAGAATCTAAAAATAAAAATGCAGAAATCACATTGTATGACTTTTTAACAATTTATTTGTAAATTACTTTGTGAAATAAGTATTTGATCACTTGCTTTTCAGCCAAACTTCTGACCCTCAAAGACCTGTTATTTTGCTTTAAAATAGTCCAGCTACATTCTGCTCATGATTCTAATTTAGTAGCACTTGTTTGAGGTCACTAGCTGTCATAAAGACACCTGTGCACCCAACAATCAGTCAAAAGTCTAAGTAGCAACATGGCCAAAACCAAAGAGCTGTCAAAAGACACAAGAGATGAAATTGTAGACTTTCATAAAGCTGAAACTGCTACGGGGCAATTGCCAAGAAAGAGCAACTGTTGGAGTAATTGTCAGAAAATGGAAGAGGCTAATGATGACTGTCAATGTCCTTCAGACTGGGGCCCCACGGAAGATCTCTCCTCGTGGGGTATTAATGATGCCAAGAATGGTCTAGAATCAGTCCAGAATTATGCGGGAGGAGCTGATCAATGTTGTGAAGAGAGCTAGGACCACCGTTTTTAAGGGTACTATCAGTAATACAGTAAGATGTCCTGTTTTAAAACCATGCATCGCACGGAAGGTTCCCCTGCTTAAGTTAGCTCATGTCAAGGCCCATCTGAAGTTTGCCAGGGACCATCTGGATGGTCCAGAGTATTCATGGGAGAAAGTCCTGTGGTCAGATGAGACCAAATAAAACTTTTTTTTTAACTCTATTCACCGAATTTGGAGGAAGAAGAATGATGTGTATCATCCCAATAATACCATACCTACAGTGAAGCATGTGGCTGGAAGCATCATGCTCTGGGGTGTTTTTCTGCACAGGGGACAGAACGACTGCACTGTATTAAGGAGAGGATGAACGTGGCCATGCATTGTGAGATATTGGGCAAAAACCTCCTTCCCTCAGTCAGAGCATTAAAGATGGGTCGTGGCTGGGTCTTCCAACATGACAATGACCCAAAGCACACAGCCAGGAAAACCAAGGAGTGGCTTCGTAAGAAGCATAACAAGGTTTTGGAGTGGTCTAGCCAGTCTCCAGATCTAAATCCAATAGAAAATCTTTCGAGGGAACTGAAACTCCATGTTGCTCAGCGACAGCCCTGAAACCTGACAGATCTAGAGAAGATCAGTGGGCAAAATCCCTCCTTCAGTGTGTGCAAACCTGGTGAAGAACTTCAGGAACCCTTTGACCACTGTAATTGTTAACAAAGGCTTCTGTACTAAATATTTAAAATGCTTGACTCAAGTGATCAAATACTTATTTGATACAGTAATTCAGTAAATAAATTGTTAAAACATTATATAATGTGATTTCCTGATTTTTTTTTAAGATTCTGTCTCTCACAGTTGAATTGCAATTATGCTGAAAATTCAAGACCCCTCCATGATTTCTAAGTAGGAGATTTTGAAAAATCACAGTGTGATTAAATACTTATTTCCCTCACTGTATATATATGTAGCCTATATGACAAGTGATAATAATTGTAGGCTATAACATACCAGAAGATAATTAATGTTAAAAAAGTGCTTGCAATACTGACATGAAAAACATGTTTAGACATTGATTTTATTTCCAAATGTGCAAAAAAAAACATGCTTACCTGTGGACAAAGCGAGTCCCATATGTTGAAGCAAATTTCACGGCCGTCGATCTTGTCAGTGTGGTTGTATATTGATTCTGTGAATGAAAAGAAACTGTTTCAGACTTCTGTAGTTCCATTTCATTGCATCACAACTGAGTTGAAGAAGTCAATACAGTAAATAACCTGCTTACCTATATCTCCATATTCTCCTATGAATCTCCTTGTTAAGAAACGCACGGTGAGAGCTGTAATAGAAAAAAAAAGATATTATTAGCGATTTAATTCAGACTATAAATTAATTAGGACATTAGGTAAGGCTGCTGGATGCATAACTTACCAGACTTTCCAACGCTTTCGGCTCCAAGTAACAAAATGTTAGCTTCCACTTTCTGCTGGTTGCCTTCCATGGTTTTGCTGCTGTAGCGATTGCGTGATTTCACTTGAACAACCATTGGTGGGTAGGCTAGTAAATACTGTTAGTGAAGTCCAACAGTAAGCAGGTATTGAATCTTGAGAAGCGCGTTCGAACGGCGCCCTTTTATAGGCTCCTAAGCGGGGCTTCATGCGGGCTGACCAATCAGAATGAACAGCTTCTGTTGCGCATTTTTCTCAAGGCACAGGAAGTTTTTTAAAAGTTAAATATTTAAGGTACATAAACCGTAATCTTAAATAATCGGAAAGGTCTACAATACTACACACAAATAAAGAGAACTCTTTCTCCAGATTATACCTATATTATCTGTAGGCTGCAGTAAAATTCGTGATGTTTTTGTTAGATAAAGGTCTAATATTGCTTCTTCGAAAATTAAAGTAAAATATTTATTTTTTGAACTTTTTAATTAAATATAAATACAAACATGTCTGAAAATACGACACCCCTTTTGTTATTTTATCCAACGATAACAAGTATACAACAAAAGTGCTCTAGTTATGCATTTACGTAAAATGTAGTATTTGATTTATTCTGTACTGTTTGCTTCCAAAGGTAAGAATAAAAATGTTATTCAGAGCCGTTTATTATTGTAAAATAAAAAGGTGCCATCTTTTCAGACGTTTAGTAATTTTATATCAATATATCCATAGCTGCTATTCATTTTTAGGCATATTTGTTACCTAACGTAATATATGATAATTACACAATTGTCAAAACTGATCTCAAGGTGTGTCACATCTCAGTAAAGTACGCTGTACAATAAGCAGCTGGCTCATGTCAAGACATGACACAAATCCACAGGGCTATGAATTGCAAATGCTTGTGTAATCGCCGCTTCATTACATTAGCACTACAACACTTGATCTGCCATGGCAAATGCATAACAATTGGACGTAATTCTCCAGCTTACCTTATACCGTTAGGTGCAAAAAGCCCTTGCATTTTGATTGGCATCAAATGACAAATCTCTTGGCATTAAATTATCATAGCATATAACGAATGCTGCTTCATCTACAAAAACTCATCTTCATATTCTGCTATTCGAGCGACGCCACGTGGCCACAATCGACAGCTGCTTAGAAATTAAACTGGTCAACGTGTATTAAATGTATAAACATGTATTAATTACATAAATAATATGTATGTTTAAACAAACGTGCAGTTATGGTCACACGCACGCACAAACACACAATTGAGTATATGATATTGATAGAAACTAAATATTGAAATCTCTTTTTCAATACTAATAGACCACTCCCCCTGGTGGCTACAACGTAACATGACGGGGAGTTGAGTTCATTTACAGGCTACAACAGAAACACATATACTATAAATACACGTAAAACGAATTAATTAAAGGGCGTTTTTAAAATTGAATTAGAGAAATCTTTACGCAATTTTTAACATTACACACTAATAGTAATATAATACAAATATTAGAAAATTATTTTATATAATGAACCACATTATTCACAAATTGCTAAAATGTTTAATAATACTACAGAACTAAAATATAAAAAAAGTATTTAGCAAGTACTTACTGTCTATTTAACTGAAAATAGTAAAGCTTCATGGTCATATTATATGCAAGCAATATCTAAGGGTTAAATACAAAAAACTAAACAAAACAAAACACATATTAATAAAATCATATAGCTGCTTACATCTTACAGATGCAGGAGACCCTTCTTAAAACAGAATGCTTTTCTTATATTTGAGTACAATACAATCTTTTAATATGTCTTTTAAGCACTCTCGTGAAAATCTATAGTTGATTCTAATTGTATTAACTACATATTTTTGCCTAAACTTTTTCGTATGAAGGGCCAAAAACCAAATATCATTGAGAGCTGTGGGCTGAAGGTAAATATACCAAACTATATTACATCAAAGTTGCCATGGGCAATTTCCGAATTTATTTAATAATATTTCTAAAAAAAAACATTACTGTAAATTGTATTAACCAATGCAGTATAACTTTTTAAATGATAACTTAATGCAATAAAAACATAAACAATCACATTTATAACACAGTGGAGTTCAATGGTAAATACACTAGTCAAGCAGAATCTGCCTTTGCTCACCAAAGTCTCTGCATTGTTGGGTGACATTTGAAACAAAATCTGATTAATTGCCATCATTTAATTCAAACATTTAATCTAGCTTTTAACAGTAAAACAAAGGGTTACATTAAATTTGAATTGACAATCTCAAAACCATCCCCATCATTTCCCCTCTCTTCTTAGATTTATGGGTTAAATTAAAGGTTACTTTGACCCGTGGGCCCTAGTTTGGGCATCTCTGCTTTGGGTAGGTGTCAAACTGTTAACACTGTTCAAGTTTGGGGTCAGTAAAATGAAAGACTGCATTTATTTGATTAAGCCCAATGAAACATTAATGCTGCAAATTAAGTATAAATGTTTTAGATTTGAATATTTGCTATAATTTGTTCCTGTGCAGGCAAAGCTGAATTTTCAGCATAATTACTCCATTAAGAAATCTTTTCAATTTGATGATTTGGCACTTCCCAAATAATTCCTTTTAATTATTAATAGATTATTATTATTTATTTAATATAGTAATTTTTTGTAACAGTGCTGTTTCTTTTAATCAATTCATCCCTGCATCCTTCCTGAATAAAATATTTAAACCAATGTCTGTTTTAGTTATTATATAATGCAAGTTATTATATAACGTACCTGTTATTGTTATTCTTCTAATATGATTAAAACTTGGATAATGACAAAAATATTTGGAAGTTGTCCTAAAACAACATAAATCATGCAGTCAGTTAACCTTTGCCTGTCCTTTATGAAAGAAAAACTTGGTCATAGTTAAGAGAACTAAAACTCAATGTGTCAATGGGTACAAAACATAGACTGTTAAAACAAATGTCTCCACATTGTTCCAGAGTACAAAAGTAAAGCCACCAGTGATGTCATTTGAAGCCAGAATCTCCACACTACTGATCATAAGTAGGTCCACACGGAATCTGCGCGCGCAGATTTTCAGCCCAATCATTAATTCTGTTTATTTACTTAAGTAAATGTGTGTAAATCTAAATTTATTTAGTTTTTAAATTAATTACAGTAATATTATTGACTAATATAAAAATGTTCACCTGATTTATGTACAATGCCGTTTGTAAAGTAATATTTTCTGTCTTTTTGTAGATATATTATACGAGACTTGCTTTGTTTACCAAATAAAATTAATCTAACTGGATTTGCATTTTAAACATTAAATAAAAGTTTAAAAGGTATTATTTTTTATTTCACATATTAAGGTTTTAGTTATGTTACTCCCAAAATAATTCCGCAGAAATCCACAGACTTTTGCCAAAGTTCTCAGCAGAAATAGCAAAAAACATCCGCAGATTTCGTCTGGCCCTAATCATAAGTCACAATATCAAGCTTCAGCTTAAACTCCAGAATTGATCTAGAATGCATTTTTTTCTCTGGGACATGTCCAGCTTGTTTAAATGCAGGGGTTTATAGTTTATGACCTATACCTCATGCAGCCACCAGGTGGTAAATAGTTTTGGATTGACACAAGGAAATACATCAATACTTAGCAGGGTTTAAATTATTTTAAAGTGGTTCCCAAATTCAATTCAGTTGTTAACTGAGTAATCTTGGCATTTCCATCAATTGAAGTACTGTTTAGACATGTTTAAACAAACAAAAAAGAGATACAGCATATTCTGTTCCTTCTTCTTGGCATGTAGCATGTTTGAGCTTGAGGGTGCTTTCGCACCTAGACTTTTGTTCCGGAACGTGGCGCGTTTGCCCAGTTAGCGTGGTTCGTTTGGCATATGTGAACAGGGCAATCGCGCTCGGAATCGCGCCAAAGCAATCGCTCCGAGACCGCCTGAATGAGGTGGTCTCGGCTCGATTGAAACGAACCCTGGAGCGGATCGATTGTAGTGAGAAAGCGATACGATCCGAGCCCGGTTATATCACAGTGTTTTATGGATATGTAATAGGCATATGGCTATATGAAGAGAGAATTATGAGTAGATTATATGAGTCATTCCAGACATCCCAAGTCTCCCGGAAGTTCCGGGAGTATCCCGCAAATGCACAGAGACTCCCAGATGCCCGCAAACGAGTGATAATCTCCCGGAAATCGCGCGTCTTCCTCCCGGTCCTCAAAATACGTCGCGCACCCTTCTCATCACCCCTCCATTGTTGCCAGATGTAGCTGACTTTTTCCAGCATTAAAACCTGCCGACATGTGAAAACACCCGCCCAACAACCTCGATTTTACATAAAGTGTGTGTGTGTGTGTGTGTATGTGTGTGGTGGTGGTGGGGGGGTATATACATATATGGGGCGCTCCAAAACGTATGAGGCGTGGTTGGATCGTCCTATATTTCACGAAAAGTAGGGAGAACGGTCCCAAAATTGACGAAAATTGGGGGGTTACGGGAAATCGCGGGCAGGCGGGCGTACCTTTACAATACCGCCCAAATATCCACTACCCGCCTATGATATTTTTTACCCGCAAACTTGGATTCAAAACCGCGCAATTGGGCGGGAAACCGCCCAATCTGGCAACACTGCACCCCTCCCCTCCTCGCTCTTCAGACATGTCGCGCGCACGCTGTCAAACACCACCAAACCACCCCCGACAGCTGAGCGGGACTCTGCTAAATAAACCATGAAACTCTGACCAATGTGAGGAGAGTTTACTCACACGTGACTTGTTTTAGCTATTTTGGTCCGTTTAGAAACTTTGCAGTGTGAAAGCGAACCGCGCCAACAACAAAGAGCAACAATGTAACAATTTTAATCCCTGTTTCGGAACAACTGAATCGATTCACTGGTGTGAAAGCACCCTGAGTCAACCATGGTTCACTGCTTTGCGCTGTCATAGTATTATTATGTAGTGCATTTAAAAATTCCATTTACTGTATTGTAGTTTCCTTGTCTTGTTGCTTAAGCAAGTGATGATTCTCTGTAAACCAATCAGCATTCGGCAGATATTCTAGCTCCACCCTTTTGGTACCATATTGTTGTGCTAAGTACCCTAACAAAAATGATTGTTATTTTGTTAGCTCTGACAGTGGAAACAGAAGTAAATGCATACCATACTGTACTGAACTGTACCACACAGGGGAAATGAGACATTTGGGTATTCATTGCTTCTAATGCAGCGTTTCTCAATCCTGGTCCTCATGCCCCACCAATCTGCATATTTTGCATGTCTCTATTATTTTACCCAGCTGATTTAGATAACCAGCTCTTTAGAAGTGCTCCACGTATGAACTATGTTCTTATTGACACGTGATCACAAGTCCCATCTACTTGACAGGAGCACAAGAAACCTTTATTACACTTTGAAACATTTGTCCACATATTTACACAACAGCACTCAGGGTTTCCGCGGGGTCTTAAAAAGTCTTAAAGTCAAAAACTAAATTCTAGGTCTTAAAGTCTTAAATTCACAGAAATATTGTGTTGTAGGTCTTAAATAATTTTAAACCGGTCTTAATTTTCCTTTGTTTATGTAAAGCTACCCAATCGATTCAACATATATCCAGTCACCAACAATACATCTCAAAAAACTTTTAGCAAAACTCTATTGATTATTAATACTATAACAGTTTGTTGTGCATACATTTAGTTGACTTAAGCTTTTATTTTGAAAGAGTTTTTTTTAAGTTAGTAGGTATATAACTAGGGTCTGCTTGTTTTGACATGTTATTTTAAATATGTGGCAAAGAAATAGCTTACTAGAATTCGTTTTTTGATAGGGCAAGTAAAAAAAATTCTGCTGGGCCATTTAAAAAGTCCTTAGCGTTAAGCCCTAATATATAAGTCTAAAATTTCTTTATGGTCTTAAAAGGTCTTCTAAAGTCTTAAATTTGACATGGTGAAACCTGCAGAATCCCTGAGCACTGCCTGCAGAGTCTTCCTAGAGATGTGTGACATAATATACTTCCACAAATAATCATGAATTCACATGGGATTTGAATGAATCATATATGCTCCCTTCAAACTAAAATCACGGCAGAATATGTTCTGGAGTCAATTGCAGGGCACTTGTTTGAACAAACATCTGACATGAAAAGAGAAGCATAGAAAACGTGCAATGTGGTGGGGTGCTAAGGTCAGGATTGAGTAACACTGTTCTAATGTGCGCAAATGCACCACAGTGACTTAAACACAGAGGACAAATTCCAAGTATGGGTTACCAAACTTGGATTTCACATCACTTTTCACCCTCCGTCTTCATTGCATACTAAACATGCATATTTTAGTAACGGAAGAGTTTTATTGAATTATGACTTTCCAATTAAAATTCTAAATACTAGTAAATGATATCCTGCCTGCATATGAAAATAATGCTGATCATGTTTTTCAAAGATTTCAACTGAAGATCTTGTAAATGTTCTTTGAGTGGAGAATAAAAAAACACATTTGATTGGAATACAACAGCAGAAACGTGCCCTGTTGAGTTATTCAATCTATAAATTCACTGCTAAGCTGAAGCTGAAACCCCTCTAAATGTTCCTTCAGTCTTTCTCTGACATCAACCCCCACTGCTGTGGCCCTTAGGTCTGATTGGTGTGAGAGATTACCATTTTCCCACCCTGTAGCCGTCAATGCAGTGGAATCACACTGGACGGTCAGTACATCCCTTTCTTCAGCAGTCTTTGACTGAAATCTTTCCAAAATTGCATGAGGCTGCAAAGTCTCAATCACAGTCTCAACATCTACTTGGTTCCTTTCCGTCCTTTCGGGAACCTGCATCAGTAGGACATGATCATCACTTCTGTCCTGAACCCAGTATAAATGCTGCTGCTCAATTTCTGTCTCGTTCTTTTTCTTCGTGGCTAGGTCAGGGAGAAAAAGTCCTTGATGTGGTTGAAGCAGTTGGATTTGCTGCAGCTGGAATGGCGCTGAAGTGTCCTGTAGTGTTGCCGAGTACTGAACATGTCCTGGAGCAGTGTGCAGGTCAGTGTGTGGATGCAGTAGAGCGACTTGCTGGATCGCTTCTGCACTGCTGTGGAGCTCGAGAGATGCTTCGTCTTCGGTGTTCAGTTGATGCGGTTGCAATTCCATCGTGACCACCTGCATCGCGTCCTCATTGTCTGCATTTTCACAGTAATACAAGTAGTAGCTTTGTTGCTCCACAGGTGAAACATCAGTCCTGGAGATTTCTGGCTTTTGCTCTTTTATCACTTTGGCTTTCCTTTTGAATTCCTGGATTCTCTTAGGTTTCTGTTTCGCCTGGGATCCTTGAACCTTGTCAGGTCCTACAGGTGCCTCCTTGTACCCACTTACTTTGTTTCCTTCATTGTCTCGTCCACAATAAAAGCAGCAGCTTTCTTCTTCTTCTGCTGTGACTTTTCCTTTTGTCTGTGCCTGTCCGTTCCATCCCTCAGCTAGAAGATCGATTTCATCAGTTGTGCCTTCATTTGCGCCTTCCTCTAATCCCTCAAGATTGCAACCTCTGTCCACCTTCACAGCCTGTCCTTTTTGAGAAGCCCAGCTTGAAAACCTTCCTCCTTTTACCTCCTTCCCTTTTGCCCCATCTTGTGTGCGCAGTAGAGTGCTCTTTAGTCGATTCTCTCTGAGGCGCAGCAGTGCGTTACGCAGGCGGTTCTCCCTCCGTCGGGCTGCACTCAGAAGACGCAGTGCTTTTTCCAAGCTGTCAATGGCTTTGTCATAACGCTTGCGCCACACAAGTGGACACAGCTGAGCGTAGCTGTGCTCTTTCGGCAAGTAAAAGCCAGGAGGTGGAGGGAGACGTTTCATGTAGCAGGATGGAGAAGGTGGAGGAGAAGGGGGGTCAGGTGTTTGATCATCTAATGTCGTTTCCTCAGAGGTGTGAGGAGCGTCAGATGAAGGCTGGGGAGGAGGCTGACCTTGGTGGTCCTCCCCTTCGCCTTTTTCACACTCATTGTCTGCTACAGTCACATTGTTGGAGATCTCCGTGCTTTCTGAAGCTTCATCTTTGGTGGAGTTCTTAATGCTGAAAAAGTTTTAAAAATGCATTTTTGTGAATTGTTGAGGTGGAAATGTTGTGAAAAAGAAATACACATTTTATCAATAGTATCTGGAAATAATACTTTGAAACAGGGCTTAACATTAACACCCGCCAACCAACCAAATGTGGGTAGATTTCTGCTGTGGTGAGTTAGACAGCCACTCTGGTTGAAAGAGCTGCCTTGTCCCTAAATATTAGAATTTTAGTTTAAGACCGTTTGTCTATAAGTCTCCTTTGACCCGCTGGCATGTTCGTAAGGTAACGTTTTGTCTCCTCTCTCAGCTCTTACAACAATAACATTACTTGTGGATTCAGACACGAGCGTGTCTGCAGAGTGAGTTTTCCCCACCGCGTCGCCGTCTGTAATGATTAGCTGATTTCCAAGCCGTTTAACATCAGTGTCCATGTCACTTTTTGCAGAACAGCACCAGGCTTTTCTGTTGAGTGCGTGATCAATCATAGGCGTTTAAGAAATTGCTCACCAATGCTCAAAAAAACAGTGGAGCAGAGCTGATGTGAAGCGCGCGAGTGCTTAAAAGCTCCCGTTTCCTTGCTCAAAACAACTGTGCTTGAAACGCAACTGGTGTGATCTTTTGTCCTTGAAATAGATTGGGAGAAAGCGGTGCTCGTGCACTGACAGTCCTGCTGCTTTCAATAGATCTCCAGATTTTTTGTATGCAGCAGATGTTGCCACTTTCGCTTTTACCATTATTTGAACAGATTATTACTGGGCCTAAAGTTAACCATGTGCACGTGATCATCCGTTCACTATCGCACACAGAATGTTTTTCACCTGCTTTAGTTTGCTTCCAGTTATTTTTGTTAATATGGTTTAATTATCATCCTTTACAATAACATTGCTTTAATAGGTGATAACTTTCTATTTATCTTTAGTTACCTGATGATCTGGGACCTTTAGCATTTTTAAAATGTCAGTTGTTTTTTATAAGAATATTTTGTTGAATAAAAAATTTAATTTAAACATTTAAATTTAAAATGTGTGGCAAGGAAATGATTAGTTTGGTGTAGCCAGGGAAAGAAATGGTAAATCCTTGGTGTTGAGCCTTTAAAAGTCATGTGAAATAATAATAAAATAAATTTAATTAACGAGGAGGCATGTGGACATAACACAAAATTTTAAAATTTGTAATTTTTAGCACGCCAAAGTCATATTTATGCATATAAAATATATTTTCCCAGCAACAAAATTGTGGCTAGTGATCAAAACAGTTAATGTCAAGCCCTGCATATTAATGTGAACTGAATGTAATGTTTTGTACAACACATTAAATGTACTTTAGATGTAAATCGTAACTAAAAGTAACATTTAATTTTACATTGCAAAGTATACTTAATCATTTAATTTACAATTTATACAGATTTTTAGCATGCTGTTAAGAAATGAAATACAATAGTTGCGTAATCAGTACAATTAACCATACTTTTGCTGTCGTGAGGGAAAGCTCACTAGAAAGATTTGTTGATTTGTGTAGTTCTGAAAAATACCTGGTACATTTGTAAACATTTCGAGGTCTGCCTCTTCGTTTCCCAGCAGTGCCTTTCTTGTGAGGCTCAATTTCAAACACAGTGGGAATTGCATCATCCTTTAATCTGTGATAGCCACTAGAAACAGGAGGTATTGAAATTATTAGACATTTATTCTTTCTTTAATGTATTTTAACATCAGAATTATATTTTGCCTATTGCTTCTGTCACTCTAATATGCTGCAGACCTGACTCCAGAGAGTTCAAAGCTATCAGGGGTGAAGTGTTTAGAGCAAAAATAGATGAATCCACTCTGGGGGTCCCACTGTCCTTTTCCCTCAGGCCCTTTGCGATGAGAGTTGATAATCCAAGTGGTGCGACGAGGGTTTCCCTTTTTTGGCAACCTCAAGTATTTAACATAATAAAGAACATTAACAAAGATCATTTGATATACCACTAAGCTGAAACATCTTTTACACTGCATTTCACACACAAAAAACTAATAACTTCAATGTTTTTTGAGACAAAATTAATACAAGTCATTGTAAATAATATCCAGTAATTCGGTAAATTGGTCACTAGAGGATAGATTCATTCTAGTTTGCATTGTGCTGACCCAAGACGTTGCACATCTCAGTTCAGATGGAATGGTAGACTGTACACTGATTAAACATTTAGTCATTACAAACACTTTCTATTGTGATTTTAAATAAAAAAACTTATACATGGAAAAAGCAGTTGTAGTCAACTGGAGGGTCATGGGTAGGCCCATACGGAATCTGTGCACAGATTTCCATAGATTTTGAGCCCATCATTGAGTCTATTTATTTACTCGTGTGAATGTTTGTAAATTTATATTTATTCAGTGTTTTAAATTAACTTCAGTAATATTATTGACTAATATGAAAATGTTGATATGATTTATTTACAATACAGTTTGTAAAGTAATATTTTCTGTCTTTTAGTAGAGATATTATATAAGAGACTTGCTTTGTTTACCAAATAAGTGGATCTAATTGAATTTGCATTGTAAATATTAAATAAAAGTTAAAAAGTTTTTTTTTAAAATTTGTTTCATATATTAACTTTTTAGTTACGATACTCTCAAAATTATTCTGTATAAATCCGCAGATTTTTTTTTACAAAATTCTCAGCAGAAATAGCAAAACATGTCCACAGATTCTGTCTGGCCCTGGTCATGGGTCTGTTTTAAAAGGGTCAAGGAGAACAAAGGAAACACCAACTTAAAATAAATGATGAAATATCAGCATTTGGAAACTTGCACCTGTGAAACGTGATTCCAGATTTTCGAACGTCTTTAGTGTCCCTTGACTTGCAACCTACAGCAGAGCAGTGTCTGGGCATCTAGGGGGGGAAATGTACATTTTGAATAAATTTTGTCAAAAAATAATAGCACACACAAATGGCCTTATATTCAAACCTCTACACACACTTTTTTAAAATTAAAAATCACGTCACCTACATTTATGGAAACATTTAATTAAAATAAAACTAATTAAATGACATCAGATCCAACTTTTTATTATCATCTGTTAGATAGATTGTTTAATTTAAATAGTAAAATACAATAAAAATTAAAACACAAATAATACAATAAGCTTAAAAACACCAAAAATAATACATGATTAATAATAAAAACTACAAAAATATATTCGCAACTGTCATTTATCACATTGACTTATTTATTTAACATTTACCGAATTAAATCGTGAGTTTCTTTTTGCAATAGACTGAAAGCCATAAGGTGGTAAAAGGCATAATCGTAAAACTTTCTATTTAAACAGTTTAAAATGCAGCCGACTACCAGCGATCGCCTTATTGACATGACTTGATGTCAGCTCACGTTTGGGGCTGCGGTGTCGTCTTTAGGTAACAACATAGCAGGCTGCTAAAACAGCCGATGCCTGAGATGGTAACAAACATCTTGCTCAATTGAAAACTATATAAATCCATTCTGTTAAATATAAATGCTGGTAACTTTTCTGACAAGAACATTCCTAGCGATTTATTCTTTAAACTCACCACAAAGGCCTGCGACCTCACGAAGATGGCCGTCTTGTTCTTCCTAGGCGCTGGAGATTAATCACGCCTTTCTGCAGCAGCCAATTAGAGCCGTGTATTACTGTGACGTTACACCAGGTCGTGCAGGGAATATGTTAATGTCTGTTAGTCTTATTTTATAAAATAATTATCCTGGCAACGACCATATATAACAAACCACCCAAATCATTCCCGATTGTGCTTCTGTTGTAATAGGAAACAAAGGTCAATTGAGTTTGTATAATTAAAAATCAATAATAATAATTATTATTGTTTAAAAAGTACAGCTGTTCTCTCTGTCCACTTAAAAAAACATTGTTTTTCCATTAAATATCTTTCTATAACAACAACAACAATAATAAAGCTCTTTTTTAGATGTATAAAAAACCCAATATCTAGATCTTGTTTGGTACTTTGTACTTTACTTACTAATTCTTTGATTGGCTGTGTTTTCTGTACAGCATTTTGGGCAATGTAGTTTTTCCTGCACAAATTACTTTATTGCACAGAATTAGTTCATTAATATGAACATAAGAGTATGATGAATATGAACACAAGTTCAACAAAGCATATACTATTAGCAATTAATAACATTGAATCCGTTATTTGTTTATATTATTAATTATTGTTATTTCTAGAACCCAAAATTTGCACTTAATTGATATCAAACACAAAATTTAGTATTGCTTTTGAAATTTTGTTGAAAAAAAAAATACATTTAGCAGTAGGCTGACTGGATATCCTCAGATATGGTTCTGAAATTTGCCGACTGCAGCTGTCCCCTAAAATGGTACATTTACATAAATAGACAGTGTCTGACATTGCAAGTCTGAGATATGTAGTCTCAAATCCAAGTCTGCATACTATTGGAGGCCAAAGGTTTATTTAATTTAAAACAGATTATTGTTTTTACCAACAGATGGTGCTGTCCTGATTACTTGGTTGTGCACCAGTACGTAAAGTGCCCTATTTTGCATCTTAAAAGGTTATAGTTTGGTTTTGAAGGTCCTCAACAAAAGCATTAATTGCAAGGTCAAAAAACCCTTTCATTGTCTTACAAAATGCATTTATTTTTACCTAATTATTCAAACAGCTCCCATATAATTTGTTCTGTGATTCATTTTTCCAAACCCCACTATTTCATGCCTTTAATCTGCGGTGATTAGTCTGATGGGTTTTTTCTTTATTTTTTGTTTGTTGTATTTGATCACATTTAAAACAAACTAGTCCAGTCCAAAACTGTTGTGAATAAAGGGCAGCACGGTGGAGCAGTGGGTAGCACAATCGCCTTACAGCAAGAAGGGTGCTGGTTCAAGCCTCAGCTGGGTAATTTGGCATTTCTGTGTGGAGTTTACATGTTCTCTATGTGTTCGCGTAGGTTTCCTCCGGGTGCTCTGGTTTCCCCCACAGTCCAAAAACATGTGGTTAGGTGAATTGGATAAGCTAAATTGTGTATGAGTGTGTATGGATGTTTCCTAGGGATGGATTACAGCTGAAAGGGCATCTGCTGCGTAAAACATGTGCTGGATAAGTTGGCGGTTCATTCCGCTGTGGCGACCCCAGATTAATAAAGGGACTAAGCCGAAAAGAAAATGAATGAATGACTGTCGTTCTAGCTTCATTGTGAACCTTCAGATTTAAACCTTAGCTAGATGTTTTCATTTATTTACAGCTATGTTACATGCTGCATGCAAGGTGATTTTCAAAAACACATAATTTGGGCTTTTTAAGCCATTTATCATTTTAGCTGAATCAGAGCAAGATTATTATTATAATTAGTTTTTAAAGGAGACAACATCATTGGTTTCAAGAGGCAACATTATCATTATATATTGAGCAACATTATCATTACCATTACTAGACAGTCACATACTAATTAATGTTAAAGTGATGTAATGTTATGTAAAATAAATGTCAGCAAAAAAGCAAAACAGGACATTTTAAAGCTTTTAATAATTTGCATATATACCTGCAAGCACTTTAAATTATGGTTTGTATTATGGTGCAAAAAATTGAAACAGTACAAACTTATTTTTCATAATAATGTAATGTGTGACAGTGAATATGCAATGTCATGTCAACAATGCACATGCTAAAAAAAAGCAGGTCTGTGCATGTTCTGTTAGCTCTCTTTTTTTAGTCATATAGGAATATTTTTTTCTTGAACCATAAAATAATCCATCTGAGGCGTAATAATAAATAATAATGATAATTTATTTTTGTATAGCGCCTTTAAAACTTAATTCTCAAATTAAGATGGAGGCATGATGGAGAGGCTCAGATGGAACAGCCAAACTAACAGTTTGTTCCAAAAATGGCATAAATCACTCTCCAAAGGGAACTTTGAAATGAAAATAATCATGGCTGCCATATTGAAGGGATCTTTCCAAAGCAGGTAGAGCTCAAAACTGGCCTTTCATACAACTGATGGACACTTTAGGCCCAATGACCTTGGATAAGAAAGTTGTTTGGCATCACAGAATGGGATGCCTTTTCCCCAGAGGTTTTAGAACAATGTAAGAAATAATGTTGGTTTCTCAATACCAAGAATGCAGAGAATGGGTTAGCGTTCTTCTAGAGAGTGGCCTTAGAAAAACGAACCTGAAGTCCATGAAAACACAGAACACATCCTGTGAGAAGTGAGATGCTGCTGTCTTCCTGGTGGTCACACGACCTTCACACATTTTAATAAAAAATATTTAAACATTACAAAATGTATACAATGATATTGTTGTTTTTCCCCCTTTTCAATATATATAACAGTAGCCTTACAAAGATACTTTGCACAAAACAAATAAAACAGATTTTAATATGAATTTAAGCAAATAAACACCTTTCCATGTGTCAATGCCTCAAAACTTCTTAGATAAACAAGTATCTCTGAACTGTAAATAAAAGTGATTATTAAATGCTGCATTTCCCTCCACCTTTATTTAGCCACAATGACTTTTAATATAATTTCCCTACATTTATATAGCACTTTTCTGGACCCTCAAATCATTTTACACATTTTTTTGGGGGTATTCACCTCATCCACCACCAGTGTGCAGCATCCACCTGGATGATGCGACGGCAGCCATATTGCACCAGACCGCACACGATGCACCAGCTAATTGGTGGAGCGAAGACAGTGTGATGAAGCTAATTATGATCGTTAGGAAGCCATGATGAACAAAGGCCAGTGGGCAAATTTGGCCAGGATGCCAGGATTAAACCCCTGCTCTTTTTCGAAGAACATGCTGGGATTTTTAACAACCTCGATTTGATGTCTCATCAGACTGAGCAGTATAGATTCTCCACCAATATACTGGGGCATTAGGATCCACACAGACTGCAGGTTGAGCGCCCCTCCCGCTGGTCTCACTAACACCACTTCCGGCAGCAACCTAGCTTTCCCATGTGGTTTCCCATCCAGATACTGGCCAGGTGCAGCCCTGCTTAGCTTCGACCATGTGAGAGTTGCAGAGAGCTAGCTGCCAGCTTCTGGGACTTTCCAGTACTAGCTTGCAGGTGGAAGGGCATCTGCTGCGTAAAACATATGCCAGAGTAGTTGGCGATTCATTCTGATGTGGTGACCCCTGATAAATCAGGGACTAAGTTGAAGGAAAATGAATAAATGGCTTCTGGGACTACGCCTCTGCTTCACCAAAGTGATTCAAGAGCACATCCATGTTCCTTTATTTTTCCTCTGTTCTTGCAGTCATGAATATTGCAATTAAACTCTGGCAGTTGATTATGATGTTACACGAGAACACAAAGACAAAAGATCACTTAAGAACACATACTGAGAAACAGCCAACATGCCATCAGGCAGAGGTGGCCTATTTGACAATTTGCATAAGTCAAGGATCATGCACAGTTTGGGATAATCAGTCACTGTTTCAGACACATGTCCGTGATCATAGTGGTTTCGAGTCAGATACTACCAAGATAGCAAGAATTTCATGTTTGAAAAGCAAAACAGGACATTTTAAAGCTTTTAATGATTTGCATATTTACCTGCAAGCACCTTAAATTATGGTATGTATTATGGTGCAAAAAAATTGAAACAGTACAAACTTATTTTTCATAATAATGTAATGTGTGACAGTGAATATGCAATGTCATGTCAACAATGCACATGCTAAAAAAAGCAGGTCTGTGCATGTTCTGTTAGCTCTCTTTTTTTTTGTCACATAGGTATATTTTTTTAAAGGAGCCCATTTTATGTTGCATTATGCAACCCCTGAAATTAAGTGCATGGCAACAGTGAATGGGTACAACAGGAGGCTCAGGGTGTGACTTCACCAAAAAAAAAAACATGTGTTACTTTAGCCTATGTCCCAAACTGATGTGTATAAAAGAAGTGTTGCTAAACACACTAACTTGTGAAATGCACAAGCATATATTCTTACATGCACAACATTCTGAAAAACCACAGACACTTAAATACAGCCCTACTGAGAAATGCTCAGGAAATCCTGTTGTTTTAATAATTGGACATAAAAGAAAGAAAATATTATTTACATGGTGCTTTATATGTAAATAATATGTAAATATGTTTTAAAATCATGGAAAACAATACACTTGACATACTTCTGTCTATTTAGTATTCCCACCACAGTAACTGATTAGACTTAAACTTCACACGGTAGCATATTTGTTAAAACATATTCACTTGCTTCAACGGATTTGCATGCAGAGGAATATGTGCTTGAATGTAAAGCCATCTAAAAAGTCCTGATAGAAAACCATGTTAATTTATTGAAAGCATGAACTTCAAGAAACCTATCTGCAAATATCTAAAAATTGTTCATTAGCACAAAAACAATTTTTCAACACAAAGCATGGTTACACCAAATGTTAATTTAATATAGCTATTTGAAATCTATGACATTATTTTTTAAATAATCCTCACATTACAGCATTTTTACACAACCACCTAAAACTTTATAGCACTGTAGCTTTACAAGTACTGTAGGTTTCTAGAAGCATCTTGGAGAAAACTTTTACACAGCACTGTATGTTGTATTTACACTATAGTGTTCACAATCATTAAATACCTGACAGATGTCAGAACATTGACCTTTTTGCATCCAAAGCATGATTTCATTTCTGTCACGCTGGTATACAAGGAAGACAGAAATGGTTATCTTTTCATTAGGTTTATTCAATGTAAGTAACAAGGGGATATCACACAGTGCAGGGCAATGGGAGATCATCCGAGGAACACCTCACAAGTCTTCGCCTGGTAAACCTGGCGAGAGTCAAGCATGGGTTAACAATCCAAAACCTCCGTTGGTGGTAGTGGGCACAAAGTGCATGTAGATGAATACAGATCTTCGGATATGGTAGGATAATCAAGACACATCCCTTTATCAGTGCGATGGTTACGAAGACTCAGAAGGAACATCCATGGAAGAAGAGAAGAGGAGGGAGCTTGGATGAAGATAACCATGAGACTTCAATCCCGGACGAAGAGTGAACGGAGAAGGTGAGTGTTTATAGTGTCCTGGCTGATTAGGAACAGGTGCAGAGGGTTAGTAGTCAGGGGAAGGTTCTCGTGATTGGATGGGACTGGTGTGAGATGGTGAGACTGGATTGGGTGAGTGGGAACGAGCTGGGGATGTTACAGTTTCATAATGTTTTTAAATTTATAATGAAGCATCCAGATGGTTGCTTTGAGCACACCAATTATCATACTGTCATTTTATTTCCCACTTTGAACATTAAAGTTGCAATGAAATCAAAATCTACTCTTCTTATTTTTATATGTATATAGTATTGCTTTTATTAAACAATGTATTATTTTGTAAAAATTAATTTGGCCTCAGAATCTTTTATCACATATCATAACCCTCTTTCCACCTCGAAATGACTTTTCATCACTTCTGGTCACATGGAATGCCTTTCTAGCAGGGGCTCTCATTTTGGGTCTTCTCATTTCATTTTGTTAGCAACACCCATTTTCCAACATCCCAATCGGTCCCCAAAGGATGAAATGATGCTCCGACTTACATTTTTTCTGTTTCAAGTTGATGTACGTCATGATTAAGGAAAAAATTACAAATAACTTCCATATCATAGGGACTTTAATATAGAATATGTCCACCTTTCACAGCAATTACAGAAGCACATCTCCCTGGCATAGTGCCAATATATTTCCTGAGAAGAACTGAGAAAAGGAAAGGCTTTCCTTTGGCTTCTGTGAGGGAACATGATTGTGTGACAGCAAAACGGGGAACCTACTGCATCACAACGCTACCACAAGGATGCAGCTAGACTTACTGAGAAGGCAGAACGGTTTACAAAGAATTATTTTTAATTATTTTTAAAAGCCATTTTTAGATACATAACTTGGACAACGACACCCTAATAATCCAATAATCCAATAACAGCATGCGACAGTGAACTATGGTCGGCCCATGGTTCTTGTGACGAACAGCCACAAGCCAAAAAGCAAATACAGGTTGTTCATAGAGCTCTTCACATGTTGCATGTAAATGTGTGAAAAGTGCGAGGAGTGCTGCTTCCTCTTTCTATTTGCGTGTGCTTGCTGCACATCTACATTTGAAATAAACATCAGTGCACAAAACTGTAATGTAGACTTATGTTTTCTATATATGTAGTATGAAAAGTTGCAAAATCTAGCAACAAAATTGCTAAGTTGGCAACACTGTACTGTAGTGGCCTAAGACTTCTACACAGTACTATACACTTTTTTTTTTTTACTATACATACACTTTTTTTTAAATAAATCTTGGCCGACTGAAATAAATTTATTTATTTATTCATTCATTTATTAAAAAATCTAGAATGTTGCTTTTAAATGGCTTTCTCTGAATATTAATAAACACCAAAATGGTGTTGTTACAACAGGGACTACTGTGTAGTAAAATGTAGAAGGATAACAGTGAGTATGTTTACATGGACACCAATAATCTGATTTTAATACAATTAAGACAATACTGATTAAGAGTCTAACATGTAAACAGCAATTTTTGATTAATATTATCAGATTAAGGCAGGGGTGCCCAAACTCGGTCCTGGAGGGCCGGTGTCCTGCATATTTTAGTTCCAACCACAATTAAACACACCTGAACCAGCTAATCAAGCTCTTTCTAGGTATACTAAAACTTCCAGGCAAGTGTGCTGAAGAAAGTTGGAGCTAAACTGTGCAGGACACCGGCCCTCCAGGACCGAGTTTGGTCACCCCTGGATTAAGGTCATAAATTAACTTAACTAAACAAAAATCGAATTAAGACATGTAGAGTACGTCGATTTTAGTCGCATTATTGAAGTGCAGTACAAACATGTAAACACCTTAATTAAACTATTACTGTCGTGTAGGATTTTAGCCACATTTTGCAACAGGATAGTTCATACACACATGGCTGTTTGACACTTTTCACCTATCGAGTCCGTAGGACCGCAAACACACACACCACGAAACGCGGAGGATTTTTTTTTCCATTACAGCGTGCAGCATCAAATTCCATTAAAACAACACTCTTCCAGCAGTTCATACTCACATCCAATATCTTTTTGTCATCAGTGCATGCATGAAATGTTCCCGAAAAAAAGTGAAAGCGCCATACTGTAGTTAAAGTCAGCGGATTAAAAATGAAACACCCAAAATTACATGAAACTCCAAAGAAAATGTGAATTAATGTGACGCAATGATGTTAATCAAATTATGTGCTATAACATGTAAAATGGCATCATAAAAGGAAAGTTCAAAAAGCAACTTATGTAAACACCTTAATCATATTATTGTCTTATTCAGATTAAGGCAAATCATTTGATTACCGATGTCCATGTAAACGTAGTCATTGTTTCTTATTTGCGCTAGTGCTTGTCAAAGAAGCATTTTGGGGCAGGAGTTGTCTCTCGTTGGTGCACTGCAGTTGCTATTAGAATTTGCAAGTCTAAATAAAATTAATCAAAACAGATCTGTCTTTTTAGAATGCTTTATTAATGCAAAAAAGCAATGCAAAAGTATTAAGCAAAAGTATTTTTTTCTCTTTTTCTAGGGCTTGAAAGTGTAATAGTCTATATCATGCATCTTTGTCAAGCATGAAAATATATTTGAGAGTTACAGCATCATTAACTTTCCATTATCACTCTTGAAGTGAGTCATACCTGAGTTATTGAAAGCCAATTCAAGCCTCTGCATGTCTTTAACCAGAACACCATTTCTTGAGCTGAAAATGTCAGCCAGAGAGGCAGCCATTGGTGACGGCTTGTGTTCATCACACTGTGGGCCCTGTAGACTGGGTGCACATTTCACCTCATAGCTAAAAAAAGAAGGTGCCATGATCTAAAGCACACCCATAATTAACAACTCCACTGCTAACTGTAACAGAACATGTACCAAGATGATCACGATTCCAGACATCATCGTCGTCATATATTTTAAAAGTTAATGTACTGCCGATTTTGATATTAATATGTTCAAAATTAAATGTTTCTGGCCAACGTGGATGGTCATCATCATCAATAGTCTGAGTGTGTTGGTTTTGTGTTTGATATTTGACTTCTACATAACCACCTGTTTTAGACCATGTATCTCCATACAGACCTTCGGCTCTGAGATTGTAGTACTTTAGGGTGGCGAGCCCTTTTTCAGTTGGACTTCATAATTCGACTACTTTCACAAACACAAACACAACGATCTCTTGCACTGCACTTCTTACCAATCTTACAAGGCTCAGAGCAAACCTTCCTGAGGGCATTTTCAATGATGTATTCTTCAACAGCTTTCTTCAGCCCTTTTCTGATAGGGTGTTTATCGCTCAGTAAGAAATGGAGGGGTTTCAGAGTGTACTGCACAACATCAGGGAGGCTCTTCAAAGACTCAAGCCAGCCTTTAAGGCCATTTGGGTGTAATGAACCAGAAAAAAGCAGATCTTCTCCATTTATGTTTTCTGCAATTATCTCTGTCTGGCGCTCACTAAGCTGGCTGCTCATCTTCAGATTTATGCCCAACTTCTTTTTAAGTTCTTGACATAAACGCGCCTGCCTCCACAGTTAATGTTTTATATATACCCGAGGCTTCTACATCCAAACAGTCTTTGATTGCAGAGTCTGAAAGTCCGCTCATTGATGCCTGACAGGTTTTTATGGCTGTTATGGCTTTTATGTGTCCCCCTAACATTACACTTGTGGTATAGTTAGTGCCGTATATGGATTATCATAGGACGCAGGGAGTGATTTGATTGCTTAAAGAAACTCAGCATGAAAAGGAGGATTTTGAACAACGTGATATCTGTAAAGAAACATGAAATGTTTTATAAGTTTGTTTCTTTTCATGGATTATAAGAAAAAACAACACAGCTCTCTCTCACCTGTAAAAGTTATATTCAAGTTGGTGTTTGGTGAAACTGTTTTTGTCATGTTTGGATTTCTGCATTGCAAATTTTGCTTCCCTGGAATGAGTGCCTCCAACTGTAGCTCCAGAAATTTGAACACTTAAATCTGCTTTCCAGTTGCCTGAGATAGCTGAAGACGATTCTTCGACCACTGCTTTACTTGATTCAAAGATCTGACTGGAGACTTTCATTGAACACTTTGGCAAGGTCCTCTAATAGTCAACTGCAGCTGGTAGCTTCTGCTTGATTCCATTCATGTATTGGTTTGTGTGCATGTTACAAGTGCAGTTTCCTAAATCCCATTTCTCTGTGTTGATCACGTAAGTTTGCACCTTTGCACTCCATGGTCACAACATCAAATCCTTCTCCAGCAAGATTGTATCCTGGAACAAAGTGAGCATTTTCACACTCTTTGGAAGTGCCTATTTCAACTTCTCCAGAAATGGTCATGAGAAGCAATGCCCAGAAAACTAACAGGTAAACCTGTAAGTGTCCCATGATCTGTTGAGAGAAAAGAAAATATGAACGTTTCTATCATAACATTTTAATAAAACCTAATATATATATATTTTTAGGTTCTTACCACTGAATTCACAGGAGGTCTGAACAAAGTAATTCTGAAATATTCTCACTCTCTCACTGTTCATTTTATATCACAGTTTTGTACTTGTTGGGGGCGTGGGTGTTTCAGTAATGTGAAGATGCAGCGACATCTTAAAGTCCTTTCTGTTTTGTCTTTATTTTATTTGCTCCTATGTAGTGTTTTTCTATCCACTACTGCTCCTGGTTAACCCTTATTGTTTACCCTTGTCTCACCCCGTTTAGACTTTGTTTAGTCCTCATTTCAATAATTGTGCTCACCTGCTCCTTGTGTGGCTGCCGCAATCTGTACTCTCTTCCTTCATGTTCTTGCCAGATAGTTTTGTGCTATAGTTGGCCTACGTTTCGGTGCAAATAGAAACTACTCTTGTGTTTTATCAGAAACCATGCACAAGCTCTAGTGGAACTATTTTTTTTAAACAGCTTTAATGAGTGTGTCACAGTAGAGACATTGCAGGTACAGCTGGCATGCTTGCCAACACAACGAGAAAGGCTGAAGATTTAAAATGTACTGATAGTTGTAATGTAAAACAGCAGAGGCTCTTAGCAGGAGATGCCTGCATGATTCACTAAAACAGAGCCTTTCATAAGAGTCATTTGTTTGGACTTTTAATAGGCAATATTTCTTTTCTTGGATGATATGGTATTTTTATGTTCTTATAATGATGCACCCCTGCTGCAAATAAGTCCAGGAACTGATTTATATTTAATACATTGGGTTCACAGTGCTGTGGAGGCAATGCTTTTTCTCAGGGTGACAATTGCCACACTCAGGAGATTCGCCCCTGATAAATTGTAACATGTTTAGTTTACTTAAAAAAAAGTTTGGAAACTGATTGCCTTATTTTTGCGAAATCAACCAACAGGGAAATCTTCAGTTCAGGTTAATTATTGCCTAAAAAGTAAGAAACCTAACAACTCCCTGTCACGGTTTATGGATCTGTGTGTTGCTTCTGTATGTTATATGTCATGCCTTATGTGTTGTCATGTGCCTGGGTGTGTGCTTGTTTACCTTTTGTGTTGACAGCGTGCTATTGAATCAGCTGACGTTATCAGCTAATTTAATCATCCTCCAGATGATTCCTATTTCACTTGCTATATATTTCAGCCTGTGGTTACTGCTGGTTATCAGTCCGTTGTTGGTTCTTGTCTCTGTCTGTTGGTCTTACAGGATTCTCTGCTGTGTGTTCGTTAGATGACGACTTCGTTTGGCCTATTGGCATTCTTTGTTTTGAACTTTGCTTTGTCTCATGTGCTCTGGCTACAAGCCATTTGGTATCCTTTGATTCTTATTAAATTTTACTTGCAGTTGGATCCTTTTTGTCTGGTATCGTGACAGAACGGACTGATCAAACATGGATCCAGCGAGTATCCCCGGCCTGGAAGAGTTTTTTTCACACGCTACCACACGCATGAACAGACATGATGATCAGATGACCACCACCAGTTGCGCTATCCAGGCGCTTGTCACACAGGTGTCTGAACTCACGACACGGCTGCAACGTCTTCATACTGCGGGTGGCCAGCAGCCTGTTGCAGCTAACATTAGTCCACCTGTTATGCTGATTCCTGAGCGAACTGCTGCATTTTCCGAGCCTCGCCTTCCACCTCCAGCCTTATACTCTGGGGAACCTGAGTTGTGTTCCCCTTTTTAATAAAGTGCTCTCTGTACTTTTCCCTGCAGCCTTCCTCGTTTTCCACAGGGGAATCGAAAGTGGCGTTTATCATCACGCTTCTCACTGGGAGAGCAGCGCTGTGGGGAACTGTGGTGTGGGAGCAGAAACTCCCATGTTGCTCTTCGTTTGACATCTTTTCTGCAGAGCTTAAAAAGGTATTTGATCGAGCCGTGGCGGGCAGAGAGGCGGCCCGGATGCTTGCGCAGTTGCGGCAGGGGCATCGGAGTGTCGCTGAGTACTCCATTGAGTTCCGCACTCTGGCAGCAGAGAGCGAATGGAACGCACAGGAGCAGTGGGACGTCTTTCTTCACGGGCTGGCAGACCATATAAAGGATAAGATTTTTGCTCTGGATCTTCCTAAGACCCTGGACGGGCTCATTGATCTGGCCATCCGTGTGGATTTGCGTCTACAGCTCAGGGAGAGAAACACGCGACACACACACGATCTGGAGAGATCACCTCTTCCGGCTGTCACTGTAGTTCCGGGGCTGAAGGACACGCTCCTCTCGGAACAGGAAACCATGCAAATGGGCCGCTCTAGGCTGTTGTCGGAGGAGAAGCACAGACGCCGCAGCAAAGTTCTGTGTCTGCACAGCAGTGGTGCGGCTCACGTCGCGATTCAGTGTAAAAGCCAGAGTCTGTCAGTAGAAATAAAGTTACTGACGGATGGGGTATCTTTGAACAAATCCTCTCTTGCAGCCACTCTTTTGAATGTCAAGTTGGAGTGGTCATCTGGGAATTTTATTACTCAAGCACTTATTGACTCTGGTGCAGAGGGAAATTTTATTGACTCTGCTTTAGTTCAAAGACTTAGACTTCCTGTGATTTCTCTCTCCCAACCTATATCTGTCCATGCTCTCAATGGTTTTTCTCTTCCTTCCATTACTCATTCCACTGGTTCTGTAAGACTGATCACTTCTGGTAACCACTCTGAAATCTGCCTGTTCTTCTGTGTCTCATTCTGTTTTTCAGGAGGAACACATGGATCTGTCAAACGTGCCCAGTGAGTACCTTGACCTGAAGAGAGTGTTCAGTAAGTCTCGAGCTGCTTCTCTACCTCCACATCGTCCCTATGACTGTGCTATAGAGTTATTGCTAGGTACGTCTCCGCCTAAAGGCAAACTTTATTCACTCTCCATTCCAGAGAGGGAGGCCATGGAGAAATATATTTCTGATTCTCTAGCAGCTAAGATCAAAGATGGCTCCCTCCCTCCTTGTATAGACTACAGAGGGCTTTATTTTTTGGACGTTTCAATTTTTCCATCTCGTACCGACCAGGTTCTAAGAATGTTAAGCCTGATGCACTGTCTCGAATTTTTGATCACTCTGAACATGCATCATCTCCTGAATCCATCGTGCCATGCAGACTTTTTATCTCTGCTGTCACCTGGGAGATCGTGTTGAGCGTCCGCATGGCCTTAGAAGGGGTAAAGCCTCCGCCTGGATGCCCACCGAGTCGTTTATTTGTGCCAGAGGAATTACGGTCTGACGTCATCCGTTGGGGTCACTTTTCCAAGTTGGCCTGTCATTTGGGGGTGAGTCGCACTTTGTCTCTAATCAAACAACGATTCTGGTGGCCAATAATGGCTCGTGACATAAGGGATTTTGTGTTGGCTTGCTCAGTTTGCGCTGTTTCTAAGACTTCCAATCCTCCTCCCGCTGGACCTCTTCAGCTGCTGTCAGTGCCGTCGAGACCCTGGTCCCATATTGCGCTAGACTTCGTCACGGGTCTCCCAACCTCCAACGGGAATACGGTGATTTTGACCGTAGTGGACCGTTTTTCGAAAGCCACTCACTTTATCCCTCTGCCCAAATTACCATCAGCCAGAGAGACAGCGGCTGCTGTCATTGACCATGTCTTTCGTATCCATGGCCTCCCCACAGATGTGGTTTCTGACAGGGGGCCTCAGTTCATCTCTAAATTTTGGAGAGAGTTTTGTCATTTACTGGGGGCGACGGCTAGTCTTTCTTCTGGTTTTTACCCTCAGAGTAACGGTCAAACAGAGAGAGAGCTAACCAAGATCTTGAATGTATGTTACAATGTTTAGTGTCTCAGAATCCATCCTCCTGGAGCCGGCAGCTCTCATGGCTTGAGTACGCACATAACTCATTACCATTGTCTGCCACGGGCCTCTCTCCATTTGAGTGTAGTCTAGGGTACCAGTCACCTGCTTTTCCCAGTCTGGAATCTGAAGTCGCCCACGCCTTTGTCCAGAGGTGTCGAGGCACTTGGAACAGGGCCAGACAGACCCTGCTTCAAGTGGGGTTGCGCACCAAGGCTAAAGCTGATCGCCACCGGTCTAAGCCTCCCGTTTACTTTGTCGGTCAAAAAGTGTGGCTTTCATCTAGAAATATCTGTCTCTGCACCGTATGTAATAAACTTGCACCCAAATTTATTGGCCCGTATTCTGTCATCAAAATCATTAGTCTGGTGGCAGTGCGCCTCAAACTTCCTCCAGCGTACAGGAGAATTCATCACGTATTTCATGTTTCTAAATTGAAGCCCGTTTTTCATACGGCCATTTATCCGCCTACTCCGGTAGGTTAATAGTAAGATTACTTTATTAACTCTATTTAACTAATACTGTTATACTATGCTCAACTAACATCCTAAATGCTATTAGTCTCAACATTGTTTTAATCAGATATTTTAAGTAATGTAAACATAAGAAACTACGTGCAATCTGTTTCCACATTTTCTTCAATTAAACTGAGCATCATGTTTGTAGCTCAACTAATCAGTAACGATGACATTATACAGATCTTAAATTTTCAACTTTTTTATTTTACAAAAAGAGCAGATTTTCTTACAGAAAATTTTAGCAACATAATTCTACACAATACAATTTTGCAAAAAAAAAAAAAAATCTGTTCTTGTAAACACTGTAATAAAGGGCTGCAATATTTTCAAATGTAATTCTGCAAACGGCAATAAAGACAAAAAAATTTAATTATATATAAAAAAACAGGGCTTTACAACTCTGAAATACAAACTTTCTAAAATGTTTGAGGTTATGTAAAAAAAATTGTGACTACTTGAAATTAGTGTAATTAAACAGCCATTGCACCAGCAACATGGCAGCATATAGACCAGGGCTATTCAATTGGCGGCCCGCGGTCCGAACCCGGCTCCCGAGGCAATTTGTTCCGGCCCCCTAAATAGTGTGACCAAGACATCAAAAATAAATTTAGTTCAGTCGAAAAACGGCCCCTATAGTTATGAAGTGGCGTGCGTCTGTTCAATACAGCACGAGCTGCAGTTAAGGGTGCGCAGAGCGCGAGTCACCTGACATTGAGTGAGTTACGCAAGCAGCCAAAAACATTTGGATATGTTTGCAGAGAAGGCCTTTTGTACAATGCACTGATATCGTTAATAGGGATGCTATGATTAGCCGATTTCACTATTAACCCCGCATTTATTCATCAAAGGCTTCTCAACGCCGCATTTCTGTTGCACAGAAAAAGCTGCTGCAACTAGATCTGCCAATACGCACGCACATTGGATTAACTATAGCAGCAAGCCGTTGACATATTGCGTCTTTTCCGCGCATAGTACATTATTTCCAATTGAGACGCGCACATATTGGAAGCGGTGCGCGCACGGCTCACAAGCGGACCGACACACTCGCGCCCTGCAGGAGCGGCACACAGTAGAAATAATCTCAGGCTGTAGTGCTGAGAGTTGTGCGTGGCTTTCAGTGCAATGCAAACAAAAGATATGTTAGATGAATTATTACAAATTATTAAAATGATTATGTATGAAAGCAGATAATAACAACAGTTCATTTAAATTTTTAGCTAATATACAGCTTAAATTAACATTAGACACATACTATTTTTATTTATTTATATTTGTATGTATTTATTCATTGTTCTGTCATTTATTTTCATTGTAAAATTAGAACTCATGTTTAAATCAAAAACTTTTTCATTTATGTAAGTCCAAAGAGAGAAATGGACTATTGTTTGTTTTTTATTAATATTTTGTGCTGTATTTGGTTACTGAGCAGCAATAAACAACACTTTAAAATATAAACAGTTTTATTATTATTTTCTAAACTAGTAGTGTTTTAAATTTAATAAATGCATAATAATGGTGATAACTGTGAAACCATGATTATTCTTCAGACTATAAGCTTACAACCAAAATCTATAATCGTTGCATCCCTAATTGTTACGCAGTTTAAAACAGAACATATGAATGTGTTTGAATTTAGAAGAAGCCTACTTAAGCAATACACTGCTTTTGTGCCTCGAAATACATTTGGATATGCTTGTAAAAAAAAGCCACATTGTCCAACGCAGTGATGTTATGTAGTTTCAAAATACAACATATTAACGTTTTAATGTAGAAAAAGTCAAAGTGGGTGTCTTAGGGAGCAAAAATACAGCATATGAGCTCTTATATTGCTGTTGTGTCATCGCTTATATTGCAAGTCATATCTCTCCGGCCACTCGTTTGGGATGCTTTTCATGGACTGGCCCCCATGACAAACTAATTAAATAGCCCTGATATAGACACTTGAAGGAACAGATGTTTAGCTTAAAAGCTAATTTGTAAGACTGGAGTTTAGATTTTATTACGGAAAAATATAAAAATACGGTTGTCAAGTTTGGTACCAATCAGTACTGAAATTTTAAAAATATCCATTTCCTGCTAACATTTGAGCACTGCTGAGCAAGTTCTTAAACACCACTGATTGGCTGTTGTGTTCACATTCTCAACAGAAAGGACTGTGATTGGCTGTTTCACCACTCTTCACTGCTGTTCACTAAATGCAAACACAGTTACACAGACACTGGAGCATTTTAAAGCACCGTCAATCAGCCGGTCTGTCCATAAACTGACATATGAACTATCTGTTGATGGATCAACTGATCGACAGGGCTCTGAAACGCTCCAGTGTCTTTGTATTTGCACTTGGCAAAGAGTGGTAAAACGATGACCTTCACGACCAATCAGTCATATCTGTTGAGCATGTGAACACAATGGCCAATCAGTGCTTGCAATGTTAACGAAAAATTTATATTTTCAAATTTCAGTACCTATTGATATGGAATTGCGATACTTTTGACAACCCTAAAAATCACAATACAAACAAAATCTGTTCTTTTAAACACTACAATGCTACAATAATTTCAAACGTTGTCACACAGCTGACCAGCTGGCCCGTTTGCGACAAGCTGGCCGTTGAGTGACTGAGTACGCCATCCAATTCAAGACCCTGGCAGCATCTTGTGATTGGAATCAGGGGGCCTGCAGGTCCATGTTTCGTGCAGGGCTGGAAGAGGAGTTTCAGGACAAGTTGGCCACCATCGATCTTCCTCACGATTTCGATGATTTGATAGACATGGCCCTACGGGTGGCATTCCGCAACTCCTGGAGGACGGAGGACATCCTTCCTGCCTCTGATGCCCTCAACTCCACTTCCACGGGCCCAGAGCCCATGCAGGTGGGACGCCTCCGGCTCACTTCCCAAGAAATGCAGCATCGCCTTGCCCAGAGCTTGTGTTTGTACTGCGGAAAGCCAGGGCATTTCGCAGCTGCTTGTCCTTTAAAAGCCACAGCTCGCCAGTGAAGAGGGGGATCCTGGTGAACGCTACTCCTTTTTTGCATTCCTCCTCCTCTCGTACTGTTCTTCCTGTCTCTGTCCAAGTTGGGGATCTTTTTCATTTCTGTTCGGCCCTGATCGATTCTGGAGCCGAGGGTAACTTCATGGATCGTTCCTTGGCCGCCTTGTGTGGGATCCCTGCCCTTTCTCTTTCTGATCCTATCCCTGCCCGTTCCTTAATGGCACTCTTATCACCACGGTTTCCCATACCACCCCTCCTATTACTCTCATTGTCTCAGGCAATCAATCACCGTGAGGTCACCACGCTGCTCCTTCTTGACTCCCCTAGTGCCCCCATAGTTTTGGGGCACCCATGGCTAGTGCAGCATGGCCCACATGTTGATTGAAATCAGCGTTGTTTGTCTTTGTGTTGGGTCCTGCCTCTTTTCCTGTCTCTGTGTGTCCTATCTTGCAGGTTGAGGCGGCTGATCTGACTGTGGTTCCGGCGGAGTACCATGACCTGCGTCAGGTGTTTAGCAAGTCTCGGGCCACCTCCTTGCCTCCGCATTGTCCTTATGATTGTGCCATAGAACTCCTCCCGGACACTTCGCTGCCAAAGGGTCGATTATTTTTTCTTTCTGGTCCTGAGAGAGAGGTCATGGACCGGTACATCAACGAATCTTTTAAAGCCGACCTCATCCGATCTTCCTCTTCCCCTGCAGGCGCCGGGTTCTTCTTTGTCAAAAAGAAGGACAGCTCCTTGCATTCTTGTATTAATGACTTAATGACATCACTATCAAAAACAGGTACCCCTTACCTCTTATGTCTTCTGCCTTTGAGTTATTGCAAGGAGCCAAGGTCTTTACCAAACTTGACCTCCGGAATGCCTATCATCTCATTCGCATACGCAAGGGGGATGAGTGGAAGACTGTCTTTAACACCCCTACGGGACAATTTGAGTATCGGGTCCTACCATTCGGTCTGACCAATGCCCCGACAGTCTTCCAGGCCCTGGTCAATGACGTGTTGAGAGACATGGTCAATCGCTTTGTCTTTGTGTACCTTGATGATATCTTGATATTTTCCCCATCCCCACAGGTACACACTCAACATGTTCGCCAGGTGCTACAACGGCTGCTGGAGAACCAGCTTTATGTTAAAGCGGAGAAGTGCGTTTTCCATGCCTAGTCGGTTCTCTTCCTTGGATTCATAATTTCGGCAGGAGAAATCCAGGCAGACCCCTGTAAGGTAAGGGCCGTTGCCGAGTGGCCAACTCCTGACTCTCGTAAGGCTCTGCAGCGATTCCTGGGGTTTGCCAGATTTTATCGGTGATTCATCAGGAATTTTGGTCAGATCGCTGCACCCTTAACGGCACTCACCTCTCCGAAGGTACTGTTCAAATGGCAGGTTGATGCTCAGGAGGCCTTTGATAAACTAAAGTCCCGTTTTATCTCTGCTCCTGTCTTGTCTATTTCAGATCCTGAACGACAGTTTATTGTTGCGGTAGATGCCTCTGACATTGGAGTAGGCGTGGTCCTATCTCAGCGGTCACGTCTGGATGGGAAAGTGCATCCCTGTGCCTTCTTTTCCCACCGCCTGAGTCCTTCTGAACAGAATTACGACATAGGTAATCGGGAGTTGTTGGTGGTCAGGTTGGCTTTGGGGGAGTGGCGTCACTGGTTGGAAGGGGCAGCTCAGTCTTTCCTGGTTTGGACGAATCACAAGAATCTGGAATACATCCGTTTAGCCAGAAGGCTGAGCTCCCGACAGGCTCGCTGGGCCCTTTTCTTTGGCCGTTTTAATTTTACCCTGTCTTACAGGCCAGGATCCAAAAACATCAAGCCGGATGCTCTCTCCCGTCTGTTTGAGGCCCCAGGGGAGGAGGATCCACCCGACACCATCATACCCAAGGAGATTGTTATGGCATCCCTCTCCTGGGACATTGAAAGACGGATTGAGCAGGCCAGGCAGATGGGTCCAGTACCAGCAGGGGTTCCAGCGAGCAAACTGTTTGTTCCAGCCAAAATGCGCTCTGAAGTTATCCAGTGAGGTCATTCCTCCAGGTTGAGCTGTCACCCAGGAGTTCGGAGAACACTGGCTGCCATCCGCCGATTCTGATGGCCATCTATGGCCAAGGACGTCAGGCAGTTTTTGACCGCCTCCTCGGTTTGTGCTCAGAACAAGACTTCCAATGCACCTCCTGTTGGTCTGCTCCACCCTCTTCCCATCCCTTACCGCCCCTGGTCACACTTGGCCCTTGATTTTGTCACTGGCCTTCCTGAATCTAAAGGCAACACCGTCATCCTCACGGTGGTGGACCGCTTCTCCAAAGCAGCCCATTTCGTTCCCCTTTCCAAGCTTCCCTCAGCCAAAGAGACAGCGCAGGTGGTGATTGATTATGTTTTCCGGATTCATGGTCTTCTGGTCAATGTGGTGTCTGAAAGGGGCCCCCAGTTTGTATCCCGGTTTTGGAAGGAGTTCTGTCAACAGATCGGGGCCTCAACAAGTCTGTCTTCTGGATTCCATCCCCAGACCAACGGGCAGTCCAAGCGGGCAAACCAGGATTTGGAACGTATTGTGGAACCACAATCCTAGCTCTTGGTGCCAACAACTGCCCTGATTATGATCATAACTCACTCCCGTCATCCGCCACAGGTATGTCCGCATTTCAGTGCTCTTTAGGTTTCCAACCTCCTTTGTTTTCCACACAGGAACCTGAAGCTGCTGTCCCGTCTGCCCTTGCTTTCGTCCAGTGGTGTCACCGCACCTGGAAGAGAGCTAGGGAAGCCTTGGCCCAGGTTAATAGACGGACTAAAGCAGGGCTGATCAACATCGAACTCCTGGTCCCCGTTACAGGTGTGGTCAAAGATTATGGCTTTCCACTAAGGACCTGCCTCTCAGGGTAGCCTCGCGCAAGTTGGCACCTAGGTTCATTGGACCATACCGGATCACCAAAGACTTGAGTCCAGTGGTGGTACAGCTCAAGCTTCCCCCCACGCTTGGTCGGGTACACCCTACTTTTCATGTATCTAGGGATAAACCTGTTTTATACTCACCCCTTGTTCCATCTGCCCCAACCCCCCTCCCCCCCGTCTAGTGGATGGCTCCCCAGTTTATACTGTGCGGAAATTGCTAGACGTCAGACGCAGAGGTTGGGGCTTCCAATATCTAGTGGACTGGGAGGGTTATGGTCCAGAGGAGAGGAGCTGGGTCCCGGCTCGGGACATTCTGGATTAGGCGCTGGTCAGGGATTTCCGTCGGCAACGAGGTGAGGTGAGGGGGGTACTGTCATACCCCTGGTCTGATCATGCCGTCTTTTTGTGTATGTTTGTTTACATGTCACAAGCACACATAAATGTTTTGTTTTGATCAGTCACCATGTGTTCACTGGCGTCCCTCCCTCTTGTTACCCAATTTTCCTATTTACATAATTGATTTCACTCACCTGCATTTTATCAGTAGTTCTCCTCTTGCCCTATTTATTCCCCTCATGTGTGTCGTTCTGTGCAAGATCGTTGTTTGCGAGTGCGCTCTTGCTCTGCCACTCGTGTCGTGTCCTGTCTTGTTTCCTCTCTCTGTCAGTCCAATTCGCTTCTCTGTTTCGCTGCATCTCCCCTGGGCCATTGCCTCTAGCGTTGGGCCTTTCTCCTCATCTCCCTCTGTTCCCAGGCCGGACTTCTTCTCACTCTCTGAGCCCGCCGGCTTCTTCCGAACACCGGCTTACTCTCTCTCACTCGCTCCCCTGCATCCTCCACACGTCCGCTTCCTTGAGCGCCCCCTGCCGGGTAATGTTGAGAAGACCGCTAAGATTTCTGTTATAGTTTTTGACTCTATTTCGGCTGTTGTTTTCTTTTTGATCTGAGGACCGTGAAAATATCTTGCACCAGCACTCTTTAGTTGAAAACTGCCAAAAGAATTTTTGTTCTGTTGTTTGTTTCCCTCCTGGCTGGATTTTGGTCTTCCTCATCAAAAGAATTATTACTTTTGAATCAAAATAAATTATCTTGATTTGTTTCAAGCCTGCATCTGTGTCTGTGTCTGTTCCTGACAAACGTAACACTGCAAACAGCAACATAGCAAAAAAGGCTTTACAACCCTGAAATGCAAACATTCTTAAATGTTAGAAAATACCTAAAAACTCTGACTACTTGAAATTAGTGCAATTAAACATGCCATTGCACCAGCACCTTTAAATATGGCAGCATATAGGCACTCGCAGAGGAACAGATGTTTAGCTTAAAAGATGATTTTTAAAAGTCTGAAGTTTCGATTTGAGATTTTACCTACCTAGTGAAAGACTTTGTAATTAAACTATCAGTTTTTAAAATTAAAGAAACACTGTAATGTAATAAAACAAACTGCACTAAAAGTGTTTTTTTTAATTTTCAAGAAATTCAATGCAAATGTGTGAAATTATTTGGTGCTATAAAATCAATATAAATATTTTTTGGAAAAAAAGGAAGAACCAATTAATGAATGCACTTGTTTTTGCTAGATTAAAGCAGCCCAACATCCCTATTTTTAATTTTTAAACCAACAGGCAACATACTGAACACCTGTAACGTATTCTCAACAATTCATGAAAACATTCCATAGGAACTATATATTGATTATACAAATAAACAACATTATAACATAATAAACAAACTGCACTAAATGTGCTTTTGAAATGTCTTTAAGTGTGCACATGTTTGCTCAATTGTGTAAAGAGAAATAAAATGTTTTACTTGATGCACAATTTAGGTTTTTGAACATTATCTTTTTGTTATTGAGCTAATTTACACACATCATTACATGTCACTATTACAATTTTCAAGTCTGATCTATATAATAATAAAATGTCAATTTAAATAAAAAAAATGAAGCAGTCAGTCAAGTTTGCATTATTTAGTAAACCTATTTCCAATTTCTTATTAAATATTTCAAAGCAAAGGAATGTTTTATTATTGGCTTTTAGAGCAAGGGTGCAGCCATTTACAATAACACAGCGGGTGACTTCAGAGGGTTGGTTATCATTATACAGAGCATCTTTTGACTGTATGGCTTTGTACATCCTAATCCAGTATGATTACTTTCAACAGAAATTGTATTACTCTCAAAGTATTACATAGCTATTTCACTTATTAGGAACTTAGTAGTTTTTGCAAGCTAATCTTCCTCCTTTTCAAAACAAGTATGTTCAAAAATGAAAGAAATGCATGCGTTACCTCACTGGCCTATGAAGCAAACTAACCCTGTGATGTCACAAGCTGTGATTTTTGCAAGATGGCAGCACTCTTGCTCCAAAAGCCATAATAAATAAATTAATTACAAAAATTAATTACAATTGCTTTATTTTAGTTGTTTTATAAAAGGGGAAATTGGTTTCAGTAAATAAAGTAAACTTGAATGACTGATTCATTTCCACTCTAAAAAGCAGAAACAATAATACTACTTACAAAGCACATCCTGAAAAAATCTTCAGACTCATCCCCCAAAAGGACTGGAAGACCCTGAAGAACTGCGGTGCGGACAACCGTCACATCAAATGACTATGAAAAAGTAAAGACAGGTAGACATGCATTAAAGCTCAATGAAATTAAATGCAAATTATGATTCAAAGATGATGTCAGGAAAAATACCTTCAAATAAACTTGTTGCAAAATCTCATGTAGTTTTCTTCCCTGATTTCCTCCTTATTTTTTTAATAAAAACTTCGATCAAGCGAGCTGAGTGTGTGTTCAATGGAGTGTAGAACTCCGATCTCAAATTTCTTCCTGATATTCGATTGAATTCTGCAAAAATCTAATTAAAAACATTGAGTCAATATTAAGTATCAAAAACACAACTTCACAAAATCATACTAAGTTTTGAAAAGGAACCAAACCTGGCTTTCCATAAAAAGTGCCGGCCACTTTTCCAAGATGTCACTGACACTGACTGAACACAAGAGGTTCAGAGTGGACAATTTCTTTTCGTCTCAAGGCAAATGTACTGTCCATCTTTTGGCCAATCAAGCTCATGTTTAGTGGCCTCCTTTTCATTTCTTCTACAAGTTCTATTCTTGTACATTCTTGGCTTGCTTCATCTTCGCCATTAGGAAAGTTTGGCAAGAAATTCAACTCAGATCGTCTGGGTTTTTGATGCCTTCATTGCACCTCTCTTCTCCCCAATTGCAACATCACTACAGCCAGATTTGCGCATTTTTGATCTGTAGTTGGCCATTTTAAACTTTTGGCTGTTTTTCCAGCCAGCAAAGCCTGATGTGAAGCCCTGTTCAGTCAAACATGAGTGTGTTTTGATGAGAGCTGCAGAAACTTGGGTAAAATCCTCATCACTTGGATAGGCCCTAAATGTGTAAATGGCCCCAGCAAGACCCTCCAGTATATCATGTTTTATGTCTCTTCCAACGTCAGCAGTTGATGATACTCAACATTAACTGAGAATTTAGGTATCTCAAACTCATCTGGCCATACAATCTGTCGTTCAGCAGACAACTGCTCTGATGTATCAGAACCTGAGAGAATTATGGCGTCAGCTTGACTTGAGGAAGGTGATGTGTCCAGAGGAATTATTTTCACCATCGCTCTCTCTGGTAAGTCATTAATGTCACTGATACTGCATAATGCACTGTTAAAAAAAGGGTCTTCATACTGGATGTTGAATGGGTATGGAAGTTGCAGTTTCTTCTGCAGCACTTGTTTTAAAGCATCATCATCAGCTAATGTATTTCCTCTATGACAACCTTCCGGATGTCACTGTCGTGCACAATAACGCAAAGTGTCATTGACATGGCTAAGTGAAATTCTAAAACAAAGAAAGCAGAAGTCAGAAACATGCAACGATACAATGCAATTTGGCAACAGATGTAATACTTTAATGTGACATATAAACACCCATGAATATTATAAGCTGCCAAAAGGAAGGGGTCATTCAGATCAGAAGGCAAAACAACTTGAAGTGAATGCAAACTGCACAATTCATAAGAGCGCAAATGCTCAATGTACCATGCAGATTGTGGTTTGCAGAGGAACATTATCTCGGTGTTGACTGTTAAGATTTTCTCTATCTGCATGAACTCTGGCAAACCTGAACAAGACCCAACTGATAATACCATGTTTGGGCAGTACCTAATTCCATCAATGTAAACACTAGATGAAACTAGCACAGAGCTACAACTAGGACTCTGCAGATGTAGATACTCTTGTACAGCTTCAGGAAAAGCTGGTAAAAGAGAACTAACCACCCTGTTCATTTGCATTTTTGGCTTGAAAAAAGACCTGGCATCCATATGATAGGCAATTGCCATTTGATACTTCTTGGCCAGCATTAGGGGGACATTTTTGAAATTCCCTCTAAAAGATCATGTAACAGATCTGGGGGGGTAGCAGGCAATTGCATGAAAGTGTTTCAAATTGTCCTCAATGGACAACTACTCTTCCCACCATACTGTGCCTCCAAAGTTCTTTTCTTTTGTCCTCATTTCAAAAGAGCTGGAGCTAACTTCTTTGATTTGGATGTCATTCCTTGTGGCCATGCAAAATCTACAAGGGAAATTCACCCTAAAGCTCTCCTGAAAGCCTGCCAGCAAATGGGCACCAAGATTATCTGCCAAGACATGCAAAACAGATCCCCTTACACATGATCCTAGCTGCTCAACATAGGCTCCCTACTCTTAAAGACATTTCAGGTCCTCAATTAACCGGCGGAGTATTTTTGAGTAGCCATGTTGCTTAACTACATTTGTTTTACACAGAAGAGCTAGCTGAATGGTGTGCAAAGATGATGTGTGTTTTGCTGGTAAGTTTGCAAGAACCCAGTAGATGGCACACATTTTGTGCTTTTTTCGTGATGTTCCAAGTGCATTGGCCACTTCAAAATCATCTATATAGAGATTAAGGGATATTCAACAATCATCTGCAAAAAATGAATTATCTCTATAATGCGTACCATTCCTGTAACTGCTGTATCCCTTTCCTCTCTCCCCTAAAGCCAGGACCTCATCAAGATCTTCTGGTTTATTTAGCAAATTCTGCAACATTTAAATAATAGGGATATACACATAATACTGCTCATCTCTATCTACTTTGTACTCAACAGGGCTTACAACGGGATATTCTCTCATGAAGTATGATGCCCTCCTATTAGACGTTGAAAGAGGACCTCCTTCATTTGTACAATGTAGCAGCACATTGCTTTCAGTAACTGCCCTGACAAGCTTCTTCACAACTGTGCTGTCTACTTTACCAATCTCAACAGTTTGCTGTGGCTCAAACAATAAATGAATCTGATTTAACTGTTGTATAATATCTTGTGTCGCACTTTAAAAAAATATGCAAGATTATTCGCATTTTGAGAAAAAGTGATGCCAAACTGTGTTCCAACTTTTGTTTTCTATCATCCAATTTGACTTGTTCCTCTGCCATATTACATTTATCTTCGCTGCCTGAGCTGTCATTAGGTAGATGAACTATATTTTCTTGCGTGTCACCAAACGGAGTACTTAACATAACCCCCAATTTAAAATCCTCATGGCAATGTAGCTGGTGTGCCTTACTTTTATGTGCATTAAAAGTGGAATACATATTTGTCTCAAATGAACAGTCTTTAAAAGGACACTGAACTTTCTCACAATTCCTCAAATGAGTACGCAAATGGGCAAAATATTCTGACTCGGTGCATGATTCTTTAAAATCACAAACATGGCATTTGTAAGAAACTAAAGCATGGCTAAAATTACTTGATTGTGCAGTTCTTTGTTGAGAATGATTTTTTGATAAATGTACTTTTAATGCGTTAAAGATTTAAAGTACATGGACACTCAGTATGGAGACATGGTACTGGAACAATTTGTGAATATGTTCCATGGCTTATGCGGTAGTGTTTAAAAAGTTGTGCCCCTTTTTTCTGATGTGTATGTGCAAAACTTACATTTCCACTGCATATCAGCTCACAAACTGGTAGTCAGAAAAGAAAAAAGTATTAGGAGTGTAACAATATCACAAACATAAACATTGCAGTGACAAAAGCTGCACAGTTTGTGAATAAAAAAGATATAAAATAAATGTTAATTTATAATTTACAAACGGTTGTACAGTTCAAATAGAAAAAAAAACTGTAAACCTAGGGGAAACACTGCTGCAGGTTACCCATTAATCCTTTTTAAAAACACGCATATTTTCGTCACAACCAGCGTTGCTAACGTTCAACAGTAACTACTGTATTTTAATGCGCCCAAAAGGTTTCGTTTTCTTTTCTTAAAATGTAGACCTATCATTGTACTGCGTGTTAACATTACATCTACAGTTGCAATCAGAATTATTCAACCCCCTGATTTATTAGCCCCCCTGTTTATTTTTTTCCCCAAATTCTGTTTAATAGAGAGAAATTTTTTTCAACACATTTCTAAACATAATAGTTTTAATAACTTATCTCTAATAACTGATTTATTTTATCTTTGCCATGATGACAGTAAATAATATTTTACTAGATATTTTTCAAGACACTTCTATACAGCTTAAAGTGACATTTAAAGGCTTAACTAGGTTAATTAGGTTAACTAGGCAGGTTAGGGTAATTAGGCAAGTTATTGAATAATGACGGTTTGTTCTGTAGACTATTGAAAAAATATATAGCTTAAAGGGGCTAATAATTTTGACCTTAAAATAGGTTTTAAAAAATTAAAAACTGGTTTTATTCTAGCTGAAATAAAACTCTCTATAGAGCTCTCTACTGTGAAAATAAAGCTCTCTCAGTGCATCATTTAAAATGCCGCGGCCCGCTCTTTTAGAGCATAAAGCCCACTTTGCAAATCATAACTACATATGCATTTATTAATAGTTATTAAAATGAACTAGCCAGCTGACAGATATTAATCCCAAAATAGCTAATATAGTAAAGTAGAAATAACATGCAAATAAAATGCAGTGGTTAAAAAGTTTAGTCACAACATCATGGGCTAATTACGTTCCCAAAACAGCAAACAATACACAAAGTACAGGGAGTAAACAGATTACTGATACTATACAATTAAAATTAAAAGAGGTAATTAAAATGAAAAGTTTACCTTGGTTTTAAAAAATTAAAAACTGGTTTTATTCTAGCCGAAATAAAACAAATAAGACTTTCTCCAGAAGAAAACATATTATCAGACATACTGTGAAAATTTCCTTGTTCTGTTAAACATCATTTGGGAAATATTTAAAAAAGAAAAAAAATTCAAAGGGGGTTCAATAATTTTGATTGCAACTGTATTTGAATGGATTGCGCGCTCTCTCAGTGCATCATTTAAAATGCCGCGGCCCGCTCTTTTAGAGCATAAAGCCCACTTTGCAAATCATAACTACATATGCATTTATTAATAGTTATTAAAATGAACTAGCCAGCTGACTTCACAGATATTAATCCCAAAATAGCTAATATAGTAAAGTAGAAATAACATGCAAATAACATGCAGTGGTTAAAAAGTTTAGTCACAACATCATGGGCTAATTACGTTCACAAAACAGCAAACAATACACAAAGTACAGGGAGTAAACAGAATACTGATACCATACAATTAAAATTAAAAGAGGTAATTAAAATGAAAAGTTTACCTTGATTTACCGAAGCAGATCTCAATCTGAAATCCTGTTCTTCTATGGCGGTGCTGGGTGGTGCTTGGGTTGTGAAGAGAGATGGAGGATGGGAAATCACCGCCCAGTACACATGCGTAACAGCGTGGCTTAGCCATTATTTATTTTTATTTATTTTTAAAAATTTTTTAAAACTATCCAGGTTCTGCAGGTTGCAATGGCTTAGCCATTATAAGCAATAGAGTAGAGAATCTATGACGTCACCTTGTAGGCTAATCGGCTGCTAGCATAAAACTGGTTCCCTCCATAAAATCCCCATAGTATTTTCCCATAGGCTTTTCGAAGATTGGAAATCTGCTCTGTGTTCAAACACTGTTCATTACACTACACGCTTTGTCCAACCAAATAATCCTCACACGAAAATACAAATTTTAGCACTTTTGGATCTTAAATGCAAACGCAAGAATGGAAAAGCTAACATTAGGCTATAAGCGGACTACAGTGGCTGGGGCGCCTCCTGTGATGTCATACCACCCTGCTAACGACAACTTTTCAAGCTTATTTTTTTAGAAATATGGTCCATGACAAAGTTAATCTTTCGGTTTATCATATTATAATCCATGCTACACATTATAAACACATAAATACACAAAAACACATAGACCTAAATGCCTTTTGGATAGTTTTTTACGTGGGAAATGCATTTTGTTTTGCTTTACGTTGTTGTAAAAGTTTTACAACTGTATGTAGAAATGTGCCTACATAGTATTATCATAAGACACGTTTAAATAAGTGTATCGCTCGCGTGCATACAGCCCCTTTACCTTAGTAATAGACGACAGAAATAAGGCGTGAGAGACAAGTCTATCAAATTCCTGCAAGTTCCATCTTGGACAACATTCAATATTCTTTTTTTTGTCACAAAGTACAGCGAAAAGCAGCCCATACAGTCGCATATGCTATACATTTTAAAGAGTGTAAATATTGCAGTTATGACAGAGTTAAATGTGTTCAGATGAAGAAAAAAGCAGTCGAAAATCCTTTGATCAAATGACAGTTAAAATGACAGCTAATATGTATATTTTTTTTTTACACATTTATTCACACGTTTGCATTAATGAGAGCAGGAAAGAGACAGACTGCACTGGTAAGCAGTATCTTCATAATATAGTTTAATTAAAATAAATGATCAAAAAATTAATCTGTGTTTACAAGTGAAGGCATTATCTACACAATTTGAATTCCCAATTAGAAAAATACTACAAACAATAAAATACTATTCATGAAAATACTTAAATAACAGACAAATCCAGATGCCCAACGCAAGCGAGCTGCGCTCTCGACCAGATCAGCTCGATGACGTGTAATGTCTCCGACACCGCCTGTAGTCCCGTTTAGCAAGTTGATAGCAACCATTTTTTTAAAGAAGCGTAACCGATTTAAAAAAATCAAGAGTTTGATGTAACTGATATGTTTTATGTTGTGTGTAAGCCACAAACCTTATTCAAGCGATTTAACCAAAATCCCATTCAAAATACCCATTGACTTTGGGAGGAGGGAACTGCAACTGCTAAAATGCTAACTCGCTTCTGGATTTTTTTCATACAAATTGACGTCATAGTTCCTTCACTCTATTTTACTCAAATTACATTAGTTCCCCTTCGGGAGGGGAACTTCAATGCTATGTGGAAACTTCCACTATGGGGATTTCATTCAGAAAGCCAATCATCTGAAAGAGTATGTAAACGGGCCAATGAAATGCCAATGAGTTGGAAGCTTCAGCTTGCGCACCTGATGCTCGTTGCAATTAATTTGCTATAAGAGCACAGTGCAACCAAAGCCAAAGCATCATTTTCACTTCAGGAACTTCAACAGCCTTCTGAGAGAGTCGATGAGGGTTCCTTCAGCTGAGTTTCAGACAGAGAGTGAACGAGAGCGATCTCTCGGTCCAGAGTGTGTGACACGCAGCGGCAGACGGTCGAGCTGGGTTTCTCCCTTGCCTGGCGTCCTTTGGATCCGGTCCTCCAAAGCGGTATGTATTGTTGCGAATTTCCTAAAAGAGCAACACGGTCGTGCAGCACGTCTTTTTCAAGACGTCGCTCCGACTGTGCGTTTCTGGATGCGGTGGTTTCCTGTCCTCGGATGATGGGCACGAGCACTGCGTTTCATGTCTTGGGGTCCAGCATGTTAATGCGGTGCTTGCGGGCAGTGCATGCCATCACTCGGTGGCATGTCTATTGCGCAGTAAAGATCGCGGTTAGCTCTTGCAAAAGGGCCACCCACCCCAGTTGTCCCCCGCTCCGCGGTGGGCACTTGGGCAGATCTGAGGGTTACAGTAAGAGTAAATCTGCCGCCCTCGGGCTTGTGGACCTCTCGCTCCTCCACACGCTCCATCCAAGCTTCAAGTGAGAGAAGCGCTCCATCCTCGGATGGCCGCCCTCTCACTTGATGACACCAAGGCTCAGATGTCTACCGCTGCATCAGAGGTTGGGCTGTCATGATCTGATGAAAGATCCCCCCCCTCCGCTCCCTCCCCTTGGGAGCGAGCGCGGCGGCGGCCGATCTTGAAACAGACATGATAACCGTGCTTTCCCGGGCTGTTTCGGTCGTGGGTCTGGAGATGGTCTATCCACCAGCCCCACGGCCGGGCCGACTTGATGGGTGTATGTGGAGGATTAAAATGCAAGACCTTTTAGCCTCCCATACCTTTCTTCCCGGAAGTGCACAGTGGGCTCACGCAGTCTTGAGGCCACCTTTCTCTGCCTGATCTGCGTGCGCCTCCGCCTCACCACCCTTGATGGTGGAGCAGCCAGGGAGTACGAGTCGATTCCCCAGATTGAGAGTGCCATTACGGGCCTGCGTGTTGCCTCCTTTTGCTGGAGTCAGCCTTATCTCCCGTCCAAGGCGTGTTGGTCTTCTGCCTCCCGAGCCAGAGCCCACACAGCCGCGGGCCAGGCTGCTTCCACCCTGCACGCCAGGGTCCATGCGCGCGCACTGGCCCAGCTGCACGAGGGTGGTTCTGACCCAGGCTTGTTACAAGCCCCGCACCGCACCCGACTGAGCTCCATGGACCTCAAGTCCGCTGCGTGTGCCCCAGGAAGGACGATGGCCACGTTAGTGGTCCAGGAGCGCCACCTCGGGCTAAACCTGGCAAAAATATGCACGGAGTCGACAAAGTTATCTTTCTTGACTCCCCCATATACCAGTCTGGCCTGTTCGGCGACACCATTGGTGGATTCACCCAGGAATTCACGGCGGTGCAGTTGGAAACGATGGACCATCTATCGCCGAACCATCCACATCCACTGCTTGTCGGTGAGAGCACCCGTCTACGAGTGCTGCTCCGCCTGCGCCTCCGACCAGCGGCAGCGCCGAGCACCTCACAGACAACCAGCGCTCCCCGTCCCAGGGTGCCGTTAAGTCCGGTTAACGGACCGCGACGCGCTCCTGAGTTGGGCGATCCTGAGAAGAGGGAACCTGCCTTCTCCCCGGTGGGGGGCCGGGCTCCTTTGAGAGAGCATTTTTCCCTTCTCTGGATGTGACAGCTCGAATACTGCCAGTCTGGGACGCAATGAAAACGCTTCCAGCTCGCAGGATCGACGCACTTCGCCAGTGGCTCACGAGGTCTGGGAGGACGGTCTCCTTTCTCTCACACCTCCAGCCTTCCCCTCCGGAGTCTGGGTGAAAGGTGAGTGAATCTCTCGCCTCTAGCTCTTCCGCGGGACCCCAGCGCTCCCCGGATCAGCACTCCGCGCTGCCCCACTGCTGGTACATTAGCGATCGTAGCGATGCAGTCATTAGCGGGAGCTCTGCCTGCCTGGTTAACGCGGGCCAGCCCTTCGCCGTGGCTTATACGCACAATCAGACTCGGCTACGCGATTCAACTCGCTAACAGCCTCCCAAGTTCACGGGGGTGTTTCTCACCAGGGTCAGCCCTGTGCCCGCCCCTGTCTTGCGAGAGAAGATTGCCGTCCTCCTGGCGAAGGATGCAATCTAACCGATCCCTCCAGCCTGTACTTCATCGTACCTAAAAGAGTGGTGGGCTATGGCCAATCCTAGATCTGCGCGTTTTGAACTGCTGTCTGCACAAGCTGCCATTCAAAATGCTTATGCAGAAACGCATCCTCCGGTGCGTTCGTCCTCGGGATTGGTCTGCAGCAATAGACCTGAAGGACACGTACTTCATGTCTCCATACTCCACGCCCCCGTCAGTTTCTGCGCTCTGCGTTAAGGTCGAGCCTGGCAGTACAAGTCCTCCCCTTCGGGTTCTCTCTGTCTTCGCGGGTCTTCACCAAGCTCGCGGAGGGTGCCCTATCTTCGGCTCGCGGGGATCCGCATACTCAATTATCTCGGTGACTGGCTGATTTTAGCCCTCTCTCGGGAGCAATTGATTATGCACAGAGACAAGGTGTTCCAGCACCTCCACCTATTGGGGTTTCAGGTCAACCCAGAAAAGAGCAAACTCGCCCCTGTACAGAGGATCTCTTTTCTCGGGTTGGAGCTGGACTCGGTCACCATGACCGCTAATGCTGAACTGTCTGAGAGATTTCGACAGCAAGATAGTGGTTCCACTGAAAACTTTCAGAGGCTCCTGGGGCATATGGCATCCGCAGCCACTGTCACGCAGCTTGGATTGCTCCATATGAAACCACTTCAGCACTGGCTTCACGATCGAGTCCCCAGACGCGCATATCAGGCGGGCACACACCGGGTGACTGTCACTATGCTGTGTCACCGCGCCCTCAGCCCCTGGAACGATCCCTCGTTCCTACAGGTCTGAGTGCCTCTAGGACAGGTGTCCAGAAATATTGTCGTTTTGACAGATGCTTCCAGCATGGGCTGGGGGGCCGTGTGTTGCGGGCATGCAGCCGCGGGCCTGTGGAAAGGAACCCAGTTGCATTGGCATATCAATCGCCTAGGGCTGTTGGCAGTGTTCCTCGCTCTCCGCCGTTTTTACCGGTGCTGGAACAACAACACGTGCTGGTCAGGATGGACAGCACGGCGGCGGTGGCGTATATCAACCGCATGGGGGTATCTGCTCTCGCCGCATGTCTCAGCTCGCTCGCCGTCTGCTCCCCCGGAGCTCAACCGTGCAGCCCATTCGCTCTCACGGCAGTTTCGCCTGGGAAAATGGAGACTTTAGCCCTGACTGGCCAGCTGTTATGGGCTGCGCCTTTCTCTCTCTAACTCAGAGATTCGTGCGCTCTCGTTTGAGTTCCCCACTTGGCGAACCTTGCAAAGTCCACTGGCTACACAGCTGGCCCCGGGGCGTGCGTAATACGCATTTCTCCAGTGAGCCTACTCGCACAGATACTGTGTAAAGTCAGGGAGGTCGAGGAACAGCTCTCGTATTGCACCTCTCTGGCCCAATCGGACCTGCTTCTACTCTCCTCGTGATGGCCCCTCCCTGGCACATCCCCTGGAAACAGGGGACAGGCACCTTTTGGCACCCGCGCCCAGATCTATGCCTCACGTACGGTTCATAGATGGAGCGCGGAGGACTTAGGTGATCTACCGATTAGGTGGTTAACACTGTCACTCAGGCTGAGCACCCTCTACGAGGCATGCCCACGCCCTGAAGTGGAGTCTATTCGCAATGTGGTTACCTTTTTCCCCGAGAAGGAAACCCCGAACATGCCAGATCAGAGTGATGCTATCCTCCTTCAGTTGACTGGAGCTAGGCTGTCTCCTCTGCTCTGAGGGGTTGGCGTTACGATCATCCCCGCTCTAAGGATGCGGCGATGGCAGCGCGCTGGGTAGTATCCTCTCATCATCCAGTTCCCAGAGGCGCGAGACTGGATATTAATTATTCCTGTTTCCCTCTTATACCCACTTGGAGATCTCTCTTAAGAGAGGTCTGCTCAATCACTCGACTCAGTATCTTAAGATTTCTGTCCAGGTAGACAGCTCTGCTGGTCGGGTTCGCATCGGCCAAATGGGTGGGTATCTGGAGGCATTTTCGGTGAGCGAAATGTGCCAGCGTGTTGGGCCGGCCCACTCTCACGTTTACATGAGACCCCTGCCCACCTAGGTGCTCTAGGTTCCTACAGCCTTCTTTCATCTAAGTAGTGAACCTGCAAGTGCTGCCCACGGAGGAGGCAGACCCAGCCCCTTTATTTGCTGCGTCTTTCGCGCTTTGTGTATTATACGGACCGTACTCAGCTCTTTTATCTGTTACAGTGATCGGCAGAAGGGAAGTGCCGTATCCAAACAGAGGTTGGAACATACCCACTGAACAGTGAATGCCACCACCCTTGCTCATCTGAGCCAGGTCGAGCCGTGTCCCCCAGGAGTGAGAGCGCGCTCCTCGAAGCGCGCATCCCTTTGGCCGTTAGCACGCGGCGCCTCTCTAACAGACACTGTAGAGCTGCGGGCTGGGCGACACCTATTGCGAAATTTATTAATCTTGAGGGGAGCCAATTTCCTCACGCGGTGAATGAGAAATTCAGTTAGGTGTTGTAAAACGCTTGCTGCGCCATTCTCTCTAACACAGAGATACGTGCGCTTTTTCGCTCTGTCAGTCAAGTTCCCCGCTGGCGAACCCTGCAGATATTCCTCCGAGGCCCCCAGCATCTGACTCAGCGGAGGAGTCAGGCGTTGGCCCGTTACGTTGTTGGTATGCCCGCTGGTCAGCCCGCGTTCTGGGTATAGGTGCCAGCTATGTGTGATCCCCACTAGGCGATCCCATATGCTTATACTGCCACGGTGCTGTCCCCCCTCACAGGTGGACCTGTGTCTTCCCTCACCGCTAACCATCTTATATTCATATGCGTACTCCCCCTTCTCAGGGCTAGTCCATATGCTCTCTCGCCACCAGTCTCCCCACTTGGGTAGCAGGTGGCCTCTGCAGCGTCCTCCCTATCGGGACTGCACGCATTCTCAACGTACTGTCGTATTACAGTTTTTCTCAGTCGCTTTGGTGCATTTCTCACAACACTATTTACATTTGCACAACAGTTAATGCATTTCTCAAAACAATTAGTCATTTGTGCACATCATAGTAGCAATTTCTCATTCCTTTCAACAAATTGCAAACGCTTTTGGACATGCATCAATTGCTTTCATACAACTCTGCTGTTAGTAACATTATCATTTGCTTATGTCATGTCAGTCAAAATGAACTAAACTTGTGAATGCTGAATAGTCATTCCATATAAACTAATAGTCCTCATTTCATTACTTGAGTCATTACATACAAAAATGTTGAACTAGTTGTCAAAATCAGTCAAGCAAATTTTATTTAAAAAATGTAAAATCTTTTTTCGTAAAATGTCTTCTAAATTGAACAATTTGATGAATGATTTACAGACCAGTGTATGTTGTAGGTTCAGTTCCAATATGTACTGCAATATTGTTTACAGTTGTGCACAGCTCTACCCAAAGGGAGTTTATGTTTGTTGTAAATAAGGGTGTATTTATTTTTTTACTTTTGCACAATGCTGTGAATAAAATAGAATTGCAAAGAGCAAATGAAGTAAAAATGTGAAACATTCATATTCAGTGTCTTGTACTCAGATACCTCACCAATGCAGTCATGTCTAACTTTACTGTAGTTTTCAAACGGCTGTGTAAATAGTATATAGTGCCGTCTTGAGCATTTTCAGCAAGTGTCACCAAAATCTGACTTTTTTGCATTGGAGAAAATTAACAGAGTAAAGTGTCATAATGAAAACATGACAAAGCCATTTGACTATCTTGTTCATAAACAATGGTGTCAGGACTTTTCTTTTTAATGACACTGGCACTTTCATTGACATGAATACTTGCTTTTGAGGAATGAGCTATCCATTTTGAGCAAGTGACGCACTTTTGAAGGTTATCCACTAGGTTTTGCAGTTTGCACTAATTGTTTTGAGAACTGCATTAACTGTTGTGCAAATGTAAATAGTGTTGTGAGAAATGCACCAAAGCGACTGAGAAAAACTGTAAATTCCTAGGAATTATTCTAGACGCATTTGCGGCTCCTGAAAAATATATCTAAATCCGTAAATCTTCTGTTGAAGTGGGATAAGTAAGGGCCAGGGAACACGTTGGAAGACCTCGCCTCTGGTGACGCAGGTGCGCTCACGCTCTCTTTTGCCTGGCAAAACTCTCATCGGGGGCGAAGGTAAGGTTCAATCATTTTGGCGTTTTCCATACATTTCCCCATAGTGGAAGTTTCCACATAGCATTGAAGTCCCCCTCCCGAAGGGGAACGCTCCGGTTCCCGAGGGGGGGGGAATGGAAATGCTATGTTCCTTCGCCATAATGATTGCCCCTTAGCTGTTGAGGTGAAAGTCTCTTCCGCTAAAAAAAGGATGCTTTGGCTTTGCTTGCCCTGTGCTCTCAATCAGACAACGTCAATCAGATGTCATGTTGACGTCCTGTGCCTGCTGGTTGTTTAAGGCCATTTCGGTCACCATACAGTAAACATTCGTCATCTTCTCATCAGTCACATGCATCTAAACAGTCTCTGGGTCAATGTGCGTAAAGATTTTGATCATCTTCATAGACACTTTTAATACTTCCAAACAGTTTGCTGCAATTATAAAGTGCACACGTCTTGAGGTAGTCCATTATGATGCGATTTACCTTCTACGGTATGTGCAATTTGATTAGACACAAATCTCAGGATTGATTTTTCTAATCCCCATGGACAAGAAAAATAAAGTAGTGACTGCAGGTTGAAAGAAAGTAGTGGAGTAAAAGTACAGATACTGCACTGAAAATGTACTCAAGGGAGAGTAAAAGTACACATTTTTAAAACTACTTAGTAAATTACAATTCCTGAGAAAAACTACTTAATTACAGTAATTTGAGTATTTGTAATTAGTTGCTTTACACCACTGAAAGGCGCGTTCACGTTTTACCTGATTCAGCCCTTCATATTTGGTATTGTTTCGTGTCGTCGTCGATACGAACAGGCAAAAGATCCGGACAAAGACGAGTCATTTAAACAACTCTGAGTTGACTATTTTTTTTTTATCTATTTTTAAACTTTTTTGTGAACTTTCAGATTTATTCCTCAGCTGGATGTTTTCATCCACTTAGAGCTGTGTTGCACACTGCATGGAAGGTAAAACCCATAGTAGGGGCTCTTTAAACATGAATTTTTACACTTATACTCAACAGTCTACATGTGTTTGTTGAAACATTCATTCATTTTCTTTTCGGCTTAGTCCCTTTATGAATCTGGGATCGCCACAGCGGAATGAACCGCCAACTTATCCAGTATATGTTTTATGCAGCGGATGCCCTTCCAGCTGCAACCCCTCACTGGGAAACATCCATACACACTCATTCACACACATACACTACGGACAATTTAGCATATCCAAGTCACCTATACCACATGTTTTTGGACTGGGGGAAACCGAAGCACCCGGATCAAACCCACGCAAACATGGGGAGAACATGCAAACTCCACACAGAAATGCCAACTGACCCAGCCGAGGCTCGAAACAGCGACCTTCTTGCTCTGAGGCGAACGTGCTACCCACTGCGCCATCGTGCAGCCTTGTTGAAACATTCTCAGCAAATTTCACAATAAACAAAGTAAATTAACAAAAGACACAATTAAACACACCTTATGCCTCTTTAGGGTGAAGCTGAATAAACTTAATCCATATATCCCGTATTTTGCATCCTGAAGACCATCTGCATCTCCTGTTTTTAAAATAAAAATCCCACATACATAGTAAGTATAATATAAACTTAGATAAAGGGAGGAAAATGATTTTACACTCATGGAATTGATATGAGAATGAGGAAACAATGCTGTCTGAGGCTCAAGATATGGTCTTTTCCATGTAGGGTAGTATACATTCCTGCCGGATGTCTGAGCTTGCTCACTATCTGCTTCACTGGACTCACCAAGATTGAAATCGCTGTGTGCCTTTCTTTTTGGCAATGGGTTCTCATGGCAACCCACACTCCCAGGGGATTGGACACCCCTATGCAGTTTAGCTGATATGGGAGGTTGATCTGTTGCTTCTCTTAAATCCTCCCATTGCCACTTGCTGTATTACCCTCGACGCGGATGCACTGGCTCACAGCTGGCCCCAGGGCATGCGCAAATATGCATTTCCCCCAGTGAGCCTACTCACACAAAACCTGTGCAAGGTCAGGGAGGGAAAAAATCAAGTCTTGCTTGTTACACCACTGTGGCCAAACTGGACCTTGATTTCAAACTTACACTCTTTGCGGCGGTCCCTCCCTGGCGAATTCTGCATAGGAAGGATCTCCTTTCTCATGAATGGGTCACCCTCTGGTTCACGTGTCCACATATCTGGAAACTCCATGTTTAGAAGATAGACGGGGTGTAGAAGACTTGTGTGACCTACCGCCCGCAATGGAGCAGATCTGTGACCATTCACACTGAAGGCTATGTTGCTGCCGTCTTCACTAACCATGGCAGATGCTGGAAGGCTCAATATGGAGCTAATAATATGCCAAAACAATCAGAATTTGAATTGTGTTAATTTGAATTATTGACAATTATGATTTAATAAATCTGAATTTTTATATGGTATATTTTTAGATTTTGAATTAGAATTTCTTATTTTGAATTTGAATTTTTTAAATTGAATTTGAATTTCATAACTTGAATATTGAACATTTGAAATTTCAGACAACTCAATTTTTCAAGGCTGAATTTTTAATAGACATATTTTCAAACTTCAGTTTTTTTGTGTTCTGAATTCATAGACTGCAGATATCCAGTTTGTAAAAATACAGTTATAAATTTTCAAGATGAAGGAATTCAGAACATTAAATTCAATATCCTAAAATTCATAACCAGAAATTCAGATCATGAAATTCAGATTCAGCAGAAAGTAGGTCAGGTCTGATCAACAGGGAAGAGTAGACGATCACCAAAAAGTCAAACTAAGCATTTTGGCCAATCACAGAGCTGCGTGAGTTTACTGGTGTATGTGAGGCTCAGGAGAACACAATTCTTCTGCAAACTGACTAATGGGGGTCAGCTATGTTTCAGTAGTTTGTGTAAGAAATCCATGAATCTCATTGGTTAATCAAATTTTTTATGTTTTTGGTATTTTCGGGGATAAAGAGCTGATTCTGACCTATACTGTAACCTCTGATGGATTATTTCAGCAGACACAGGGCTCATACATCTTTACCAAAGTCACATTTAAGGACTTTTCAAGCTCTTTCCTGGTGCATTTTCAAACTGTCTCAACTGTGGTAAATAAGATATTTGCATGCACACACATCAAATTATATAAGATGCTATTTGTTACAATATTGTATAGTACAGCATAGCATATAGTATAGTATTTTAAGGAAACTTTTCATGATATGTTTGCCCAAAGCTCATTATTAACACTGAAATGCCTCTTTTAAATATCATCTATTTACATCTAAGATGTCATATTAAACCTTACATTTATATTTATTTGTATGATCTGATTTTTCCATTTTTCCTCACAGCAAGAACGTCGCTGGGTCGCAGGTTCGAACCTCGGCTGGGCTGGGTCAGTTGGCGTTTCTGTGTGGAGTTTGCATGTTCTCCCTGCGTTCGCGTGGGTTTCCTCCGGGTGCTCCGGTTTCCCCCACAGTCCAAAGACATGCAGTACAGGTGAATTGGGTAGGCTAAATTGTCCGTAGTGTATGAGTGTGAATGTGTGTGTGTGGAAATTCCCAGAGATGGGTTGTGGCTGGAAGGGCATCCGCTGCGTAAAATTGTGCTGGATAAGTTGGTGGTTCATTCCACTGTGGCGACCCCGCAAGGGACAAAGCCGACAAGAAAATGAATGAATGAATGAACATTGAAACCAAAATGTCCAAAGGGTGGCGCCAAATCTCTATCTTCGTCACTGAATTGTTAATTCAGATTCATTCGAATCGGCTCATTTATAAATGAATTAAGTGAGTCATTATGAATGACTCGCTCAGATATTTCTTGTTAACCTCGTTTGTTAAGTGCTTATAACTTTATTTAGTAACAACATAAGAGGTGTTTAAAAGTCTATATTGTTGTAAATAGTGTGCAGGGAAAGCCTGCTGATGAGTTTTTAACCTAATGTTAGTTTTATGTGACCCGAAACCGAAAGCAGCCTTCCCTATACTTAAAGCTAAAATACATATTAGTTTAATTTTACATTAGGCTATATGTAGATAAAAAAACATTTATTTTTACCAGTTATTAATAATAATAATAATTATAATAATTCCTTACATTTTTATAGCACCTTTCTGGACACTCAAAGTGCTTTACACAATGTGGGGAATCTCCTCATCCACCACCAGTGTGAAGCATTCACCTGGATGACGCAATGGCAGCCATATTGCACCAGACCGCACACCACACACCAGCTGATTGACAGAGTGATGAAGTTAATTATGATATGGGGATGGTTAGGAGGCCATGATGGACAGAGGGCAGTGGGCAAATTTGGGGTGAAACCCCTACTCTTTTTTGAAGGACATCCTAGGATTTTTAAAGACCACAGAGAGTAAGGACCTCGGTTTAACGTCTCATCCAAAAGACAGCACTCACTGAGCAGTATAGAGTCTCCATAACTATACTGGGGCATTAGGACCCACACACACCACAGGTTGGGCACCCCCTGCTGGCCTCACTAACACCACTTTCGGCAGCAACCCAGCTTTCCCATGTGGTCTCCCATCCAGGTACCCCGCTAGAAATTGTAAGTTCCCAGAACGTTCTCAGAACGTCCCCACTGGTGGTAAGGACGTCACATGGTAACGTCCCCAGGACGTTCTGAGAAGGTCAAGACGTTGAGTTCTTTAAAGGGTTAGGGGACCTCTGCAGAACTTTCAGGACGTTCTTAGAACGTTTAGGGGACCTTATTTTATTTAGAAATTTGATGTTGCCAGAACGTTTTCAGAACGTCCCCACTGGTGGTAAGGACGTCACATGGTAACGTCCCCAGGACGTTCTGAGAAGGTCATGATGTTGAGTTCTTTAAAGGGTTAGGGGACGTTATTTAGGGGACCTCTGCAGAACTTTCAGGACTGACCTAGCACAGCCCTGCTAAGCTTCAGTGGGTGACCATGTGAGAGTTGCAGAGAGCTAGCTGCCGGCCCAGAGAAGTGCTATATAAATGTATTGTTGTTATAAAAATAATGATAATAATAATAATAATAAATATAAATATAGCTGCTAACAGCTACTATGGGGCCAAGCACTTAATGCAAACCTTTTTGCCTATTTTGGATTTTTTTAGGAACATTTTTTAAACATTGCATAATTCACACAAATTAAAACTTGTTAAAAATAGTTGTTATTAACTTGTATAATTAATATATAAAAAGTAATAATTAAAATGAGCTTCAAACAAAATGCAGAGCCTATTAAGCTTGAAATGAATTGCGGAGCCTGATGAGCTTGAAATGCATTGTGGAGCCTGATGAGCTTGAAATGCAGTGCAGAGCCTGATGAGCTTGAAATGCAGTGCAGAGCCTGATGAGCTTTATATGCAGTGTGGAGCCTGATGAGCTTCATATGCAGTGTGGAGCCTGATGAGCTTGAAATGCAGTGCAGAGCCTGATGAGCTTGAAATGCAGTGCGGAGCCTGATGAGCTTTATATGCAGTGTGGAGCCTGATGAGCTTCATATGCAGTGTGGAGCCTGATGAGCTTCATATGCAGTGTGGAGCCTGATGAGCTACAAACGCAGTGTGGATCCTGAGCTTAAAATGCAGTGTGGAGCCTGATGTGCTTCCAATTCAGTGCAGAGCCTAGTGATTTCTAAACCAAATATGAAGCCTTATGAGCTTAAAATGCAGCGCAGAGCCTGATGAGCTTCAAACGTAGTGTGGAGCCTGATGAACTTGAAATACAGTGCAGACCCTGATGAGCTTAAAATGCAGTGCGGAGCTTGATGAACTTTAAATGCAGCATGGATCCTGAAGAGCTTGAAACGCAGTGTGGAGCCTCACGCGTTTCAGATGAAGTGCGGAGCCTGATGAGCTTTAAATGAAGTGCAGAGTCTGATGAGCTTAAAATGTAGTGCAGAGCCTGAGGAGCTTGAAATTCAGTGCAGAGCCTGATGAACTTTAAACACATTGTCGAGCCTGATGAGCTTCAAATGCAAGGTGGAGCCTGATGAACCATTGATTGTCTGAGCCAAATCTGGGAAAAAATTTGTTCAGTTTTGAAGGACGAGTAATGTTTAAATGTATTACTGTACTTTTTAAAATGGTCACTACTGTAATGGGTGGAGTTTTAATGTACAATATTGGTTTGAATTGGCATGATCAGTGAAATCTTTTGTGCTAAGTTTTATTTTTCTAGCTCAAATCGCTAAAAAGTTATAACAGTTTAATTGTTGAAAATTTGGTCTGCTGGTGGCGTTCTAGAGTTAGGTCTAGAGACTCCAAATTTGGTCAATTACCTTCTTTTGACCACCACTACAATTGTGCCAAATTTCATAATTTTCCTACTTACGGTTAGCTGCCATTGACTCCCATTCGGGAAGAAACGGAATAATAATAATAATAATAATAATAATAATAAAGAAAAACTACAAGAACAGGGGCCTTGGCACCTTCGGTGATTTTCAGCCACCAATAATGTTCCTTTTACAGCATTGATCATGTATTTTATTTGAAATATAGTCAGATAAATAGACCTGAGCATTCATTTAGTTGTTTAAGCGTAACAAGATGAAAGGCTGTGAAATGTAAGTCAGGAGCAACAGGTGAGCGACAAAAATCACCGGAATCGCGCGACGGGGAGCACTTATTCAGTAAAAGACCCTATGCATATAGTGGTGCAGCGCTGCTCTTCTTTTACGGCATGCAAAAGTATCAACTGAATTTCAATGACACAAACATAAAGCTTAATATTTGCGGCACTTTTGAGCTCAAATTATAATAAAGAAATGCATTAAAGAGCCCCTATGCTGGGTTTTTGAAAATAACCTTCTATGTAGTGTGTAACACAGCTCTAAGTGAAGTGAAATATCCAGCTTAACCTTAAATCTGAAAGTGGACAGTGTTTAAAACTATTGATTCATCTATAAAAGAGTCGACTCATAGTGGTTTAAACGAATCGTCTTGATAACGATTCTTTAGCCGTTTCGGCGTTACGTAGACACGAAACATAATGGTTGCGCGCGCAGACCCGCAAATTAAAACCTGCGGCCCTGCCCACTATCACAGCAGCTAAGAGAGGAAGATAAACAGATCCTCAAGTCATGAGTCATGAAGACGCCGTGCTTTGCTGGATATTATTGGAAGTTTGAGGGAAAGTTTGTGTTATATTCTCTACCCAAAGATGAAGCTGTGAAAAGTCAGTGGTTGAGGTTTATTTTTTGCAAAAAAGGAAGGATCATAAAAGACTACTGGTGTATGAGACTTTGACAGAGCTCCACAGGAACTATCAATACACAGCTCATGGATTATTCCTCCATTTTGTAATGAGGGTTGGTGATCATTGGGCAAAGCAGAGTACAGGTAAGCCATGACAACATATAACCCTTATCAGTGGCGGCTGGTCAATAGAGGGCGCTGGGGCGCCGCCCTCCCTTCAAGTTAGACCCCTTTAATATGTTAATGTTTATTATCACAAATATTAACAGAATAAATTGATTTAAATATAACAATACTAACATTTATTGTAGTCATACTAACATTTATTGAAAAAAAATGTATGAACAATATTTTTTCATATGTGTGCGGGGCGCCGGACTAATGGGTGTCTATGTAGGTACACGAACATTTTCAATGCACGTGATATGAGGATAAGCTCTAATTGGCCAGTTTTAAATTGTCCTTGGGGCGCAGCGCTCTGCGCCCCGAACACTCCCATTTTGTTGTTAGAACGAATCATATTTGTTTTTATATGATTGGCCTTATGTGATTGGACCATTCTCACCAAAGAGCTTAGAATGCAATTTCTCGAGATGAAGGAATATTCCGTTGTATCTTTGCAAAGATATCCGTTCACAAGGCGTTTGAATGAAGAAAAAAAGGACGAAGGAGCTTGGACTAGATCGACCTTCCTTGCAAATTCACCAGTAGTCAAGTGATCGCGAGCGCGCAAATATTCGGGGCTTTTCCAGCACTTGTTATGACAAACGGAGTTTGCCAGGTTGTGATGTACAGTAAGTCATCTTTTTAACTATTTCCGTGTTTGCTGTTTCAAACAGCATGACGCAAGAGAGGCTGAATGCATTGGCCATGCTGTCAATAGAGAAGAGACGAGACTGGTGACTGAGATGACTGACGTTAACTAAAAGTTATTGAGAAATTTTCAAGCCAGAAAAAAAGGAGAGCAAAATTTATTTTCAAGTAGTGCTACTGGCCAGTGATTAGGCAACATTTGTTTGTGTGTGTGTGTGTGTGTGTGTGTGTGTGTGTGTGTGTGTGGTGTTTACTGATTATCTTGATTACTTCATTACTGATGATAAGCCCAAATTGAACTAAATTGAACTGATTTTGTGATGCATTTATTGTATGCTTTAGTCATATTTTAGTTTTTTGATGCATCACCTGAAAAATGGCTTTTACACTCTTACTTTACCAACAGTTTTTTTTTTCTGGTGTTTGCGCCCTCCCCACATTTTTTAACACCAGCCGCCACTGACCCTTATACATATCGCGACTAAAACCACGCTAAAAACGCGACGTGTGCCGCTTTCTTTGGGAATTTAAACGTGTTTGTGAGCTTGCAATCCTGTCGTTTGTCATGGCTATGGCTACTGTCAGCTGTTCTTACACACGTGCGGCGGTCAAGGTTCAGAATAGTTCAGCTTTTGCCACTGTGTGGATTAATACTGAATGTGTGTCTTTGTTAATAACAGAGCAATATGCTAGTGTTTAACTGAACTGCTTTAATGCACTCATGCACACACAAAAAATCCGGGAGACTGGGGGAAAGTGAGGACCGGGAGGGAGGGGGCGCGCGTCGCGGATGAACGGGAGAACTGGGGGAGTTCACGGACGCCGCCCTCACTATTCTATGGAGGCGCCGACACTAATAACACTGGTGAGAACTGGGTACTGTATTCTGTGGTGTCAGTAACTAATGTGAAGTTGTTTCTTTAATGTACATTCTTATGTATTCTATTTTTGAATGTTTCTGCTAAGGACTTTTATATTTGTGTTGTGTCCTCTGAGGAGGAGTGTAATGTGTGTGTGTGTGTCTGTGTGTGTGAATTGAAAAAAGAGCGGGTAAAGCAGAGTTGCCAGATTGGGCGGTTTCCCGTTCAATTGGACTGTTTTTAACTCGATTGTGCGGGTATAAACACTTAACGTGTTTTTCGCGACTGTCACAACCGTGTTTTCCAGATAAGTGGGTGGGTTTTTTTTTTGCATTTTGGCGGGTTTTGGATAGTTTTTGGGCTGGAATCAGTCAGCTACATCTGGCAACACTGAGGTAGAGTGTGACAGGCTAGGAGACGCGTGTCGATTTCCTCCCCAGTTCTTGGAGTTTTTGCTTAATAAAATAGTTAGTCGTCCGTATTTTCAAGCCGATCGTCTGTATTTACATTCACCCACTTCCGAAATCCACGCCTTACACTAATATGAAGCGTGTATGCACTCTGACTACTTCTGTATTGTTGATAAGCTGTGCTGGGCATTTCACTCTGTCTCGTGCTGAACGCTGTCGACCAATTGCAACAGGCTGTCATCGGTCCAATCAGCGCAGATTAGCTTCGCGCTAAGGAGGGGTTTGGGAACAAATAAATCACTGAACGATTCATATGGGAGTCGCTGGGAAAATTAGGTAAAAATAAATGCAGATTATAAGGCCATGAAAGTGTTTTTTGACCTTGCATGCATATTAGACTGTTGTTGGAGACCCTTACAACCAAAATATGACCCTATTTAATGTATAATAGGGGCTCTTTAACCTTCAGAATGACGCAGGACACAAAATCAATCCAGGTGGGCCTGTTGATTACCCATCATCTAGAATTTCTTTGCGGCTCCCCTAGTTTGAGAACCGCTTGAATAAACGAATGATTGTGGGCTTGTAAGTAAATGGTATGAATAGCTAACAGTTCAGCATTTATGCTTGGCAGCCTACATGCCTGATATATGGACAATCTGTATATAAACACACTACACATAATACGAATCTTTGCTTGTTTTTTGCTCAGACGTGTGTTTGTCTCTCCTATTATTTAAATGCATGGATTAATAATATAGAAAAAGTATAGAAAAAAATTATTTGAAAAAGATCTGCCTTTGGGAATGCTTTATTAATGCAAAACACATACAATAAAAACAATGTAAACAATGCAAATGTTAATAATGCATTTTTAAGCTGATGAAAGTGCTCTTAGACTATATTACTGAGATTTGTCTTGCATAAAGATTGAAGTGCAGTTCACAGCATCGTGAGCTTTTCATGAGCATGCTTGAGGTTGAATTTATCTGAGTTATTGAGAGCTAATACTAGCCTGGGCATGTCTTTTACCAGAACACCATTTCTTGAGCTGAAAATGTCAGCCAGAGGGGCAGCCATTGGTGAAGGCTTGTGTTCGTTACACTGTGGGCCCTGTAGACTCGGTGCGCATTTCACCTCATAGGTAAAAAAGAAGGTGCCATAATTAAAAACACAAGCGTCAGTGACAACTCCACGCTTAAGTTCAAAAGAGCATTCACCAAGAAGATCACTGTTCCAGTTGCGATCTGCATCATATACTTCAAAACTTAGTCTTTTGGCCATAGTGATCTTAACAGGACCAAAATCAAATGTGTCTCGCCATCGTGGATTGTCATTATTATCAATAGTTTCAGTGCGCTTGATTTGATTGCCATATTTAACTGATACAGTGCCGTCTGTTTGAGTTCTTACATCTCCATACAGACCTTTGGCTCTGAGTTTGTAGACCTTCAGGGTGGCAAGTCCTTTTTCAGCTGGACAGCAGTTGGACTTCATAATTCGGCTACTTTCACAAACACACGCACAACGATCTCTTGCACTACACTTCTTACCAATCTTACAAGGCTCAGAGCAAATCTTCATAAGGGCATTTTCAATGATGTATTCTTCAACAGCTCTCTTCAGCCCTTTCCTGGCAGGGTGTTTAGCGCTCAGTATGAAATGGAGGGGTTTCAGAGAATAGTGCACAACATCAGGGAGGCTCTTCAAAGACTCAAGCCAGCTATTAAGGGCGTTTGGGTGTGATGAACCAGAAAAAAGCAGATGTTCTCCATTTATGTGTCCTCCGATGATATCTGTCTGACGCTCACTGAACATGCTGCTGAACTTCTGATTTGTGCCCATTTTCTTTTTTTTTTCTTTACAAAAATGTGCCTCTGCCTTCACAGTTGCTACGCTGTATGAACCAGAGGCTTCTACATCCAAACAGTCTTTGATTGCAGTGTCTGTAAGACCACTAACTGCTGCCTGACAGGTTTTTATGGCTGTTATGGCTTTAATTTGCCCCCCTAATTTTACTTGTGTGGTATAGTGAGTGCCGTATGTGGAGATCAGGCTGCGGTAGTCCTCTCGGTCATAGGACGCAGGGAGTGATTTGATTGCTTCAAGAAACTCATTATGAAGAGGAGGCTTTGCAGCTACTCTATAGCTATAACAAGTAAAAAAAAAAAAAAACATATTAAACTTATTTCAATTCAGTATGATCAAAGGGTTAGCAATTTACAAGTAATCTTTTCCATAATCATTATCTTTCTTGACAGTTCCAGTGAGGTAAAATAACCAAGCTTTCTCTCACCTGTAAAAATTGCATGCAACTTGATGTTTGGTGAAACTGTATTTGTCTTCTTTTGATTTTGTCATCGCAAATTTTGCTTCTCTGGAATGAGTGCTTCCAACTGCAGCACCAACCGCCTTGACATCTATACCGACTTTCCAGCTGGCCGAGAGAGCAGATGATGAATCATTGACCACTGCTTCACTTGATTCAAAGATCTGACTGGAGACTTTCATTGAACACTTTGGCAAGGTCCTCCAGAACTTAACTGCAGCTGGTAGCTTCTGTTTTTTTCCACCTAAGTAATTATTTTTTACCAGTGTACAATTGCTGTAGCCTAAATCCCATTTCTCTGTGTTGATAACATAACTACCTTTGCGTTCCATGGTCACAACATCAAATCCCTCTCCAGCAAGATTGTATCCTGGAACAAAGGGAGCATCTTCACACTCTTTTGATGTGCCTATTTCATATTCTCCAGAAATTGCCACACAAAGAAATGCCCAGATAGCAACTAGATAAATCAGTAACTTCCCCATTATCTGTGGTGAGAAAAAAAATATTAAACATTATTAGTATAAATATTAACAAACATCAGTTAACAAAGCAATTACCCAGAACTTTAACAATTCCATTTATATTTCAGTATTGTTTAACAGTAATGCAAACAGTATTATTATTTAAACAAATGGCAAACCTTTTTAAATCATTTTAGCACCTGTTGTTACTTTAAAATTTTAAAAAGTACTTCAAAGTATTAAATTTGAGATATATTAAAATTAGTCACGAAATGTGTTTTTCTAACCTGTCTTTTCATTTGGTGGTTTCTTGTCTGTGAGTATCAGGTTTGTGGTGCCAAAGATATACCATGACGTGGCTCTAACCAATATTCAAATGTTTGTTTAACACATTGGGTGGAATTAAGTTGAGCAATGCTGAGCAAAAAAAAAAAAAAAAAAAAAAACCTTTCAGACATGCCAGTAAATGCTGTAAATGTATGGTACTGCAGATTTGTTGGAAATTTGATAGATGTTTTCATTTCATGTTGAAGGGAACAAGTGAAAGAGAGCATATGCAATGCAACTGTGCATTTACTGGTCATTTTCCAAAAGCTGGGGTTGATGAAAACAAAATGAAACAGGGTAGAACAATCCTGATATGACTGCAGCAGGCAGCAATGCAATGTAAAGAGCAGCAATCTGATTGCAGAACTGCTTCTCTCCAGTGATAAGTCAACTGGGGTCATGTTGGTTTCAACCTCAGATAGCATTTTAGAGCCTGCCTGATTTACAGTATTGTGCAAAAGTATTTGGCCACCATTGGTTTTGTTACTGGATATTTTTATTCAGATTTAATTTTTGGTCACTTAAGGTCTTCTATATACTGTTTTTGAGTCTTAGATATGTACATAAAAAAAGACCACAATATTTAATGAGTATTTAATTTGACCTCGGCACCAAGCACAACTTCAGCTGTTTTGAAGAGACTGTCCTAAAGTTAAACCTTTCTTTTTCTGTCTAAGTGATCCCATATTGCCTTATATAATATTCGAATTCCGTGTCCTTGATTCAAGGCTGCAAGCACTAATTTTTTCATTTCTCTCCACTATTCAAGTTTTAAACTATTAGACAAAATAAATGTAAAAATAAATCAATAAAATGAATAAATACATATTTATTATTTCTGGTTGTGTTCTAATAAAAAGAGTGATAAAATTATATACAGTCGTTATACCGTCACTAAAGCACAAATGTAATAAAGACCTAAAATTTTGTACATTACTGTATTTTGTAAATAAATGAGGCAAGCACTTCTTCAAATGAATGGACTACACTGCCTGGTGCATCTTCAAGGATTTAGATTTTTAAGTTAATACAATGATCACTTCTGGAGAAAAACAAAACTTAAATACAATTCCCAATTTACACCGTAATGTCTTGTGGCTTCATAGGACTTCTCCTTCCCTCTGGCTCCAATTTGTTTTTGTGTTTTTTTTTTTATCCTTCTCCACCTCAGTCCCATGAGCTGCCATCATCACCTTGGCAATGTCACACTGGCTCATCAGCTCTCCATCTTCATTTTCTCTTTTTCTTTTTATCTCTGCTCTGGTCTTTTCACCTATCATTCCCTATAGCAGGGCTATTCAATTTGTTCCGGCCCTCCAAATAGTGTGACCAACACATCAAAAGTTAGTTCAGTCGAAAAACAGCTGCTATAGTTATGAAGTGACGCGTGTCTGTTCAATACAGCACAAGCTGTATTCACCTGACCTTAAGCGAGTGGCGCGAGCAGCTGGAAACATTTGAATACTTAAGTTTAGAGGCTTCTCAACGCCACGTTTCTGTTGCACGGAGCGAAACTACTGCAACTAAACAAAGTTATGCCACCTGTGCGCTAGTTTAAAGTTCCGAGCTTATACACCAAGGCTATACAACATTACAACATTTGAATATGTTGGTAAAAAAAGCCTATTGTACAGTACACTGATATTATGTAGTTTCAAAATACAATATATCAACATTTTAATGTAGAAAAATACAACGTGTCTTAAGGAGCAAAAAAAACAAAAAAACATATGGGCTCTTATATGCTATTGTGTCCTCACTCATATTGCAAATCCTATCTCTCTGGCCCCTTATTTGGGATGCTTTTTATGAACTGGCCTCCATGACAAACTAGTTGAATAGTCCTGCCCTATAGTTTTGTGTCCCCCGGAAGCTCTGTGTCATTCACCAGACCCCTGACCTCCCTCCCAGAGCCTCCCTAACTATTCTACCTAACTATACATTTTAATTTCATGCCAATGTTACATAGTTATTAAAGATGCATTATGTAAGATTCAAAATACTTTTTTTCACCCAGTCCCTCCCCTGACAATGTAGGTTGCTAGTTTGATGACACCAACAGGACAGGGCATGGCTCACTATCGAGCAGCGAACCTACAGCGTAACTACAAATGACAAGAAATAGATGTAAGAAATAGAAGCCATTTCAAAAATAGAAATTTCAGGTGATGGTTAGGACAAAAACTCCTTTTGGAAAAGATTCATATTTCTTACAGCTGAACAACAGCTTAAACTTCTATGACAATGATCACCTTAGGCACTGGTTATGCTTTTTTCAGTGTTAAATTAGTTTGAGAACAATTTTACATGACATTTATTATTATACTGAAAGCAGCAGCAGATAAGCATACTGTTTGAACTGTGACTGAGTGCAAACCAACAAATATCAATTCTCTAGTGGGAGAGGAACTATAATGCTATGTGGAAAACTTCCACTATGGGATTTCATCAGAAAGCCAATCATCTGAAGAGTAATAAAACTGGACAATGAAATCACAATGAATTGGCAGCACCCAGCACACGCAGCTGGCAGCAATCACAATCAGTTGTGTATAGGTGCGTTCGACTTCATGCAGCGCTGCGCAGATCGATCGAAATCTGTCTTAAAGATGCCGGTTAGAAATTTTGGCCGGATTGATGCTGCGTCTACGCCATGTGACTGTCACATGTGGCATCAAAGTACCGCGACAGCGCTCCGAGATCAGACGATTGATTTAGCCCGCGCAGCATCTGAACAGCATCTGCCCCAGATAGCAAGAACATTTGGGCCAAATGTGGGTGGTAGCTGGCACATGTGGCCTAGGTATGGCATGGCTGAACAGATATGGGCCAGATTATTACCATATATGTTTTGCCATACATTCAGAATAGGCGGGAATGTTCTTCTGGTTCACAGCTACTTTTGCAGTATGTGGGCCAGATAACAAAAAACACATCAGATCCTAGTAAGGTTCAGCTATGGCTGACACCGGTAAACATTGACTTCTGGCTGACTTTGGGATTGCATTTGGAAAACATGTGAAACTGAACACAGGTGTATCGTTAGCAGACATCTGGCACGCCACACTTCAGTTGCCAAGACTTCTGTGGAAGTTTGACATTCTTCCCCCCTTCATTTGCTTCAAGTAAGTGATAATTTGGCATTTAAAGTGAGTTTACTTAAATATTCAATACTAAATATAAAAGTTAGAACTCGTTGAGTGATTAGTTATTCATTTAATTAAGAAATGCGTCGTTGAATAGTATTTTCCTCTTTAAACGTGGTGTTTACATATCGTTAGCGCTCCAACAGTTTGCTGTTTAAATTAACGTTAGCATTATTATTGCCAATTTTCAATTATGACAGAATACGGTTTATTTATTATAGATCAATATCAATTTGTGTAAATGTTCAGTCACGCTTCACTGTGGTTTAGTAAGGTTTAAAATAAAAGTGATCCCATTAGGCCTAACATGATAGTGGAAGCCAAAAGAAAAATTGTCTGATAATTGTAAAATAAACTAACAATATAGGTATAATGTTTTTGTACAATATAGAGCCAAAACTCAACAATAAACATTTATGAATCAACAAATTTTTGTTGTCTAATGGTCATTTGATATCATTAAATGTAATGTAACTGACTTTAATAACCCAGCGTTTGACCAGCGTGGCGCTGTAACGGAGAAAGTTTTCAGCTCTTCTGGGTTCAGTTCAAAAGAAGAAGAGACCTTTACTCTTAATAACAAACTGGACAACAAAAATGACAGCGCTTAGAAAGCATTTAATCGTAGCGATGTGATAATGGCACGATGTAATCTCTGCAATCTTCACTGCGACCACAGTATGTTCATTTATATTCAATTTATACAATAGATTTAAAGCAAACATACAGTATTGATCCTAAAAAATAACAGTTAAAAGTTTAGAAGTTATTAAGCTGCTCAAATATAAATGTAAAAATAATATTATTGCATGTGTAAGTAGTTTGGTTTTTAAAGATTAACCTATGTTAGCTCTGTTTTGATCATTTTAACAGTTAAAAGGATAGTTTACACAAAAATTGTAATTGTCATTATTTAATCTTCCTTCACTCGTTCTAAACCTGTTTAATTTCTTTCTTCTGTTGAACACAAAATAATTTATTTTGAAGAAACCTGAAAACCTGTGACAATTGACTTCAGTAGTATTTGTTTTTCCTATTATAAGTCAATGGTTACAGGTTTTCAGCTTTCTTCAGAGTTTGGGAAATAGTTTTTTTTTTTTTTTTTGTATTTATTTATTTATCATTTAAGTGAACACACTACAAAAAATGCCTTTCTTAAATTTTCATTGTTTCTAGTCCAAAAATCAAAAAAAAAAAAAAAAAAAAATCAAAAAGTTCTGCAGCTTTATTTTTCAAATCTGTACACAATCTAATATGTCAAAACCTGGAAAGTGTCAAAAATGAGATCTAGGCAATGTGGCCTGAAAATTTAAGGCAAGTGCAGGCCAGAAGATAATGACCTAGTAACTAGTGCTTGGGTTAATGTTCACAAAGCTGGAACACTTTAGATTTGCAGAAAATTTTAAACTGATTTAAAATACTGGGATATTTATCATTAACAATTTATAGCAATTGTTTAAATAATGTGTAATCTGTAAAAAAAAACAACGAGTTTGAAAATTGTCAATATTTGAAAATATATAATATTTGAATGAATATTTAAAAATGTAACAGATTACATGTATTTGGTTACATCACACGGTTTAGTATTTTGATTTGTATTGTAATTTTGCAGATGTACCTCCAGGCTGTATTTCTGATCATATTATTTGCATTTTTCTTCACTGCAGGTGCTGTCAGACAGAATCCCCTCACTCCCACTGCTTTAAACTCACCCAACAACTTGTTCAAGCACTTGAACAGAAGGCATTCTAGGACAACACTCGTCACCAAGGAGGATACACAGCAGTCCAACTCTGCCTAAACAAGCTAAATTGGACTTTTGTGAAGGATCAGGAGTGAAGGTATCTTCTGAATGTGCAGAGTAGTGTAGCTGCTTATGGGGCCGTTCACATATTGCATCTTGAGCGCACGCGGGATCACATTGGGATTGCATATTGTGCGCGCTCACATTTCCCAAGCTCACCCAGTTGAAAACCATGAGTCACACGGCAAGAACTGACTGATCAGCTTCAGGCTTTGTATGGAATATACATTTCTGTAGACTAATTACCTCAGACAAACACAGAACATCCAAACACTGCAGTGCTTTTTCATATTATGGATGTCGGTGGTTACAGGTATCCAGTTTCCTTCTAAATGTCTTTTGTGTTTAAAAAAAAAAAAAAAAAAAAAAAAAAAAAACCGGTTTGGAGCAAGTGAATGATGAGAGAATTTTAAGTTTTGAGTGAACTCTTTATGTCTTTTGAATATGTCAAGCTTCTGTGATCAACCCATTGTAATGTTTTTCAGTGAATATTAAATTAAGAGCTGCAGTTTATTTGTATTTTTATAGGTATATTTTATGTTTTAAAAGTCACTTTAAAGTAATTAGTAATCTGACTTTTACATCCAGTAAGGTCACACTTTATTTCAATGGTCCGTTTGTTGAATATAAGTTACATTGCATCTGCATGTCAACTAATTCTCATTAGATTATAAGTAGACTCTTAGGTTGGGGTTAGGGTTGGGGTTAGTGTAAGTTGACATGTACTTGCAAAGTTTCTTATAGTCAGTTAAATGTCTGTTGAAGGACTGTTAAATGTCAGTATCAACAGATATTAAGCAGACCGTCTACTAATACTCAAATGGACCATCAAAATAAAGTGTTACCAACACTGTATATGTATATACACTACCAGTCAAAAGTTTGGGGTCAGTTTTTTTTTTTTTTTTTTTTTTTAAGAAAATTATTCTGTTCATCAAGGCAGCATTTATTAAACGTAAAAAAGAAAATCCTAAATATTTATTCAAATTGTAAATAACTGCTTTCTTATTGTATGTAGTTTTAAATGAAATGATTACTCCAGTCATTATTGCTTTTATTACTATTACCATTAATACTAATAATAACAATAATAATAATTAATATTAGAGTGATATCTGAAGGATCATGTGACTCTGAGGACTGGAGTAATGAAGCTGAAAATTCATCTTTAAAATCACAGGAATAAAGGATTCATTTAAATGATAAACTACTTTTGAACAGTTATTTTATAGTGCAAAAACATTTCACAATTTTACAATTTGTACTGTGTTTTGATGAAATAAATGCAGCCTTGGTGAGCAGGAGAAGCAATCATACTGACCCCAAACTTTTGACATATATATATATATATATATATATATATATATATATATATATATATATTTTTTTTTTTTTCTTTTAAACCTATGTACATTTATATGTATTTCTATTTATGCATGTATTATATCATCTTTGCATCAAATATATAACATTTATATTTAACAATTATTTCTATTTTTATTTCTATTTTGTATTTTTCTGTTTGTATGTTGTTAAAATGTTTTCTAACTCTTTATCTGTCCATATTTTGTTCAATAATTGTTTTATCTGAATGTTATTTGCATTGATTAAAGGAAACTATTTGATTGTAATTTTTGTTGTGTGATTTACTCAGTTAATATATGTGGTCAGCCACATAAGGGCCACAGAACTCAGCCTTACTAATCTTGAATACAAGGCCCATATCTGGGCCACATAAAAAATGTATCACTTGGCTCAAGCTTGTTGGAGTTGTGGCACTGCTTTGGTTCAGTTCTGGCTAAAAGGATGTGGGCCAGTTCTGGGCCGGGGAACACTAACTGATCTGGGCCACATCTTAGCTGTTGATTTGGGCCAGATCAGGGCCAAAGGAAATTTGTTGACTGGGGCAGGACCTGCGATGACGACACTGATGTTACATGATTGGCCGAGTTCACAGCATGACAACGACCATGTGTGTTTCGCGTTTATTATTGGACAAATTCCATCTCACAAATTTCAAAACAAACAATGAACTTTTTGTACCATCTCTATCTTGTACACATCATGCTTGTTAAAAGACTACACAAATTTAACTGCAGTATCATCTTTTGTTAAATAATTTGTTCATAATGTCTAGATTGTTTGCACAAGTTTATTCTGCCTTTTTATACAGACTACTGTATTCACTTCCATAAACGGCTTAAATGATATATTTTAGTAAATATTAACTCAAATAAGTCTTACAGACTTGTAATAAAATAATTATCATCATTGATCCTGACACCCATATGAAGATATTTTAACAAATTAAGTAAAAATATTTTATTAAATATAAAAAGCTATGATTATAAAATATTTTATTTCCTGTCAAGCCACTTATGCAGAAATGTTAAAAGTGACATTGATGTACCTGCTCTTTCTGGGAAATTTCTACTAAGTGTAGCTCATTTATTTTGGTCCTTTAGTTTAATCTTTTTGGATTAAAGTTCTTTTTTAAAAAATTATTTTACTATCCAAAATAATCTTAATCATTGTTTAAGACTTAATCAAAACACCTTGTTTTGGGTTTTACATTAATATCTATTGGACAGTTTTATATCTATAAATGTAAATAAATGTAAACCCTTTTTAGCATATTCAAACAAGCACTGGAACAGTATTGACATACCATTTAACATCTAGTAGCCCAAAGACTGATGTTTAAACTCCAATTAGCTTATTGTTTTGTTTAATAGGCCTGTTCATTAATATTTATTTGCTTATTATGTGCTCTCTTGTTTTCCCCTTATTTCTCATGCGTTTGTTATATAGGCTACTTTTAATTCATAATTCCCTTGTTTAAAATGAACTATAGTTTGTAGAGTACTGTATTCTGTTTCATGTGTACTGTAAATCTTTTTGCTGTTATTGCAATAAATAAACAAATAAATAAATGATCACGCCATGTGATCGGTCATCATGACAGCAGTAACTTTGAGCCTCGAAGTGTCTGGCTTGACAGCTTTGTTTTCAACTCCGCCCCCACCTGCGCTCAGCTAATCTCGTTGATTGCCGGCTGTAGCCGTGCTTCATGTCGAACGCACCTAGTAATAATGCCAGACACGCATTCGGAAGCCTCACGTGCAAAGAGACGTTTTGCTAGCATTCTTCGACTTTGAGAGAGAGAGCTGCCGTCTTCTGAGAGGCTGATTTCTCCCGGTTCCATTATGAGCGACAGTGCAAGCAGCGACGGTCAAGCTGGGCTTCTCCCGTCCCTGGGCGTTTCACTCGATCGGTGCTTCAAGAGCGCTGAGTATAAAGCAAATTTTTCTAAAAGAGCAACACAGTCGTGCAGGCCGTCTTTTTAAAGACGTCATTCCAACCACACATTTCTGGATGTGGTGGTTCCCTGACCACGGATAATGGGCACGAGCACCATGTTGCAATGTCTGGGGGTTCAGCACATTAATGCAGTGCTCGTGTGCAGTACATGCCATCACAGCGATGGCATGTCTGTTGTGTAGCTAAGAGACCTCCCATTCCTCAGCGAGCTATATCCAATGACACCAAAGACCAGATGTCTATCGCTGCATTGGAGGGTGGGCTGTCATTTTCCGATGACAATTTAGACCCGCTTCCTCCCTCAGGGCGAGAATATGAAATCTAATATGATGTCCACTCCAACCCGGGCTGGTGGGGCTGGAGATGGCTTGTCCCCCATCACCGCCGCCGGATCGATTAGACAGGTATTACGTGGAGGCTAAAAAGAAGCGGGAAACCCTCTAAGCCTCCCGTCCCCTTCTTTCTGGAGGTGCACAGTAAGTTCAAGCAGAGCTGGAGGGTACCTTTTTCTGCCCGGTCTGCGTGCGCTTTTGCCCCCACCTTCCTCGATGACAGAATAGCCAGGGGGTACGAGGCCATTCCCCAGGTCGAGTGTGCTATCGTGGTCTATCTTGCCCATGTGGTGCTTCTTCCTGGTGTGATTAGCCTTGGCTCCTGTAAAAGGTGTGCAGGTTGTCTGCGTCCCTCAGGGCCAGAGCCTATACTGCTGCGGACCAGGTTGCTTCTGCTTTGCATGCTATGGCCACATACCAGTGCTGACAGGCGCAGGCATTGGCCCAGCTGCATGAGGCATGTTCTGACCCAGGCTTAATGCACTATGCACTGCAACTGACTATGCTCTGAGTACCACTAAGTCGGCTGTGAGTGCCCTGGGAAGGACAATGGCTATTCTAGTGGTCCAGGCACGCCACCTCTGGCTAAAACCTGACAGTTATGCTTGACAATGACAAAGTTTGCTTTCTTAAGCACTCATATCCCAGCCTGGCCTTTTCAGTGACACTGTGGGTTAGGGTTAGGGCCACTCAGAGAAAAAGAGGTTTGCTCTTTCCTTGGACACTCTGCATTCCAGCTCGCAGGATCGGTGCTCTTCGCCACAAGCTCAGAGAGTGCCATAGGATGGGCTCCTTTCTTTCTCACTCCCAGCCACCCCGCGAGCTCTAGGGAAGAAGGTAAGAGTAAATATGTTATCTTCCCCTCTTTCTCAAGACGCGCCACCTCCCAGGGTGAGCTCTCCCATCCTGTGCTGCCCCACCACTGGTGTATCAGTTGCACCGATTATGTCACTCGTGCAGGTTCTGCCAGCCTGGTTAGCACTGCCCAGCCTGTCATGGCTCATTCAGACAATTAGACTCGACTATGCGATTCAGGTTGCTAAATGGCCCCGCAAGTTCATGGGCATGTATTACATCAGGATCAGCCCTGTGTTCTCCCCTGTCTTGCACAAGGAGATTGCTGTCCTCCTGGAGAAAGAGGCAATCGAACTGGTCCTTCCAGTCAAGATGAGGGATGGATTTTCTCTTTTGGGCTTTTCCTGTGTCCGCAGGTTTTCACCAAGCTCGCCGAGGGTGCCCTAACGCACCTTTGGCTTGCAGCTCTCCACATATTCAATTATCTCTATGACTCACTGATTATAGCTCACTCGTGAGATCAATTGATTATGCAGCAGGACAGGGTGCTCCAGTACCTTGACCTGTTAGGGTTTCGAGTCAACCAAGAAAAGAGCAAGCTCGCCCCCATCAGTCCTTGGATGGACGCTGTGTTTATACAGGCGGGAGTGCCTCTAGAACAGGGGTGCTCAACCCTGTTCCTGGCGATCGACCTTCCTGCAGTTTTCAGTTGCAGCCCATATCAAACACACCTGCCTGTAATTATCAAGTGTTCCTCAGGTTCTAATTAATTGGTTCAGGTGTGTTTGATCAGGGTTGGAGCTGAAATCTTCAGGAAGGTCGATGGCCAGGAACAGGGTTGGTCACCCATGCTCTAGAACAAGTGTCCAGGCATGTCGTCGTCTCAACGGATGCTTCCAGTACGGGCTGGGGGGCCTTGTGTTGTGAGCATGCAGCTACGGGTCTGTGGAAAGGAACCCGGTTACATTGGCATATCAATTGCCAGGAGCTGTTGGCAATGTATCTTGCTCTTCGCTGTTTTTTTACCAGTGCTGGAGGGGAAACATATGCTGGTCAGGACGGACAGCATGGCGATGGTGGCATATATCAACTGCATGAGAGGTATCTGTTCTTGCCACATGTCTCAGATCATTTGCTCCTCTGGAGTCATACGCGGCTGAAATCGATGCATGCCATTCTCATCCCTGGTGAGCAGGTCCTCTTAATTGCACCTCTCTGGACCAACCGAACCTGGATATCAAAACCCTCTCGCCTCATGACGGCCCCTCCCTGGCAAATCCCTCTGAGGAAGGACTTCCTTCTCTGTGACATGTGGTCCATAGATGGAGCATGGGGGACTTAGGTAACCTACCGCTTCTGTGGTTAGCACCATCACTCAGGCTAGAGCACCCACTATGAGGCATGCCTTTAAGTCTATTTGCTGTGTGGTGTGCTTCCCTTCGAGAAGGACCTCGGACATGCCAGATCAGTGTGATGATGTCCCCCTTCAGTTGTCTTACCCAGAGGCGTGAGATGCTGGATGATTAAATCCATCCTGTTTCCCTCTCATGCCCTCTTCAAGATCTCTTTGTAGGCGAGGTCTGCTCGATCCACTCGACTCAGTATCTTTAAGATTTTTGTCCATGTAGACAGCTCTGCTGGTCATGTTGTCATTGGTCAAGAGGGTCGGATATCCAGAGGTATTTTCAATCAGTGAATTGTGCCAGCAGTTCGGGCCGGCCTACTATCACGTTTTCCTGAGACCCCTGTCCACCTATGCCCGAGGTTCCTACAGTGCATTTTTCAGTCCATGTTTGTTTGTATACTTTATTGTCCCTCAAGGGGAAATTTTCCGTGAACTTAAAGAGCACTTCAGCAAGTTCTGACACAATAACAATTAAAAATAAGTAAACATGCAAAGGAATTACATACAGGAAAAAAGCATAAGCACACTATTGATCAGTGTTCAATAGTCTGATTGACACTGGAATAAAAGAGTTCTTAAGTCTGTTTCGCTTCCAGCGGAAGGTTCTGTATCTTCTACCAGAAGGTAAAAGATCAAAAAAGGTGAAGAGTACATGTGATGGATTGTTTAAAATTCTTTTTGCTCCATACAGAGTGCATCGCTCGCAAAGTGTTTGAAAACTAGAAAGAGAGTTAGATCCTATTAGTCTTGTAGCAGTTCTGATAATATTAAAAAGTTTTAATTTCATATTTACAGAAAGATTACCATACCATGCAGATAGACCATACCTGATGACACTCTCAAATACAGCCTGATAAAATAAGTACATGATTTTCTTATCAACACCATAGAACCATAACCTTCGTAGAAAATAGTCTTTGGTGAAACTTTTCACAGATCCAGTTTACATGAGTGTCCCATGTTAGAGACCTGTCTATGTGAATTCCCAAATACTTGTATGACTGTACCTGAGTGATTTCTTGATGATGTACAAACACTGGTGAATGCTCGACATCACACTTGGGATCAAAGATTATTTCCTTTTTTTTTTTAATTTACTTTTAAAAAGTTTTCATCACACCACTCAACAAATGAATCAATTTCAGAAAAATAGACAGAAACAGGATCTTGTTTTTTCAGCAAACTTAAAATTACCATATCGTCTGAATATTTAAAAATAAAATTCTGTGAGTGCCTGCTTGAGCACTCATTAGTATATAGAGTAAACAGAAGTGATGAGCTCACACAACCCTGAGGGACACCAGAACTACTATATTAACCTTGGGACAAACTATTATTTACTTTGACTGCCTGAGTTCAGTTTGTTAAAAAGGAGTGATACCATTCAATAATTGTAGAGTTTACTCCTAACTTTTTTAGTTTCCTAATTAAAACATGTGGTTGAACTGTATTAAACGCTGAGCTAAAATCAAAGAAAAGTAAACATATTATATTTTGGACATATCTGCTTAAATAGTAGTTGAACTTTATCACAGTCAATCAGCAAATTGCTTTCTTTTGATTCACTAATATAAATTGAGTTTGTTTCCTTTTCATTATCTGAATTAACACTGTGAGTGTCAAACCTTAAGAAAAAACTATTTAGGTCCTCTGCTTTTTGTTTATCATCAATCGTGGATACTAACTTTCTAGCTGGTTGCATATTTGCTATATTTTTGATTGAGCTCCATAGTCTTCTGGTATTGGCTTGATACAAATTATTTTCTAGAATATTTTTTTGTTTTATTCTGGCACCTCTGATCAGATGATTTAATTCCATCTGCACAATTTTTAATTCAACCTGGTCATGCTTTTTAAATGCAACTTTTCCCCTACTAATGCAGTTCTTAATTTCTTTTGTGATATGCACTTTATTCTTTGGATATATTATAACTTGTTTTTTAGTGATTACATTATTTGTGCAAAAATGTATATAGTCAGTCACTGCCTCAGTTGTTTCATCTAAGTTCTCATTATTAAATACATCCCAATCAGTGCATAAAAAACACCCCTTTAAAGATTCAATATCATCAGACCATACGAAAACATCTTTAGTTATGGGTTTCGAGCTTTTCAGAACTGTCTTATATGTAGGAATTAAATACACTGTGTGGTGATCAGAATTTGCTAATGGAGTTTTGGATTTGGACATATAAGCCTTTTTAACATTCCCAAAGCATTTATCCAGGATTTTACTGTTCCTTGTGGCACATTTGACATACTGTTCAAAACCAGGTAGTAATAATTCAAGTTTACAGTGATTAAAATCTCCCAACATAAAAACAGGTGCATTTGGGGAGCGTTGAAGCTGCTGTTGTACACAGTCATTAATATACATAGCTGCATTAACAGAGGGGGGCGTATAGCTATAGTGTGTATCATGTGCATATATGTACATAGTGTATTGGGTGTGTGTATATGTATAGAGTGTATCATGTGTGTGTATGTATGGAGTGTATCGTGTGTGTGTATATATAGAGAGTGTATCATGTGTGTATGTGTATAGAGTGTATATGTATAGAGTGTATCATGTGTGTGTATATGTACAGGGTGTTATGTGTGTGTATATGTACAGGGTGTTTCATGTGTGTATATGTATGGCGTGTATCATGTGTATATATGTATCATGTGTATCGTGTGTGTATATAAATATAGGGTGTATCATCAGTTTATATATGTATAGAGTAAATCATGTGTGCAAATGAATGGAGTGTATAGAGTGTATCGTGTGTATATGTATAGAGTGTATATGTATAGGGTTTATCATCTGTTTATATGTGTATAGCGTGAATCATGTGTGCATATGAATGGAGTGTGTGTGTATATATGTATGGAGTGTATCATGTGTGTATATGTATAGTGTGTATCATGTGCTTATATGTACAGAGCGTATTGTGTGCATATATGTAAAGAGTGTATCATGTGTGTGTATATGTATGGTGTATCATGTGTGTGTGTATGCATAGAGCGTATCATGTGTGCATATGTATCATGTGTTTGTATATGTATAGAATGTATCATGTGTGTTTATGTATAGAGTGTATCATGTGTGTGTATATGTATAGAGAGTATCGTGTAGTCTGAACATGTAGCTCGCTGTGGTCAGAAACCCTTGAGGTGGAGGGCAAAGGGCCCTCAGGAGCCCAGACTGCAAGCCCAGAGGCAGTGGCTGGCCCCCAGAACAGCTCGCTGGGGTCAGTGAAACTGAAGGTTGGAGGCATGGGGCCTCAGGAGCCCAGACTGCAAGCCCAGGGGCTGTGGCTGGCCCCCAGAACAGCTCGCTGGGGTCAGAGACACTGGAGGTTGAGGGCATGGGGTCCTCAGGAGCCCAGACTGCAAGCCCAGTAAAAGGTGTCTGCCACCAGGGACAGCTCGCTGAGGTCAGAGTCCCTTGAGGTGCAGAGCAAAGGGCCCTCAGGAGCCCATACAGCAAGCCCAGAGGCAGTGGCTTGCTCCCAGGACAGCTCGCTGTTGTCAGAGACCTTGGAAGTGGAGGACAAGGGGCCCTCAAGGGCCAAGACTAGAAGCCCAGAAGGCAAGTGGGCCCTCGGGAGCCCAGATTACAAGCCCATGCAGAGTGGCTGGCCCCCGAGGCAACGCGTTGAGGTGAGAGACCCTAGAAGTGGCGGACAAGGGGGCTCTCTGGAGCCCAGACTGCAAACCCAGGGAAAGTGTCTGGCCCACTAGTACACTAGTACGCTGGAGGCAGAGACACTGGAGGTGGAGAGCAAAGGGCCCTCAGGAGCCCAGACTGCAAGAGCATGCAAAGTGGTTGGCCTCAGGGGAAGTCCGCTGTGGTCAGAGACCCTGAAGGTGGAGGGCAAGGGCCCCTCAAGGGCCTAGTCTGCAAGCCCAGAGTGCAAAGGGGCCCTCAGAAGACCGCTGGGGTGAAAGAACCTGGAGTTGGAAGGCAAGGAGGCCCTCAGGAGCCCAGACTACAAGCCCAGGGAGAGTGTCTGGCCCATAGGACAGCTCGCTGGGGTCAGAGACCCTGGAGGTGGAGGGCAAGGGGCCCTAAGGAGCCCAGACTACAAGCCCAGGGAGGGTGTCTGGCCCCTGGAACAGCTCGCTGGAGTCAGAGACCCTTGAGGAGGAGGGCAAGGGGCCCTCAGGATCCCAGACTGCAAGCCCTGGGGCAGTGGCTGCCCACCTGGACAGCTCGCTGTGGTCAGAGATCCTTGAGGTGGAGGGCAAATGGCCCTCAAGAGTCCAGACTTCAAGCCCAGGGGCAGTGGCTGGCCCCCAGGACAGCTCGCTGTGATCAGAGACCCTGAAGGTGGAGGGCAAGGAGCCCTCAAGGGACTAGACTGCAAACCCAGACTGCAAAGGGGCCCTCAGGAGACCAGACTGCAAGCTCATGCAGAGTGGCTGGCCCCCAGGGTAGCCCGCTGGGGTGAGAGAGCCTAGAATTGTAGGGCAAGTTGACCTTCAGGAGCCACGACTGTAAGCCCAGTAAAAGTGTCTGCCCCCTGGGACAGCTTGTTGGAGTCAGAGTCTCTTGAGGTGGAGAACAAAGGACCCTCAGGTGCCCTGACTGCAAGCCCAGAGGAAGTGGCTGGCCCCCAAATCAGCTCGCTGTGGTCAGAGACCCTGGAGGTGGAAGACAAAGGACCCTCAAGGGCCAAGACTAGAAGCCCAGATGGCAAGTGGGCCCTAAGGAGTCCAGATTGCAAGCCCATGCAGAGTGGCTGGCCCCCAGGACAGCTTGCTGCGGTCAGAGAGCCTGGAGGTGGAGGACAAGGGGCCCTCAAGGACCTAGATTAGAAGCCCAGACGGCAAGTGGGCCCACAGTAGCCCAGACTTCAAACCCATGCTGAATGGCTAGCCCCTGGGACAGCCTGCTGGGGTGAGAGACACTGGAGTTGGAGGGCAAGTGGGCCCTCAGGAGCCCTAACTGCAAACTCAGGGGCAGTGGCTGGCCCCCAGGACAGCTTGCTGTGTTCAGAGACCCTTGAGGTGGAGGGCAAAGGGCCCTCAAGAGCCCAGAGAGCAAACCCAGGGCTACTGGCTGGCCCCCAGAACAGCTCGCTGTGGTCAGAGACCCTGGAGGTGGATGACAAAGGGCCCTCAAGGACCTACACTTGAAGCCCAGAAGGCAAGTGGGCACTCAAGAGCCCAAACTGCAAGCCCATGCAGAGTGGCTGTCCCCTAGGGCAGCCCGCTGGCGTGAGAGACCATGGAGTTGGAGGGCAAGGGTGCCGTCAGGAGACCAGACTGTAAGACCAGAGGCAGTGGCTGACCTTCAGGACAGCCCGCTGTGGTCAGAGACCATGGAGGTGGAGAACAAGGGGCCCTCAAGGGCCTAGTCTAGAAGTCCAGATCGCAGGTGGGCCCTCAGAAGGCCAGACTGCAAGCCCATGCAGAGTGGCGGGCCCCCGGGACTGGTCGCTGGGGTCAGAGTCCCTTGAGGTGGAGACTAATGGGCTCTCAGGAGCCCAGACTGCAAGCCCAGAGGCAGTGGCTGTCCCCCTGGACAGCTCTCTGAGGTCAGAGACCCTTGAGCTTGTGGGCAAATGCTGAAAGGCTAGCCCCCGGGAAAGCCCGCTGGGGTGAGAGACCCTGTAGTTGGAGGGCAAGGGGGCCCTCAGGAGCCCTGACTGCAAGCCCAAGGCCAGTGGCTGGCCCCCAAGACAGCTCGCTGTGTTCAGAGACCCTTGAGGTGGAGGGCAAAGAGCCCTCAAGAGACCAGAATGCAAGAATAGAGGCAGTGGCTGACCCCCAGGACATCTCGCTGTGGTCAGAGACCCAGGAGGTGGAGGACAAGGGGCCTTCAAGGGCCTAGACTAGAACCCCAGATCGCAGGTTGACTCTCAGATGGCCAGACTGCAAGCCCATGCAGAGTGGCTGGCCCCCGAGACAGCGCGCTGGGTTCAGATTCTCTTGAGGTGGAGAGCAAAGGGCCCCCAGGAGCCTAGACTGCAAGCCCAGAGGTAGTGGCTGACCCCTAGGACAGCTCGGTGTGGTCAGACACCCTGGAGGTGGAGGACAAGGTGCCCTCAAGGACCTAGACTAGAAGCCCAGACAGCAAGTGGGTTCTCAGTAACCCAAACTTCAAGCCCATGCAGAGTGGCTAGCCCCTAGGGCAGCCCGCTGGCGTGAGAGACCCTGGAGTTGTTTAGCAGGGGGGCCCTCTGGAGCTCAGACTGCAAGTCCAGGGGCAGTGGCTGGCCCCTAGGACAGCTTGCTGTGGTCAGAGACCCTGATTGTGGAGGGCAAGGGACCTTCAAGGGCATAAACTGCAAACCCAGACTGCAATGGGGCCTCAGGAGACCAGACTGCAAGCCCCGAGGCAGTGGCTGGCCCCCTGGACCGCTCGCTGTGGTCAGAGACCCTGGAAGTGAAGGACAAGGTGCCCTCAAGGACCTAGACTAGAAGCCCAGATGGCAGGAGGGCCCTCAGTAGCACAGACTGCAAGCCCTTGTGGAGTGGCTAGCACCCGGGGCAGCCCGCTGGGGTGAGAGACCCTGGAGGTGGAGGACAAGGGGGCCCTCAGGAGCCCAGTCTGCAAAACCAGGGGCAGTGGCTGGCCCCCAGGACAGCTTGCTGTGATCAAAGACCCTGAAGGTGGAGGGCAAGCAGCCCTCAAAGGACTAGACTGCAAACCCAGACTGCAAAAGTGCCCTCAGTAGACAAGACTGCAAGTCCATGTACAGTGGCTAGCCCACAGGGCAGCCCGCTGGGGTTAGAGACCCTGGAAATGGTAGGCAAGGGGACACTCAGGAGCCACGACTGCAAACCCAGGGAGAGTATCTGGCCCCCAGAACAGCTTGCTGGGGTCAGAGACACTGGAGGTGGAGGGCATGGGGTCCTCAGGAGCCCTGACTGTAAGCCCAGTAAAAGTGTCTCCCCCTGGGAGAGCTCGCTGGGGTCAGAGTCTCTTGAGGTGGAGAGCAAAGAGTCCCTTAGGAGCCCAGACTGCAAGCCCAGATGCACTGGCTGGTCCCCAAGACAGCTTGCTGTTGTCAGAGACCCTGGAGAAGGAGGACAAGGGGCCCTCAAGGATTAAGACTAGAAACTCAGACAGCAAGTGGGCCCTCAGGAGCCCAGATTGCAAGCCCATGCAGAGTGTCTGGCCCCCGAGGAAGCCATCTTGGGTGAGAGACCCTGGAGTTGGAAGGCAAGAGGACGCTCAGGAGCCCAGACTACAAGCCCAAGGAGGGTGTCTGGCCCCTGGAATGGCTCACTCGGGTCAGAGAACCTTGAGGTGGAAGGAAAAGGGCAATCTGGAGCCCAGACTTCAAGCCCAGAGGCAGTGGCTGGCCCCCAGGACAGCTCCCAGTGGTCTAAGACCCTTGAGGTGGAGGGCAAGGGGCCCTCAGGAGCCATGACTGCAAGCCTAGGGGCAGGGGCTGGCCCCCTAGACAGCTCGCTGTGGTCAAAGACCCTAAAGGTGGAAGGCAATGACCCCTCAGGAGCCCAGACTGCAAGACCAGGAAGAGTGGCTAGTCCCTGGGCTGCTCTTTGGGGTCAGAGACCCAGGAAGCGGAGGGCAAAGAACCCCTTTGGGGCCTAGATTGCAAGCCCAGGGTGAGAGGCTGGCTCCTGGGCAGCTCGCTGGTGTCAGAGACCCTAGAGGTGGAGGGCAATGAGGCCCCTCTGGTGCCAAAACTGCAAGCCCAGGGAGAGTGGCTGGACCCTGGGCAGTTCCCTGGGCTCAGAGACCCTAGAGGTGCAGTGCAAGGGGGCCTCTGGGGCCCAAACTGCAAGCCCAGGGAGAGTGGCTGGCCCCTAAGCGGCTCCCTGTTGTCAGAGTCCCTGCAGATGGAGTGCAAGGGGGCCTCTGTGTTCCAAACTGCAAGCCCAGGAAGCCAGAGACCCTGAAGGTGGAGGGCACAGGGGCCTTCTGGGGCCCAGAGAGCAAGCCCAGGGAGATTTTCTGGCTGCTCACTGGGATCAGAGACTAAGGGGGTGGAGGGCAAAGGGGCCTCTGGGGCCCAATCAGCAAGCCCAGTGAGAGTCGCTGGCCCCTGGGAAGCTTCCTGAGGTCAGTGACCCTGGAGGTGGAGAGCAAGGGGGCCTCTGGGGCCCAAACTGCAAGCCTAGGGAGAGTGGCTGGTCCCTGGACTGCTCCCTGGGGTCAGAGAAACAGGAGATGGAGGGCAAGGAACCCCTCTAGGGCACAGACTGCAAGCCCAGGGAGAGAGGCTGGTCCCTGGGAAGCTCCCTGGGGTCAGATACCCTGAAGGTGGAGTGCAAGGGGGCCTCTGGGGCCCAAACTGCAAGCCCAGGGAGAGTGGCTGGCCCCTGGGCTGCTCCCTGGGTTCAGAGACCCAAGAGGTCAGGTGCAAGAGGGCTCTCAGGAGCCCAGATTGCAAACCCAGGGAGAGAGGCTGACCCCTGGGTATCTCGCTGGTGTCAGAGACCCTTGAAGTAGAGGGCAAGGGGGCCTCTGGGGCCCTGAATGCAAGCCCAGGGAGAGAGACTGGCCCCTTGGCTGATTGCTGGGGTCAGAGATCCTGGAGGTGGAGTGCAAGGGACCCCTCAGGGGAACAGACTGCAAGCCTAGGGAGAGTGGCTGGCCCCTGGGCAGCTCCCTGAGGCCAGACACCCTGGAGGTGCAGGGCAACGGGGCCTCTGGGGCCCAAACTGCAAGCCCAATGAGAGTGGCTGGCCCCTGGGAAGCTCCCTGCTGTCAGAGACCATGGAGGTGTAGAGCAAGGGGGCCTCTGGGGCCCAAACTGCAAGTCCAGGGAGAGTGGCTGACCCCTGGGCAGCTCACTGGGGTGAGAGGCCCTGGAGGTGAAGGGCATGGAACCCTTCTAGGGCACAGACTGCAAGCCCAGGGAGAGTGGCTTGACCCTGGGCAGCTCCCTGGGCTCAGAGATACTGGATGTGGAATACAAGGGGACCTCTGGGGGCCAAAACTGCAAGCCCAGGGAGAGTGGCTGGCCCCTGAGCAGTGCCCTGGTGTCAGAGTATCTGGATATGGAGTGCAAGGGGGCCTCTGGGGCCCAAACTGCAAGCCTAGGTAGAGTGGCTGGCCCATGGGCACCTCCTTGGGGTCAGAGACCCTGGAGGTGGAGGGCAAGGGGACCTCTGGGGCCCAAACTGCAAGCCCAGGGAGAGTGGCTGGCCCCTGGGCAGCTCCCTGGGGTGAGAGACCCTGGAGGTGGAGGGCAAGGAACCCTTCTAGGGCACAGACTGCAAGCCCAGGGAGAGTGGCTTGACCCTGGGCAGTTCCCTGGGGCTAGAAACCCTGGAGGTGGAGTGCAAGGGGGCCTCTGGGTCCCAAATTGCAAGCCTAGGGAGATCGGCTAGCCCCAGGGCAGCTCCCTGGGGTCAGAGACCCTGGAGGTGGAGAGCAAGGGATTTTCAAGAGCCCAGACTTCAAGCCCAGAGTGCAAAGGGGCCCTCAGGAGACCAGACTACAAGCCCAGAGGCAGTGGCTGGCCCCAAGGACCGCTCGCTGTGGTCAGAGACCCTGGAAATGGAAAACAAGGTGCCCTCAAGGACCTAGACTAGAAGCTCAGATGGCAGGAGGGTCTCAGTAGCACAGACTGCAAGCCCTTGCAGAGTAGCTTACCCTTGGGGCAGCCCGCTGGGGTGAGAGACCCTGGAGGTAGAGGGCAAGGGGCCCTCAGGAGCCCAGACAACAAGCCCAAGGGGAGTGTCAGGCCCCTGAGACAGCTCGCTGGGGTCAAAGACCCTGGAGGTGGAGGGCAAGGAGCCCTCAGGAGTCCAGACTACAAGCCCAGGGAGGGTGTCTGGCAGCTGGGATGGCTCGCTCGGCTCCGAGATCTTTGAGGTGGAGGGCAAAGGGCCATCAGAAGCCCAGACTGCAAGCCTAGAGGCAGTGGCTGGCCCCCAGGACAGCTCGCTGTGGTCAGAGACCCTTGAGGTGGAGGGCAAAGGGCCCTCAGGAGCCCAGACTGCACACCCTGGGGCAGTGGCTGGCCCACAGTACAACTCGCTGTGGTCAGAGACCCTTAAGGTGGAGGGCAAGAGGCCCTCAAGGGCCAAGACTGCAAGCCCCGACTGCAAGTGGGCTCTCAAACGACCCAGGCTGCATGCCCAGGCAGAGTGGCTGGTCCTCGCAGCAGCCTGTAAGGATCAGAGACCCTGGAGGTGGAGGGCAAGGAGACCCTCAGGAGCCAAGACTGAAAGCCCAACAAGAGTGTCTGGCCTTCTGGACTGCTCGCTGGGGTCAGAGCCACTTGAGATGGAGGGCAAGGGGGCTCTCAGGAGCCCAGACTGCAAGCCCTGGGGGAGTGGCTGGCCCTCAGGACAGCTCGCTGGGGTAAGAGACACTGGAGATGGAGGGTAAGGGGGCCCTCAGGAACCCAGACTGCAAGTCAATGCGGAATGGCTTGCACTTGGGACAACTCACTGAGGTCATAGTCCCATGAGGTAGAGAGCAAAGGGCCCTCTGGAGGTCAGTCTGCAAGTCCAGGGGCAGTGGCTGGCCCCCTAGACAGCTCACTGTGGTCAGAGACCCTGAAGGTGGAGAGAAAGGGACCTTCAAGGTCCTAGACTGCCAACCCAGAGTGCAAAGGGGCCCTCAGGAAACAAGACTGCAAGACCAGAGGCAGTGGCTGGCCCCCAGGACAGCTTGCTGTTGTCAGTGACCCTGGAGGTGGAAGACAAGGGGCACTCAAGCATCTAGACTAGAAGACCAGACGTCAAGTGGACCCTCAGGAGCCCAGACTGCAAGCCCAGGGGCAGTGGCTGGCCCCCAGGACAGCTCGCTGTGCTCAAAGACCCTTGAGGTGGAGGGCAAAATGCCCTCAAGAGCTCAGACTGCAAGCCCAGGGGGAGTGTCAGGCCCATGGGAAGCTCCCTGGGGTCAGATACTCTGGGGTTGGAGG
>LR812537.1:27167230-27230195 GCA_903798195.1 Danio kyathit | reverse complement strand
TTATTATTATTATTATAGCTTATAGAGTTTATTGGTTGTTGTGAACAAGCAAAACCATTTCTTCAAAACAACCTGTGCCCTCTATGATGATAAATCAACAACAAGAATTAACGTGAGATTTTAGGCTATAAATAATAGGTGCAACCCCATAAATTAATCTTCAGATAGGCTACTCAGCTACATGTAAGAAATTATTTAAAAAATAAACTTACAAAGGACACATAGAAATGTATCCTTGCAGACAGGTATCTTGTGATGGGGAGAAGCGCAGGAAAAAAGGCAGTATTTCTCTGTAACCCCCCTTTCCTTCTTGACATCAGCGGAGACTCGTTCCCTGCTGCATTTGCATATTGTTGACAGACACATTTTATCCTGGTCCACTTTTGTAGCGTTTTTATACATTTTTGTGAAGTTGAAGGCTACATCATCTTCAGACAGTTTGTCAGCATGACACAGACCAACATTAGTACTTGCATTACTGAGCAAACTCTGAGCCCTTCACCGGCGGTGACTCTCTTCCCAGGGGATGCTGAGCTTGCGCAGCATCCTGAACGTTCTATAACCGTTATATCGCACTTTGTAAAGAAACTGGTCTGGTGGATATCGCGTTTAGTGAAAAAATACATCTTGTACTAGGCCTAAAATGTACATTAATGGCAGCAATTCACACATAAATTAAGGTACATCTGAACAGTAATTTCCAATAATAAAGTCCAAATGTCCAAAAACGGCATTTATCGCGTTTTGCAAACAAACTCTTCATTTACTTTTTTACTACTGTGATCTATTAGTTTTTTTAAGTCCCTTATCCAACACTGTATATTTATATACACTACCAGTAAGTGTTTACTGGTTTTTTTTTTTTTTGAAAATTATTCTGTTCATCAAGGTAGCATTTATTAAATGTAAAAAAAATCTTAAATTGTTAAATAATTATTAAAATCTTTTTTAAATATATTCTAAGTAACTGCTTTCTTTTGTATGTAGTTTTAAATGAAACAATTACCTCAGTTATTATTGCTTTTATTACTATTACCATTAATAATAATAATAATAATAATAATAATAATAATAATTAATATTTGAGTGATTTCTGAAGGATAATTCAACCCTGAAGACTGGAGTAATAAAGATGAAAGTTCATCATTAAAATCACTGTAATAAATGATTAAATTAAATTATAAACTACAACAGCCTTGGTGAGCAGAAGAAGCTTATTTTAAAACATTTAAAAATAATACTGACCCCAAACTTTTAACCGGTAGTTTAATATATTATTAGCATATATATACACATACATATATATACATACATACATACAGGCAGTGCAGAATTATTAGGCAAATTAATATTTTGACCACATTACCCTCTTTATGCATGTTGTCTTACTCCAAGCTGTATAGGCTCGAAAGCCTACTACCAATTAAGCATATCAGGTGATGTGCATCTCTGTAATGAGAAGGGGTGTGGTCTAATGACATCAACACCCTATATCAGGTGTGCATAATTATTAGGCAACTTCCTTTCCTTTGGCAAAATGGGTCAAAAGAAGGACTTGACAGGCTCCGAAAAGTCGAAAATGGTGAGATATCTTGCAAAGGGATGCACCACTCTTAAAATTGCCAAGCTTCTGAAGCGTGATCATCGAACAATCAAGCGTTTAATTCAAAATAGTCAACAGGGTCGCAAGAAGCGTGTGGAAAAACCAAGGCGCAAAATAAACTGAGAACTGAACCATGAACTGAGAAAAGTCAAGCGTGCAGCTGGCAAGATGCCACTTGCCACCAGTTTTGCCATATTTCAGAGCTGCAACATCACTAGAGTGCCCAAAAACACAAGGTGTGCAACACTCAGAGACATGGCCAAGGTAAGAAAGGCTGAAAAACGACAACCACTGAACAAGACACACAAGCTGAAACGTCAAGACTGGGCCAAGAAATATCTCAAGACTGATTTTTCTAAGGTTTTATGGACTGATGAAATGAGAGTGAGTCTTGATGGGCCCGTGGCTGGATCGGTAAAGGGCAGAGAGCTCCAGTCCGACTCAGACGCCAGCAAGGTGAAGGTGGAGTACTGGTTTGGGCTGGTATCATCAAAGATGAGCTTGTGGGGCCTTTTCGGGTTGAGGATGGAGTCAAGCTCAACTCCCAGTCCTACTGCCAGTTTCTGGAAGAACAGATGAAAACACTGACAGAATCCATGGATGGCAGGCTTTTGAGGGTCCTTGCAAAGAAAGGTGGCTATATTGGTCACTGATTTGTTTTTGTTTTGTTTTTGAATGTCAGAAATGTATATTTGTGAATGTTGAGATGTTACATTGGTTTCACTGGTGAAAATAAATAATTGAAATGGGTATATATTTCTTTTTCATCATTGAGAACATGGTTGTTGTTCAATAATAAAATTAATCCTCAAAAATACAAGAGTTTGGTTGCAAAAACGCGATAAACGCCATTTTTTGAGATTTGGATTTTATTATTGGAAATCACTGTTCAGATGTACCTTAATCTATGTGAGAATTGCTGCCATTAATAACATTGAAGAATGTACATTTTAGGCCTAGTACAAGATGTATTTTTTCACAAAACGCGAGATCCGCCAGACCAGTTTTTTTACAAAGTGCGATATAATAGAACGTTCAGGATGCTGCGAGAGCTCAGAATCCCCTGGGAGGAGAGTCACCGCCGGTGAAGTGCTCCGAGTTTGCTCATTGATTTAACGATAATATCAAAACAAAAAACATATATTTTTAAAAAGAGGATTCAATAGGCTAACTAAAAAACGTTTACCATTTAATTGTTTATACTGTAGGCGAGCTGTCAGTCACGTAGGCTGTCACTGATCAGCTGCTATCTGTCAGTCAGGGAATCAAAGCTTCAGAGTCAAGCTATAATGTCATGGATTTCGATGTAGTTGTCTTAAAAGCAAGGTTCGACAATAAGGATGGCAAATGCAATCTTAGAATCGAGAAGCAGCACGACTGACAGAGATAACTGTTCACGCGAGCAGGTGAATACCGAATGAGAGGATGATCGGTCGCGCCAACAGCTGATGCGCGCGACTGTTTAAAATGCGTGCACGCTCCCGTTTCCTTGCATGAAGCTGTGCCTGGAAACTGGTGTGATCGGTTAATCTTACTTATCAAACAAAACATTGATTCACTAGCTTTTCTTAATGGTTTTACAGTAGTAGAATATAGCCTAAGGTGGATATATAGCATTTTGCAAAAAAAAAAAAAAGTTATGCTATGTTGTGTTGTGTACAATCTGGCCAAAACTAACTCAGAATCTTATTATTATTAATCAATCTTTGTATATATTATTCCATATATTTATGATATATTGTTTTTTAACCAATTTAAAATGTTTGACAATGTTAAGATAAATATGTTGCATTTCGGCTTGGTTTTTGACTTATTTATGAACAATTTATAGACATAAAATTGAATAAAAAATATCCTGGATTTGAAGAACATGTGTTCCTGGCCTTCACTGAGCTCAAGTAATAGTTTAATGAACAAAAATTGTGAAGGAACTTGACTATTGATGTCTTAGATAATAATGTCAAATAACCAACATTTATCAAAATGGATATATCTCGTTTTGCAACTAAACTCTTCATATATAGATTGATAGATCGATAGATAGATAGATAGCTATTTTTCTAAAGTTGTGTACATTTAAATGTACATTAATATGCATTTATGTATTTTATCATTTTTGCATCAAATATATAATATTTATATTTAACAATTACTTCTATTTTGTATTTTTCTGTTTGCATGTTGTTAATTTTTTCTAACTTTTTTTGTCCAAATTTTGTTCAATAATTGTTTTATCTCAATGTAATTTGCATTGTTTAAAGTAAACTATTTGATTTAAATTTTTGTTGTGTGATTTACTCGGTTAATATATATGGTCAGCCACATGTGGGCTACATAAGGGTGTAACAGAACTCAGCCTTACTAATCTTGAATACAAAGCCCATATCTGGGCCACATAAAAATGTATCACTTGGCTCAAGCTTGGTGGAGTTGTGGCACTACTTTGGTTCAGTTCTGGCTAAAACGGATGTGGGCCAGTTCTGGGCCAGGGAGCACTAACTGATCTGGGCCACATCTTAGCTGTTGATTTGGGCCAGATCAAGGCCAAAGAAAATTTGTTGACTGGGTTTATAACTAATTCAGTTTTAACCATAGAGAATTATTGTCATTAAATTATTTCATTTTTAAGTATTTGTGTCAAGCTATTTCTCTCATGCACAAGTTTTCCCGCATGAAAGGAAGACCCATCGAATGAGTTTTAACTGGATTCCACTCATCTATTTATTGCACCAGGAATGCAGCAGAAAGGTGAAAAACCTTCCAAATACACAAAAACACAAGATATATAATTAAATTACAAATAAACTTATTTATACAACATTTGTGAATTTTTTATAGAGCATTTTCAAATATTATTACGAATCAACACTTGTTAAAAGCACAATCAGCAGTACAGTTAAATATACTGAACTTAAATATTTCGTTTTAACCCTCCTGTCGTGTTCACATTCTGCCCCTTACTTTAGTGTTCCCGGTCGAAATTGACCGGTCTGTTTTACCTGCTCTGATATTAGCACAAAAAACATTTTTTACCACCAAATTTTTATTCAACATTCTTTAGCTGTGAACAATGCCTTAAAGTAGAATTTAACATGAATTTATTTAATTAGTGTGGTGATATATGAACAGGTTATTGTGATTGGCTGTTTTGTGTCGGGGTCCAGGGTTGCTGGAGCAACAGGGGCGGAGCCAGCATGAGCAGGCTGACACAGATGGCAGAAAGATCGCTAATGTGTGCATGCTTTAATAAAGTGATATTCTGAGTTCAAAAGCGATGGTCTACTCTGTTTAACATGACATGGTGTCAGAATGAAAGTTCTCCGCGCACTCCTATGATCTGAGAAGGTGGACGGAAGGAAAATTTCGAAGTTTCACGCGCCCAAAGGTTTTGATTTCGCACAGCCATCAAGTTGGCCGGCGTGGAGGCAGCGTTTTGCATGATTCAGAATTGCAACGAAACTTGACAAGGAAGACAGAGAAGTACAGGTGAATTCACTGCTTTATGCAATGGGCAAGCAGGCTGAACCCATATTCAGCACATTTTCATTTTCTGCAGAGGAGGAAAATGATTACTACAATGCAGTATGATGAACATGATGAGCTTGATGAACATTTTGTGACCAAACGCAACTTGATTTATGACCGTGCTTGTTTTCACAAACGGAATCAACGAAATTGTGAAAGTGTCGAAGCGTTTGTCAGGAGTCTATTCGAGCTGGCAGAGTTTTGTGATTTTGGTGCTATTACAGACGAGCAGATTCGCGATCACATTGTGATTAGAATTGCAGATAGCAACATGTCTGAAAAGCTGCAGTTAGAGCCCGATTTGACGTGCTGGTGTGCACGTAAGCACAAATATGGGGCCTGTCCTGCTCGGGGTAAACAATGCCGCAGGTGTAATATAACAGGAGATCTCGAAGTCGCTTGTAAAACAAAAACTGTAAAAGAAGTGACCAGTGACAAACAAGATGATGAAACTAAGGGAACATGGTTTCTGGGGTCAGATAATGCTTATGAGGATGAGTGGCATGTAAAGTTACCAATGCAGGGGACGACTGGTAATTTCAAGATTGATACTGGTGCAGATCTCACAGTCATGTCTGAACAAACATTTCTGAAACTTCCTGTTTGCCCCCATCGTACTAAAACATCTGCAGACATCAGAAGTCCAGGTGGCAAATTGGACTGTATTGGTGAATTCTTAGCCTATACAGAAAGGAAAGGACAAAGTGTCAGTTTCTGGACTTGTATTGTTAAAGGCCCATACACTAACAACCTCCTCAGTAGTAAACCTGCCTGTGAAATGAAACTGGTGAGCAGAGTGGATTCTGTCAAGATGGAGGACTGTGTTTTCGGGGACTTTGGACTATTAGACTGCAAGCCAATCAAAATTGAGCTTAGAGAGGATGCTAAGCCATACAGCCTCTCTTTCCCTCATCGAGTCCCCTTTCCATTGCTGCCAAAAGTGGAAGAGGAGCTGCAGCGAATCCTAAAGTCAGGAATTATAGAAGAAGTCACTGAAGCCACAGACTGGTGTGCAACAATGGTGCCCGTGATGAAGAAAAATGGCAAGATTAGAATATGTGTTGACCTAAAGAAACTAAATGAAGCAGTAAAGCGAGAGAGATTAATTCTGCCTACACTGGAGGATATCTTACCAAAACTGTCTGGCGCATGCATATTATCCACATTAGATGCATCCAGTGGATTCTGGCAGATACCATTGGATTCGAGCTGCAGAAAACTCACCACTTTTATAACGCCAGTTGGCTGCTTCTGTTTCCGGAGGCTAACCTTTGGAATAACCTCCACTCCGGAGATATTTCAGAGAGAAATGAGCACTCTTCTAAAAAACCATGCTGGCTCTGTTGCAGTGATGGACGATATACTGGTGTTCGGTAGAGACAAGAAGGAGCATAATCGCAACCTCAAGGCAGTCCTAAATTCTATCAGAGAATCTGGTCTTAAGTTGAATAAAGAGAAAGTGTCACTTTGGAAAATCTGAAATTCAATTCTTGGGACATATTATTGGAAAGGATGGGATCCGGCCTGACATTAACAAAGTGAGAGCTATAACGGAGCTCCCCTGCCCTACGAATCTGACTGAATTGCGACAGGTCTTAGGGATGATAAATTACCTGGGTAAATTCCTTCCAGGTCTTTTGTCAGTTCTTCATCCAATGACTGAGCTGCTTAAGGGTGACACTGAGTGGACCTGGAGTGAGGCACAGATGCAAGTGTTTAACAGGGTGAAGAGCATGTTGACCACAGCATCAGCGCTAGCTTTCTATGATGCTACCAAAACCACAGTGGTCAGCGCAGACGCAAGTAGTTATGGTCTAGGTGCTGCCCTGTTTCAGCAGCAGGAAGAAGGACTACTTCCGATTGCTTTCTGTTCAAGGACAATAACGGAGACTGAACGCCGCTACTCACAAATCGAGAAGGAATGCGTAGACGGAGTGTGGGCATGTGAGCGGTTCTCACGTTACTTGCAAGGTATGGACAAATTTGAGCTACAGACTGAACATAAGCCACTTGTACCATTGATTAACACATACGATGTTGACAAAGCTCCCTAAAGGTGCTAACGGTTACTGATGCGTCTAATGAGATTTAATGTCAAAGCAGTGCATGTACCAGGAAAACAGCTAGTGGTGGCAGACACTCTTTCCAGAAATCCTCTGACACATTATGGCGAGTCTGACACTGAGCGTGACTTGACAGTGTTTGTACAGGCAGTACTGTCCACTAAGCCTGTGAGTGGAGACAGGTTAAATGCCATAAGAAAAGCCACGCTTCAAGATTCAGATCTCCAGTTGGTTTACAAGTACATCCGCCAGGGATGGCCCAGTCAGACATCTCAGTTGACAAGTGCGCTGCACGGGTTTTATGCTACTAGGGCTCACCTTTCGGAAATTGATGGACTTTTGCTGTATGAGGATAGAATTGTGATTCCTGGTTCACAGAGACTGGAAGTGTTACGTCACCTCCACACAGGTCATCAAGGCCTCACAAAGTGCAGGGAGAGGGCTAATATGTCTGTATGGTGGCCTAGAATAGGCAAAGACATCACAAAAACAGTAGAGACATGCGAGTTCTGTCAAGTCTATAAGTCGACACAAAAGAGAGAACCCCTGATGGTTACAATCCTTCCTGACAGGCCATGTCAAAAGATTGCTGCGGACATCTGTGAACTAGATGGGCAGAAATACCTAATCGTGGTAGACTATTATTCTCGTGATATTGAGATCATACCTCTACAAACTATTACAAGCCAGCAGGTGATTAAGCATCTGAAAACTATGTTCGTTCGTATCAACTTATAACTGACAATGCTACTCAGTTTACGTCTGCGGAGTTTGTTGAGTTCAAAACAACATACGATTTCACTCACACTACCTCCAGCCCTCACTACCCACAGGCTAACGGTGCAGCTGAGAGGAGTGTTGCTATTGCAAAAAGAGTGTTGAGACAGCCAGATCCACAGCTAGCTCTAATGAGAGATCGTGCTACACCCATCAATACCACGGGACTGAGCCCAGCTCAACTGATGATCGGACGACAGATCAGAACGACAGTTCCGATACTACCAAAGAACCTGTTACCAAGTCTAATTGACTATGAACAACTCAGATGTAAAGACCAACAAACCAAACAGGCTTATAAGTTCTTCTACAACCGACGATACTCAGCACAAAGTCTACCTGACCTACGTCTCGGACAGAATGTAAAAGTTAAGGTGGATGGAGAAAAAGCATGGAAAACATCAGCGACAGTTGTCGGAAAAGCTCCTGAACTGAGATCATATATTGTGCAAACAAAGGAAGGCACAATCTCTCGCCGAAATTGGAGACACATTCAGAGTGTCCCGGATACTCCTGAAACTTTGAAACACCTGAGACACCACATGGACAGGCTGTGACTGAGAACAGTGAAACCAAAGACAGACCCTCACTTGAGACTGATTTACCCACAGACTCTACGAATAGGTTTGCTACCCCAATTTCCTGTACACTACACACTCATACCCCCTCCCGCAAAAGAACCCTTACTGGTAGAGAAGTAAAACAACCGGTAAAGTTTAAGGATTATGTTTTTGGGTAGGTGTTTACACTAACCATAGATGCAAAGGATCCACTTGCATGTTAATTTCTACAGTATGCTGGAAGACTGTAAAGGAAGAAAAAAAGTGAACTTGAAAACATGTTCTGTGATTTTGACAGGTTATGTTTAAGAGATTGACGATTGTAAGCAAAGGATAATGTTAAGTGGATATTGATATCTGTTACCTAGTTGGAAAAGTAATTTGCTTTGTTCCATGTTGCTAAAAGGGAACTTTTTATATATTTACTATGGAGTAGGCATCATCACTTTAAAAAGGGGAGATGTGGTGATATGTGAACAGGTTATTGTGATTGGCTGTTCTGTGTTGGGGTCCAGGGTTGCTGGAGCAACAGGGGCGGAGCCAGCATGAGCAGGCTGACACAGACGGCAGAAAGATCGCTAATGTGTGCATGCTTTATTAAAGTGATATTCTGAGTTCAAAAGCGATGGTCTACTCTGTTTAACATGACAATTAGACATAAAATAACTGCAGTGAAAATACAAATAGGCACTGAAACTGTATTACAAAATGAACAATAGATGACAGAAATCAAAATACTTTGTTTCGGTACTAATAGACAGCTCCCTAAAATAAGTATCACAGGGTTTGACCAAAGAAATTTAAATGTCAATTGATCTGAATGATTTATCAACCAGCAAAGCACAAACAAAATGGTATCCTTTCCTGAGTATTGAGTGCTCAAAATTTCATTCAGTCCTTCAATTGGACTTCATTAGTGTACTAATATAGGGAATATTGACTGAGGGTATAGACCAGGGCCATTCAATTGGCGGCCCGAGGGCCGAACCCGGCCCCCGAGGCAATTTGTTCTGGCCCTCCAAATAGTGTGACCAAGACATCAAGAATCAATTGAGTTCAGTCAAAAAACGGCCGCTATAGTTGTGAAGTGACAAATACAGCACAAGCCACACCTGACAGTGGCGAGTGGTGAGAGCAGCCAAATACATTTGAATATGTTTGTAGAAAAGGTCTTTTGTACAATGCACTGATATCGTTATTAGGGATGCAATGATTAACCGATTTTACTATTAATTGCGCTTTAATTCGTCATGGTTAATTAATCGCAAAGGCTTATCTAAGCCGCATTTCTGTTCTGCCGCACGAAACGAAACTGCTGATAAAAGTTACGCCAAGTTGCCAACTGTGCGCTAGTTTAAAGTTCCGAGCTTGTCCACCGAAGCTAATACGCACGCACACTAATAACTAAAGCCGCGGGCCGTTCCCATATCACGTCTTTGCCGCACGCAAGTTTGTTATGTTGTAAGAATATATGCCAATATGCGGGCGCAAGCGGAGCAACGCGCTCGTGGCTTTGGGCGCACGCAGTAGAAAACATCTCATGCTGTAGCGGTGAGAGTTGTGCTTAGCTTTCAGTGCATTGTAAACAAAAGACATGTTAGACGAACTATTATTAAAATGATTATGTATGTATGAACGCAGATGATAACAACAGTTAATCTAAATTTTGGCGCCGACGTTCATAACAATTATTATTATATTTTTTTCTCCCTTTCTTCTCTATAAACACACACATAATTACATTGTGTAGCCTTATGAGCACAGAAAAACCAACAGCATAAAAACTATTACTAATGAAAATGTCTTTTAAAGGTTTTTTAATATTAGTTAGGGATGTCCAGATCTAAATCTAGCTAATATAAAGCTTAAATTTACATTAGACGTGATAACTGTGAAACAATGATTATTCTTCACACTATATAAATCGTACAACCAAAATCTATAATTGTTGCATCCATAATTGTTATGCAGTTCAAAACATATATGAACGTATCTGAATGTAGAAGAAGCCTACTTAAGCAATACACTGATTTTGTTGTGCTGCGAAATACAACATTTGAATGTTTGTTAAAAAAACTTATTGTACATAGCATTGATATTTTATAGTTTCAAAATACAATATATTAACATTTTAATGTAGACAAATACAACGTGGGTGTCTAAAGGAGCAAAAATACAACATATTGGCTCTTATATGCTGTTGTGTCATCATTTATATTGCAAGTCATGTCTCTCCGGCCCTTCGTTTGGGATGCTTTTCATGAACTGGCCTCCGTGACAAACTAATTGAATAGCCCTGGTATAGACTGTGAGCATGGACACAGAATTGGCACTAGTTATACTTTGATAATTTTTAAGCTAGATGCTAATGGTCTAATCCAATAAAATAATTGATGCTAAGCTAAGCTAAAAGTGCTCTTGCACTTAAATAAAAGTACGCGAGTGGTCATTGGGGTGGTACACGTTTGTACTTAAAGGGTACATATTGGTACCTTAAAAGTATATATTAGTACCTAAACATTTTAAGAGGAACACTTTTTGGGTACTAATATGTTCTCTTGAGGTATTAATATGGACCTTGTAGGTACAAATTTGTACCTTTTGAAAAGGTACCACCCCAGTGACAGCTCGCGTACCTTTATTTCTGAGAGTGTGGTACACTCAGAGATAGGCTGAACAAAGAAAGAAAGAAAGAAAGAAAGAAAGAAAGAAAGAAAGAAAGAAAGAAAGAAAGAAAGAAAGAAAGAAAGAAACACACAGGTTCACATAATTGTTTTATCAGGAAGATGATTCACGTTGGAGGATCCAACGCTATCCCATAGCAATTCATAACTTATTGATTTAGTGGCTAATCCGTATGAATCCGTACAACCTCATTCATACAATTTAGTACAATTTGCTTATCCCCAATGACGGTTGGGTTAAGGGGTGGGATTGGGGTCCATGCCTTCTTTTAAAAATCGTACATTTTCGTACGACTGAACTGTATGAATTAGCCACTAAACTGACAAAACGTAATAGTTATGTTTCCTCTTAAGATCAGGCTGGAGCATTGGCACATAAGTGCGGGAAAGAGATGTGTACCTGCCAAAAACATTGATCAGTGTGAAGTGTGTGTGTGTGTGTGTGTGTGTGTGTGTGTGTGTGTGTGTGTGTGTGTGTGTGTGTGTGTGTGTGTGTGTGTGTGTGTGTGTGTTTGTGTGTGTGTGTGTGTCAGTGAGTTGGGGTGGTGTGTATGGGGATGTTTTCTGTCTGATGGATGAATATAGTCTGGATACCCATTCATTTTCTATGGCGGTCACTTTTGACCGAGAGCACCACAGGTGTAACAAGGTTGATTAAAACACTCAAAATTGAATGAAAGAGGTGATCATCACCTTTATATGTTCAAGTGCATAGCATGGAGGATATCAAAAGGCCTTGAGGCAATCAGATGTAAAACACAATATTTATGAGTGTTTTAAGTTTTAAATCTGTCAGATTTGACCCGAACACGACAGGAAGGTTAAGACATGAAATCGGATTAATTATGCTATTGCAGCGATCAGTTTATGTGCACGTGTGCCGTTCATGCACGCATAAAAATCAACATCTTAACGTCTTTCTGAGAGCACTCAAAAGATGATCAAAATAACCAACACTATACATTTGTGCTTCGTAACATCTTCACATTTCACAATAAACTATTTGTAACTTTAAATAAATAAGCTGCGAGCAGATAAACACTGTAGGAGCACGTTTTTCTTTGTGCTGAACTTGAACTCAGATGCTGTCACAGCTGTTTTGACAGCCGCAACTTTCATGTATTGGACAAAGAAAAAATCTCACCGGCTGCCACTCTGGGAGTTGATGATGGTTTTGACTGTTGTGCTCTTCTGTGTTCAATTTCGGCGGAGACTCAGCTTTGGCGGAGGTTTCGTTTTGGCGGAGATTCCGTTCAGTTTCCTTTTTGTCTCACGTGAAAGCCAAACTACGTCTTCATGTCCTTCCACCTCTCCCTCCTATTGGCGGATGTTTTTTTTTTCTCCTTTCATTTTAGTTTGACTTGACAATTTGTGTATTACTTTTAAAATCAACACGGAATTGCTTTATATTGCAGTACAATCAGTGGCGTAGCGCAAAACGTGGGGGCCCCCCTGCAGGGATTATTGACGGGAACCCTGGAGAAGAACGGGCGGCATACCTCTGCAGTCTTCATGAACAAGATAATTATATAACTTAAACTCAAAATAATCATTAATTTCATGCATAACTCTGCAGTCTTCATAAACAAGATAATTATATAACTTAAACTCAAAATAATCATAAATTTTTTTTCGGCTTAGTCCATTTACTAATCCGTGTTCGCCACATCTATCCAGCATATGTTTTACACAGCGGATGCCCTTCCAGCTGCAACCCATCACTGGGAAACATCCATACATTCTCATTCACATACACTATGGACAATTTAGCCAAGCCAATTCACTTACACCACATGTTTTTGGACTTGTGGGGACAAACCGGAGCACCTGGAGGAAACCCACGCCAACACAGGGAGAACATGCAAACTCCACACAGAAACGCCAACTGACCCAGCCGGGGCTCACACCAGCAACCTTCTTGCTGTGAGGCGAATGTGCTACCCACTGCGCCACCATGCAGCCAATACTCATAATAATTTTCCTCGTTAATTTATTTGACAAGGAACTTTGTATTGTAGTGGATAACACATTTCTAACGTTCAAGTACATCAAGGCACATTTTTACACCTGTAAACTTTGACGTCAGTTTTTTTGCCCTCCCATTAATTTAAAATAATGATTTCCAAGTGATCTTTAACAAACCAAGGAAAGTTTCACAGTATTTCCTGTAAAAAAAGAAGTAATGATAAAAAATAATAAGTCTTTTTCTTATAGTTTATTTCTTAAATAAAAGCAGTTTTTTTAATTTTTAAAAATACAATTTTAAGGTCAGTATTATTAGCCTCCTTAAGAAATATTTACTGAATATTTTTGATTGTCTACACAACAAACCAGTTATACTATAACTTCACTAATTATTCTAACTTTCCTAGTTAACATAACCTAGTGAAGTTATTAAATTACACTTTAATCTGAATACAATCTTGCAAAATAACTAGCAAAATATTTTGCACTGACTGTCACCATGGGAAAGATAAAAAAGGTAGTTATTAGAAATTAGTTAAACTATTATGTTAAAAAAAACGTGTTGTAAAAAAATCATGTGTTGAAGACTCATATGTCAGTACTGACATCTAAAATGAATGAGGGCAAAACTAAACAAGTAGAATATTACTTTCAACGTGACTGAAAACTAAATTTGATCAATGTGTTACATCTGTTCTCCAGTACTTGCCGACTGTTTGTAAGTTCAAGACTGCATTTCCTAACGTAAAACTATGTACACTCAATTTCTGATTAATAATATGCAGAGCCGAGGACTTCCTATATTAAAAGGTTTAAAATCGCTATTGAAAACAAAAGTCTATTATAATCAACAGTGGACATTTCGATAGTTTTTCACAACATGAACATGACTGAAGTTGAATCTTTTTATTGCCTGTGTCAATTTGGGGTTTAACTTCTAAATGCGGGAACTAATGCGAACAGCGCCGTTACAGAGAGAGCGCGCGTGAAGGCAGAGAGAGGGAGTGCGCGCGACACCTAGAGGCCCCAGTCATTTCTCCGCAGTTTGCCGCCAATGCCTGATATCACTTTTCCGTGACCTATGTCCGTGACGTTTTGACACAAAAATATCACACGGGGCCCCTTATCACGCGGGGCCCCCCCGCGGTGCGTGCCCTGCGGGCCCGTCCGCTACGCCACTGAGTACAATACTGTCACATAATAGCAACGCTCTCCCACATTTTTAGCTATATTATTACTGCCCTTATTTCCGTTTATTGTATAAGATTGCAGAAGGATGGTTTGACTAGAAATGTACAGTTTTTCACCATCAATACTAGTCATTCGGCAAAACTACAGTTTGAACTGCTGTAGTTAAAGGGCCACAAAACCCCCCTGTCTCAGCAGGGTGTTTTCTCACCTCTAGTTTGGAAAAACTCAGGAAAGTGGGTGTGTCCAGCTGTGTTTAGGTGGGAGTGTTAGGCGAGGGAAAGAGGGAAGAATTTTCAAATATTGGAGTTTCCATTTTGGGCACGCACTGATTTTCACAGATGCAAAAAAACACACAGACGCAGGGGAGAAAGACAGTGACTGTGTTTACACGGACATCAGTAATTGAATTATTTGCCAAATTATTAATTTGTCGACTTTAACTGCAGTTTGGCACTTTCACTTTTTATTCAGGAACATTTCCTGCATGTAACCCTTGACAAATGGGATATTGAAAGTGAGGAACTGCTGGAGAGTGGAGTTTTAATGAAATGTTTGATACCGCATGGTGAATGGGAGAAAAAAATCCTCTGCATTTCTCTGTAACTTAGGTGCACTCAGTAGGTAGCATCAGAAAGCCATGTGTGTATACACTATTCTGTCACAAAATGCCGCGAAAATCCTACATGACGGTAATAGTTTGATTGCTGTGTTTACATGTTTACATTAGGAGAGCAGCATTTACAGCGAAATTTTCAGTCTATAATACCTAGTATAATATTGCAGTGATATTAAAATACTGTAAACTTAGTAACTAAATAATTTGACTAAGGTATATGTCTTTAAAAACTGAATTTCAATTTTACAGATGCGAAAAGCTCTAGGGTAAAAAATGTTCCTTACAAACACATTAATGTCGTGTGTCGCGTGCATTGTGTTCCACACGTGAGTCCAGCTGCTCTCTCATAGCGAGAAAATGAAGACAAAACCTTCGTTGCAGCACAATAATAAACGCAGCACAATAATAAATGCAGCACAATAATAAATGCAACACTGATGACCTATGTCTCCAAATTCTTGTTCTTTCACTTGTTTTGGCAACACAATGTGGCATCTCTCTGTTGTCTGAACACTGTAACAGGTAAAACAGTCTTCAAAGCTACCATGCATATTAATGAAGTTGCACCGCATTCACAATAGAGCGCGCTGATTGGTTTGAACCAAGTCTTTCTCATGAATTGATGCTGCACACTCAGGCCCCGTTTACACTAGTACGTTTTAGTTTTAAAACGGCGTTTTAGAATAAAAACGATCCGCATCCACACTAGCGTTTCACCCAGCGTTTCTGAACATCTCTCCGTCTACACTAAAACGGTGAAAACGCACATCACGTGACCACACACATACTCTCTGGCATGCGCTGCAACGTGCTTTGAGCGCACACACACCCACATGAGAGCTGCTCAAGTCGGACTGTTCATCACGGATCTACCGCTGGACCTAATCTCACTATATTTGTTAAACGTGATATTTAATTCATCTTGTTGTCTATATCTGACAACATATTCCCAGACTTTGGTCTTTTGAATCTATTACTTGTTCTCAGGTAACATGCTTTGGTTGAGCGCAAGGATAAGTTAGGTTAAATATTAATTAATATAACCGCGGACACCGATTCTGCACATATGACTGATTGTTTGCCTTTATTTTCTCTATTGTATAAACTTATTGTGCGTTATACTTTTATAATGGCCATTATTGATCATTAAAACTGATATTCAGTGAAAGAGAGTGTATGTTTCGTATTTTCAATGAAAATGAAAGGAGGCAGTGATGTTATAGGCTCCGTTTTGTTATATGCTTGAAGATGTCGCTCATATCATGCAGCTACGACGCCTCAACATTTTTGATGTCCGTTGTTGCTAATATCAAAGTGAAAATATACAGTTTCTCACATCATGTTTTCATTTTATTGTCAAGATGGTGAAACAGCATAGCCAGGGTGTCACGGATTGGCCAGGCTCTTCCTGCACCCAATCACAGCGAGCACCATCACCTGAATTCTAATCATTCACAGCTGCATCCAATTCCCAGTCTCACCATAAAAGCACACCCCTCACTGCACTCAGTGTCCGGGCTCGTTGATACGAAGCGGACTCTGAGTGTTCACTCTCCTGGCTAACACTCACGAACTATTATCCTTGTACTTACCGTGTCTCTGTTTGCCCCTAGTTGTTCCTGTCTCCAGTTTCTCCAGTCTCTCCAGTTTGTGGTGTGTGCTATCCGTCTTCCCCGTTGTGTACCCTTCTATCTGCCAAGGAAAAGGACATTTACCATCCAGCTTATTCATCCTCACTATCTCCTCATCTGTTTGTGTTCAATGTTGTCTAAATAAACTGTTACATCTTTTACTCACCCAGTCTGTCCGTCCGCTTCTTAACAGAAGCCCGGACCAAACCGTTGACAACATGAGCACTCCCGATCACTTCCAAGAGCTGGTGAACACTTTGAAGAGGATTCTATTACCATCAACAGCACTTCCCGAAGCACCGCCAGTCCCGAGCACTTCCGCATCTCCTTCTTTGTCGTCCACCACCTCTTCCAGTCCCATGGCTCGACCAGCGCCCTACTCAGGCGGGGCGGAGGAGTGCAATGGATTTCTATTACAGTGTTCTCTAGTATTCACCATGCAACCTGCCTTATATCCCACAGATCGATCCAAAATCGCCTATATCATCTCCCTTCTATCTGGACCTGCTCTCCGATGGGCCGAAACCATTTGGCAGCAAGCCGGGCCTGTAACGAGTTCCATCCAATCATTTACCATGTACTTTAAAGAGGTATTTGGTCGATCAGATGGTGAAGTAGCTGCTGGAGAACAACTATATCATCTAAAACAAGGTACGATGTCCACCCAAGATTATGCTCTGCGATTTCGGACCCTGGCGGCAGCTAGTGGATGGAATGAGCGATCTCTCCTCACCACATACCGGCTCGGCTTAGAACCCAAACTTCAAGTACAGCTCGCAGCCTTGGATGACACTATGGGCTTGGAAAAATTCATTCAACTTTCTCTCCGATGTTCTGAGCGTCTGAAGAGCTACCAACGTGACCATAATCCTGTCCCTCAAGCACGCCTCCGTCCGTCTGAGCCAGTGACCCCTCCAGAACCAGAACCCATGATCATTGAGTCTGGTAGACTTACGACCGCCGAGCGACAGAGGAGGCTGACCTGGGGTTTGTGCATGTATTGTGGTGCTAGTGGACATGTCAGGCTGGGCTGTCCACTCCGTCCCTCACGTTCCTCGGTGAGTGTATGCAGTTCAGAAATTGAAAAGATGCATCCACTTACTACTAATGTTCTGTTAACTACCCCCTCTGCCTCTGTTACAGCCACAGCCCTTATCGACTCCGGGTCAGCTGGGAACTTCATCTCCCATGCCCTCTGTTGCCAACTTCAGCTCCACACCGAAGCCTCGCAGCATGTCTACCAGATCCAACCCATAATTCGTAATATCCACTCTCAGGCACGTATCCATCGTAGATGTGAATCCATTCAGCTTCAAGTAGGACTGCTGCATAAGGAGGACATTCAATTTTTGGTTCTGGAGGGCGCTACAATGGATATCATATTAGGGCGCCCGTGGCTGGTAAAGCATGATCCCATCCTCTCTTGGGGCACAGGAGAGATTAAAAGATGGGGTGAAGGATGCACACCAGAATGTTTTCCTGATCTTCCTCTTTCATCCAAAGAAACCCCTATCTATCTATGTCACTTCAGTTGAAAGTCCAGTCAAGCAACAGTCAGTTCAAATTCCTGAAATTTATTCCTCTTTCAAGGACGTTTTTTGCCCCAAGAGAGCTTCCCAGCTACCTCCACATCGACCATGGGACTGCGCCATCGACCTAGTTCCAGATGCTCCGTTGCCCAAAGGGAGAATCTACCCGTTGTCGCTTCCGGAAACTAAGGCCATGGAGGAGTATATTCAAGAGGCTCTGAGTCATGGGTACATTCATCCGTCCACGTCACCCGCAGCATCCAGCTTCTTCTTTGTGGCCAAGAAAGATTGAGGGCTGCGGCCATGTATCGATTATCGGGTCCTGAACCAGAGTACCATCAAGTTCCGGTATCCTCTTCTTCTCGTCCCTGCAGCACTGGAGCAATTGCGATCCGCCAAGATATTTACTAAGTTGGACCTCCGCAGCGCATACAATCTGGTGAGGATACGGACTAATGACGAGTGGAAAACCGCGTTTGTGACCCCTACTGGCCACTATGAGTACTTGGTCATGCCCTATGGTCTGGTTAACGCCCCTTCCGTATTCCAGAACTTTATTCATGAAGTCCTCCGAGAGTTCCTGCATCGCTTTGTCATAGTCTATATAGACGATATCCTCATCTACTCCCGGAATGAGGCAGAACACCGTCTCCATGTTGCGGAGGTCCTACAAACACTTAGAAAACACCGATTATATCTCAAAGCTGAGAAGTGCTCCTTCCATGAAACATCTGTCCCCTTCCTAAGATACATCATCAATCAATCAGGAGTTCGCATGGACGAGGGGAAGATCAAGGCTGTCGTGTCCTGGCCAGAACCCACTACCATTAAAGAATTACAACGATTCCTTGGATTTGCAAACTTCTACCGTCGCTTCATCCGGAACTACAGTATTATCACCACTCCACTCACCAGCCTCCTGAAAAATAAACCTAAAAAATTACTCTGGTCCCCCGAAGCAGCCGCAGCCTTCCAACATCTTAAAGAAGCCTTCACTCAAGCTCCACTCCTGACTCATCCTGATCCAGACCTACCTTTCGTCCTGGAGGTAGATGCATCCACCACTGGGGTAGGGGCAGTATTATCCCAATACACCGGAACCCCTACACTACTCCATCCATGTGCCTATTTCTCCCGGAAGCTTAACCCGGCGGAGCAGAACTACGACATCGGCAATCGGAGCTCCTCGCCATCAAGCTCGCCCTGGAGGAGTGGCGACATTGGTTTGGAGGCGCAAAACACCCCTTCCAAGTCATTACCGACCATAAAAACTTGCAATATCTTAAAGATGCCAAACGACTCTGTCCTCGTCAAGCCCAGTGGTCACTGTTCTTCTCCCGGTTCCAGTTCTCCATTATCTACCGACCCGGGTCAAAGAATATCCAAGCAGACGCATTATCCAGGATGCATGATCTTCCAGAAACAATCGAAACTCCTGCTAGGATCCTCCCTGACCATATCACCATTTGTCCCATTGAGTGGTCTAACCCTCCAATCGTCGTCACTCCGGAACCCCGACCTCCGCCGGGTTGCCCACCTCATCGGCAGTTTGTTAGAGCTAACCAACGGGTAGATATGATTCATTCCATCCATTCCTCCCTGGGCACGGGGCATCCCAGGACCAACAAAACCCTCTCGCTGCTATCCCAACGCTATTGGTGGCCGAACATGGCAAGGGATGTGAGGAGGTATGTTCAAGGATGCCAAGACTGTGCCATGTCCAAGAGTCCTTGTCATCTACCGGCTGGCAAACTCCATCCCTTGCCAATCCCGAATCGTCCTTGGTCACACCTGGGAGTGGATTTCATCACGGACCTTCCTCCATCAGACGGTAACACCTGTATTTTGGTAATAGTAGACCGTTTCTCTAAATTCTGTCGTTTAATCCCCTTGAAGGGTCTTCCCACAGCCCTAGAGACGGCAGAAAATCTGTTCAACCATGTCTTCCGATGTTTTGGCTTACCAGAAGATATCGTCTCCGATCGAGGTCCACAGTTCATTTCCCGTCTGTGGAAAGCCTTTTTTAAACTCCTGGGTGTGACCGTCAGCCTCTCGTCTGGATATCACCCTCAGACCAACGGCCAGACAGAGAGGAAGAATCAGGAGGTGGGACGATTCCTTAGAACATTCTGTCACGGCCACCAAAACTCCTGGAACCAGTTTCTGGGCTGGGCAGAATATGCCCAGAATTCACTGCGGCAATCCACCACCGGACTCACGCCATTCCAGTGCGTCCTAGGATTCCAACCTCCACTCTTTCCCTGGGATGGCAACCATCTGATGTCCCCGCAGTGGATCACTGGTTTCGGGAGAGCGAGAGGGTTTGGAACGAGGCTCATCATCATCTCCAGAGGGCAGTCCGCAGAGCCAAGGAGGTGTCAGACAGAAGGAGGATTACTGGCCCTTCCTATCATCCAGGGCAGAAGGTTTGGCTCTCCACAAGAGACATCCGCCTACGACTGCCCTCCAGGAAGCTCAGTCCCCGGTTTGTTGGTCCCGTTACCATCTTGGAACAGGTCAATCCCGTCACCTATAAACTCCAACTCCCTCCACATTACAGAATCCACCCCACGTTCCATGTGTCACTCCTGAAGCCCTATCACGACCCTCTGATTCCCTCCACAGAGCCTGGCCACGAAGAGGAACCCCCTCCTCCACTGCTGCTGGAAGAAGGCTCCATCTATTCCATCCAAGAAATTCTGCGATCCCGGCGTTGTGGTGGTCAGCTAGAATATCTAGTGGACTGGGAGGGATATGGACCAGAAGAAAGATCGTGGGTTTCCAGATCCGACATCCTAGATCCCTTACTCATGGAAGAATTCCACTCCAATCACCCAGAGTTCCCGGCACCTCGTGGACGAGGTAGACCACCACGGCATCGGAATGTTAGGCCCTCAGGAGCGGGCCCTGGGGAGGGGGGTAATGTCACGGATTGGCCAGGCTCTTCCTGCACCCAATCACAGCGAGCACCATCACCTGATCTCTAATCATTCACAGCTGCATCCAATTCCCAGTCTCACCATAAAAGCACACCCCTCACTGCACTCAGTGTCCGGGCTCGTTGATACGAAGCGGACTCTGAGTGTTCACTCTCCTGGCTAACACTCACAAACTATTATCCTTGTACTTACCGTGTCTCTGTTTGCCCCTAGTTGTTCCTGTCTCCAGTTTCTCCAGTCTCTCCAGTTTGTGGTGTGTGCTATCCGTCTTCCCCGTTGTGTACCCTTCTATCTGCCAAGGAAAAGGACATTTACCATCCAGCTTATTCATCCTCACTATCTCCTCATCTGTTTGTGTTCAATGTTGTCTAAATAAACTGTTACATCTTTTACTCACCCAGTCTGTCTGTCCGCTTCTGAACACAGGGTGATGTGAATGACTTTATAAAGTACACACTCGGGAGTTTGTTTTCCATATCAAACTTGCGAAGTCTGAACTTACACGGAGAGGATGTAAGACTGAACTGTGTGAAGGCTACTTAATATTGAGGAAAAATCCCCAATCAGATAGGTGAATGTCTGCTGCTACGCCTCCGTTTTCAGATGTCTCCGTTTTCCCTCATCCACACTGAGACGGAGCAGCAGCGTATTAGAATGAAAACGGACTCTCCAGCGTTTTCAAAACGGTCCGTTTTCGAGGCTCAAAAACTCCGGCGTAGTGTGGACGGATGGCATAACCGTAGCAAAACTTATGCGTTTTAAAACTAAAACGTATTAGTGTAAACGGGGCCTCAGAGACATCAGGATGCACTCGCAGGTACAGACATCCACTCTCCACTCTGGACTCCACTCGTGACGCAGCTTGAGAAATTTGTTTCAAACCAGAAGAACGAATTTGCTCAAAATAACGCAAAAACAACAAATTTTCACTTTTAAGTGCAATATATGTGTCCTAGTGTGGTTTATTTATAAGGTAGTTTTGAGAGGATCACGTGCTTATGATTGAACACAGCTGGTACCGCATTAACTCTGCATATTGCGCCAATCAGATGAACACTGACACACTATAAATTACCAGAGCTTTTTGCTCCAGTCATCTTCGTTTGAAGACCACCCCGCTCCGCACCAGCTGCTACACTACGGCTACTGCTACTCCAACTCCAACAACTACAACTACAACTTCAACCTTAACAACAACTTCAACAACATCTTCAACAACAACATCACAGTCTAAACTTTCAAGACGCAGGCGATCCTAGCATTGCAATGAAACCGAACCCTCGCGGCTCTCCTAGTGGTGCACCAGTGGGTAACGTACATAGCACGCTCCAAGGGAAGCCTCGCTAAAAAAAATAACCACTCTCCAACAAGACTAAACATTTTATAAATCTTTGAAAGACGAGACTAACGCCAATAGAATAATTTATACAAAGAACTCACCTCTCAAACATCCCGCCTGTCCACAGATCCATTTCATCCTAATGGCATGAAGTAATTCGACTGCAAGGGTCCAGGCAAATAAATCCGCAAAACATTAGTCCACAGTTCATACGTCTATAAACATGGATGACAACATGCATGTTGTCATCCAAACCATTTGCTGAAGTGCGTCCAGTAGCGTCTCCAGTCATAACAATAGAGATTCTAGTCAAAATGGCCGCCGGCTTCTTGATTGACATTTCTTTGAGCCAATAGCTGAAAAGTGAAGCATCACCATCCAATAAGCTCTAAAGCTCAAGATGGTCCCGCCCTTTCTCTTGACAGATTAAGAATGGACTCTGAATTGTGAATGAACTGGGCTAGATATGCTTGTGATTTAATCACATTATGACTCCAAACCTAATGTTATCTATTCATGGATTGAAGTTAAGCCCATAACTAACATTCACACAAAGTGGTGACTTTAAGTTCAGGGCTTGATGTTGGCAGTTGATATATTTATAAAAAAAAAAAAAAAAACCTCTGCCACATCCGATAGCCACTTAACTTCTGAAAAGATTATTACCCAACTATTGAAAAACATTAAACGCATTGAGCACGGAAGTCCAATCGTAATATGCCAGTGACTCATATCTTCACACATGGTGTCATATTTAAGTTTTTAATGGCGATTCTGTCGGATGTGAATCGACAAAGAAACAAACTTCCCGCTTGACTGCTATCAATAGGAGGACGACATTTCCGACAATGGAATAAAGTTTCATCCATTGACTCAGCGTTAGATACATCCACATCTTAAACCAATTTCTATATCACTAGGGGGTTTAAAACCCCATTGCACTATAACTTCACCTACTCAGTCTTCAAGAGGTACTTACAGGACCACCAGATAAGCCACACTCATATCCTCAGCTCTCCATCCATCTGCCATCCTTGCACTTTGTGACAATGAAGCTATCGGACCATGCAAGCTATCATACTATGCATTAACAAAAAAAGCTCTTCCATCCACAGTTGCCCATGCCCTTATTAAGACGCCTCGCATGGATACCAGCTAAAACAATTTATGTCTGTTGTACATGTACCATGTTGTTAAAGATTTCATTTCTGATTCTCTCTTTTCTCATTTCAGAAGACCACTGACAGACAGCTACAGAGGCTGACCCTCATCCAACCTATTACACTCCACATCCATTCCAAATACATCCACACTCTTCACAAAGGATACATTTCCACTCACCAAGCCCACACCTCGATGCCATATTCACACTAGCTTTTTAGTTTTTGAGATGTTCCGAACTAACATCACATTTAAATCCCATAATCCACCTCACCATATCTGATCTAACTTTGCAGGATGAAGAAACACTATCTTTCTTAATTAAGCAAAACAAACAGATCAATTTCACCAAGGACATTCTATTTTATTTTGATATCCCCTCCCCTACACACACTTTACTAACCCTCTTAGCATGCTTACACAACAGGAGAGCAATACCACCTCAGGGAAGCCACCTGATCCTCTCCAGCTGACCTCCACCCACATGTATTTCTAGCTCCGACCCATTTTGGGGTTGCCCCGAGTTCAATTGCTGCAGCAGCAATGCTCTAAACAAGCTCATATTCACTCTCATTTCCAAATACCACTATAGTCACACTCCCCCGCACTCATACAGCAGTAAATGCTTCTGTGGGAGCGCACATTGCCTCCATACTGACCCAATGCACCTCTGAAGCAGCGGAGATGCTCCGCTGAACTACACCCACCCTCAGTGATGCTCTAGAAATTTCATCTCTTGGCACCAGAAGCGGACCCTCATCCAACACCAGTACCTCCTTATTCAGGAATGATATTGCCATAAACCACCCGCTATATAACCTCAGCCAAATTTCCATATCTCTCATATTACAGGCTTTAGCCCCCAGAACCCTTGATTCATACCTCACAGCATGGAAAGCCTTTAAACGCTTCCACATACTGTACAAAGCATTCTTCCTGATATTCCCTCCTCTCAATCACCTCATTCATATCTCACCTCCATATTCCAAGAACATACAAGCCAGCACTATTAGAAGCTACTTAAGCGGGATCCAATTTTTCCATAAGCTAATTTACGGATCCCCCTCAGATGCCATATCTAACTCCCAAACCACACTACTCATCAAAGGCATTCAGAAATCACACCTGACCCCCCAGGATCCTTCCTCCCCACTTTTTACTGACGATGCTAATCATCCAGTAACCCGTTTTTGGTTTCAAAACACCTGAAAGAAATATTACGCCTATCTGGCTTTCCACCTGAATCATTCTCTAGCCACTCCTTCAGAATCGGAGCCGCCACTACAGCTGCCCACAACGGGCTCTCACAAATCAAATTCAGGCTGCTCCTCCGATGCATTCAAAACACATCCGACCCAGCAGACATCACCTCAAGGAAGCCCAGCTGTCTCTCACCAGACGACATCAATCACCCAGAGTACAAGGGCACGAGCACGACTCTGACATTTCCTCTTCCTCCTCCCTCTTTCTAGCGTTGAGTTTCTTCGCTACTTTTCTATAATTTCTAGCGTCGAGTTACTCCGCTAAACCCTTTTTTCTTCTAAACCTGCATTCTTCCCTATTATTCTTTAATTTTCCAGCGTCGAGTTTCTCCGCTGTTTTCTTTTTTCTAGCGTCGAGTTACTCCGCTAACCTTCCTTTCTTCCAGCGTTAATTTCCTCTGCTACTTTTCTCCCCCCGCCTTTTCTATTATTAAATTAAGCTCTAACTACTCCCTGTCTATTTTTTTTTCCTTAGCGCGAGCTATACTCCGCTCCCTCATCACTTCTCTCATACTCATTCACAGCTCTATCTCCCACGGAGGCTCAAGAGCTTCGACTCTCACGGAGTCACGCCAAGCCCAATCCCCGACCACCCCCTCACTCATCACGCTTCCAGCAAGAGCCTCCACTCATTGTGGAATCAATCACTGCTCTAACTCCCACTGCTCTAACTCCCGTCGAGTTCCTCCGCTACTCTTCCCTATTTTTGCATAGGCCATCACTCCTCAACTCGGACTCCCACGGAGTCTCCCCGAGTTTGACTCGCTCGGAGCCAGCCCACCCCCGCTCCAACCCCCGCAGCAGCATCCCTCGCATCCGACTCCCCCGGAGTCAACCACTGCCTTCCCACGGCCAATTCTCAGACTCTCCTAAGATTCTGCTTCCAATTCTTTCCTTCAGGAGCCTCTCTCCCTTCTCCACCTTCAATCATATCCAGCAGCCGGATATAGCATTGATCCTTAGCTTATTGGGGAATTTCTCAATACACGGCTGCTGTCCCGAGCTAAAAGCATTTTGGGGAGTTCTCGATACCCACCTGAGCTCAAACTCTCCTCTCGCCCTCTAAACGGGAGGGAGCCCCGGGCTCAAGGATATACTGAGCTCAGGGCTCTCTCCCGGGACAGCATGCCAAACATGTTTTATTAAAAATCATCAGCTAAGTGTGAACTCTTGAAGTGTGGTTTATTTATAAACTAATTTCGAGAGGATCACGTGCTCATGATTGAACACAGCTGGTACCGCATTAACTCTGCATATTGCACCAATCAGATGAACACTAACACACTATAAATTACCAGAGCTTTTCGCTCCAGTCATCTTCGTTTGAAGAATCCCCCCTTTCACCCCTACTCCTCCCCTTCACCAATAGGGCAGCACGGGGGCCAGTGGGTAGCACTGTTGCCTCACAGTAAGAACGTCGCTGGTCCGTTCCTCTCCGGGCCAGTTGGCGTTTCTGTGCGGAGTTTGCATGTCCTCCCCGTGTTCGCGTGGGTTTTCCCCGGGATCTCCGGTTTCCTCCCACCATTCAAAGACAGGCACCATAGGTAAATTGACTAATCAAAATAGCATTCTAAGGCAACTTTTAGTCAGATATATCCCAGCAGTTCACAGTAGGGGAGTTCTCGAGACCCACCTGAGCTCAAACTCTCCTCTCGCCCTCCAAACGGGAGGGAGCCCCGGGCTCAAGGATATTCTGAGCTCAGAGCTCTCTCCCGGGACAGCATGCCAAACACACTTTATCAACAATCATCAGCTAAGTGTGAACTCTTGAAATAGAATTTATAGCAGTGTGGGACACATATATGTCTGTCAACATCTCAAAAAATCTGGTTTGGTGTTTCGTGACCCTTTAAAAACCCATTCTTACAGGGGCGAAGCATAGGAAAACAAGGAAGCAGGACAAGGGGACCACATGGCCAACACAACAAAAGAGACAGCTGTGCTAATACACAAAACAAGCATAGAGACATTAAACACAGACAGGAGTGGCAAGGTTGTAAGGGCTGGATCCTGACAATTTGAGAAAAGTTTCTGAGGATGAACAAAAGTGCACAGGTAAAGCATTTATAACAAGCACTACCATAAAAATAATAAGAGTACAATAATATTCATCCAATATATAAATATCCAATATATAAATAAAGATCCAATATTATGCAGTTGAAAGGTTCATCCCAAAATTCTAAATCATTTACTCTTTCTCATGTGGTTTTAAATCTTTATGAGACTCTTTCTTCTGTTGATAACAAAAGAAGATATTTTAAAGAAAGCTGGTTTCTGGTACACATGACCTCCACAGCAGAAAACAATACTTTAGAAGTCAATAAGTACCAGCAACCAACATTCTTCAAAGTATCTTCTTTTGATTTCAACAGAAGAAAAGAAACTTGAATAGGTGTTGAGTGCAGGGTGAACGAAATGATGACAGAATTATCATTTTGGGGTGAACTGTCGCTTTAGTGTATGCACATACAGCAGGGAAAACAAGTATTGAACATATCACTCTTTTTCTCAGAAAACATATTTCTAAAGGTGCTGTTGACTTGAAATTTTCACCAAATGTTGACAGCAACCAAAGAAATCCATATATGCAAAGGAAACAAATCTAACTATTTTACAATGAAGTTATGCAAAATAAAATGAAACGGGAAAAATATTGAACACATAAAGAAAGGGAGGTATAGCAAGGTAGTGAAAGCCCAGACAGCTGCTGAAATCACTAAGTAGTTCTTCAGCAACCCCTTTATCATTGTAAATTAATATCACCTGCTTTAGTCCAACATCTACATTAGCAGAATGATGAATATGAAACCAAAGTGGATATTTCAGCAAAACACAGCCAAGGAAACTCTCTAACAATACCACGTGACCGCACAGCTGTAGAAGGTAAACACAGAACTGTCAGCTGTGCATAACACACACACACACACACACACACACACAAACATACACACATCGAGCACCTGCAATGGTTTTCTCTTCCAATGTTCACTGTACATGGAAGCCAATGCCCTACAATTTCCTAATGAAATTTCAAAAATTGCTTTCATAATATCCCTGCTTTCAGGTCGAGCTCTACAGTGGGCAGATACCTTATGGAGTACCAGCAGTCCAGTGATGGCCACCTCACAAACCTTCATCTGCCATTTCAGAGAGATGTTCAAGTTTTTTCCCCCCTCTCTGTGCTTAATCCAGTGACCAGCCTAACACCCAGCTGCAGGGAGTTTATGCCAGAGCCCTCCGCAGATGGTGTATGAGCAGAATACCACCGAGCAGGAGGAGCTCAACGATACGTCTGACCAGAAGCGTGAGCCGGTAACATTGCTTATCGTGGGAGTATTGATGGATATCGATGAACCGAGTGAGGGTCCCCCCCCCCCCCCCCCCTCCCGAGCATGTTAACTCCAGAATATTGATCAATACCCCACCCTACCCACCCTCTCCGCCTTTGTGTGTGAAAAAACCTCTAGCCAGTCAACCAGCACTAGTTGTTCTGCTAGTAGCAAGCCCCTCTGCTCACCCTCAAGCCCCAAGTGTGGATGCTTTGCTACGGGTCTACCAACCAGTGCCGGCTTGTGGAGGATGTCACCCAGCGTCATCTTTTCCGCCCTCCAAGCTACGGACTCCGCTTCGGCCCTTCGAGCCAATGGCTCCACGTTGGCTCTCTCCTCCCTCATCTCCTCCGTGGGCCGTCAGACCACCACCTCCACCAGGCTACCTCGTCCACCCGGCTCCGCCTTGGTCAGTCGTTGCCCTGCCTCAACCTGTGGACTCCGCTCCTTCAACGGTGCCTTGTCCCTCCATCCTGCCAGCTCTGTTGAGCTCCTCTACTCCAGCTACAACTCGTTCCTCTGTCGCTCTGGCTTCGTCGTGGCTTCCGTATCGATATAGTTGCTTCAGTTGGAAGAGCCGTCCGCTCCACATCTGCCCTCCGGGACCCTCAACTTCACCTTCACCCTACTGCTCTCCGTCGACCCCTTAGGGTTCCATCTCCATCGGCAACGTCTTGCTCAGTCGGACCCCAGAAGTCAGTGATCACTTCTCCTCCATGGCTTCTCCCTCCATAAAACTCCACCCTGGGCTGTCCTCTTGGCTGTGTCCTGGGTCATTCTCTTCCTGGTTCATCTCCCCACCGCCAGTCTTAGGTGCAAGGAGTCACCCGTGGAGTGGGGGCCTACTGTCACATCCCCGACTCGTTCCTCCTCACCCAATCATCGTTCTCCTTCACAAACCACCTCCATCCAATCCCGTGAACTTTTACCAGCCTTCTAATGATTTGCACCTGTTCCCCATCACCAAAAGACACTATAAAGACTCACTTTCTCCTCTCAGTCGTCGGTCGGTATTGAAGTCGGATGGTTGTCCTCCTCTTCACTCCTTCGTCTTTTCCTCTTCTTCTATGGATGGTCCTTATGAGTAGGCCCATACGGAATCTGCGCGCAGAATTTCGCAGATTTTCCGCAGATTTTTAGCCCGCCCGCCCGCCCGCTCGCCCCGCCCCATAAGCGGAGGACAATTACGGAAGCCTTATAACAACTTGTGGTGGAAGTATGTGCCGTTGGTGCACCCCAGCCATCTCGGAAAAAAAGCATCGCGTCAGACGCTGGAACTGGGAGAGGCTGGTGCCCCCAAGCCATCTTTAAATTCTAATTCAGTTCACGTTGGGGGGAAGTGGCGCCCTAGAGTCAGGTGGGTCACCAACGGTACGTCTGTCTAACGCGTGCGGTTGGCTAAGTTAATGTTGCGTGGGCTTAAGTGTGGGGTGTCCGGGCACTGCTGGAGATCAGGTGTCAATCCAGGGCTGCTACGGAGTCGGAGCTTGCCCCAGAAGAAATGGGGGTCTCTGGGGAGAGGGGGTCTGGTATATGGGGGTGGGGGTCGTGGAAGGCAAGGGCACCAGGGCCCTCTGAGCCATGAGTTCGGCCCCAGTAAGGGTGATCCCTCCTGGGCAGAGGGGGTCTGGCTTAGGTGGGGGTGGGGGTCGTGGAAGGCAAGGGCACCAGGGCCCTCTGAGCCTTGATATGGGCCCCGGAAGGGGTGAGGGTCCCTAGACAGAGGGGGTCTGGCTTAGGTGGGAGTGGGGGTCGTGGAAGGCAAGGGCACCAGGGCCCTCTGAGCCTTGATTTGGGCCCCGGAAGGGGTGAGGGTCCCTGGGCAGAGGGGGTCTGGCTTAGGTGGGGGTGGGGGTCGTGGAAGGCAAGGGCACCAGGGCCCTCTGAGCCTTGGTTTGGGCCCCAGAAGGGGTGAGGGTCTCTGGGCAGAGGGGGTCTGGCTTAGGTGGGGGTCGTGGAAGGCAAGGGCACCAGGGCCCTCTGAGCCTTGATTTGGGCCCCAGAAAGGGTGAGGGTCCCTGGGCAGAGGGGGTCTGGCTTAGGTGGGGGTCGTGGAAGGCAAGGGCACCAGGGCCCTCTGAGCCTTGGTTTGGGCCCCGAAAGGGGTGAGGGTCTCTGGGCAGAGGCTTAGGTGGGGGTGGGGGTCGTGGGAGGCAAGCCTGTCTGCCCGCCCGCCCGATCCCCTGGGTTTTATCCCCCCCACTGATTCTCGGCCCGTGCGCCCCCTGCCCCCTCGCCTGGGGCTGAGGATGTTTGGTGGGCTCGTTAAGAGTCTCCTGGCATGGAGGAAACAAGCCCCAGGGGCAGTGTGGAGTTACGGTCTGGCGCAGCCCCCCCCCCCCCCCCCAAACCCTGTGTGTGCGCGCCTACTGCCGCCAGCCGTCCATCCGCCCGCAGTTGAAGCTGCCCGAAACGGTGCGTGTCTGATGGGACTCATACAATCCCCTTGATGAAAGGGGTAAGAGAAAAATGAAAAGCCGTGCAAAAGCTCCCACAGCTAGGCGCAGTTGAAGCTGGCCGAAACAGTGCGTGTCTGATGGGACAGAAAAAAAGCCCAACTCCCACCAAAAGTCGTAACAGCCTCTAAAATGGGCATTTGAAAACCCCGGTTGGCTAAAAGGATCTGAAGGCATGAGCGGTGGTGTCGGCCCCTTTAAGAATAGGGTCTACCAGCGTCGTGACACGGAAGTGGACGCCTCCGCCGCCTCCTTTTGAACCAATCCACGCGGCGTGTGGGTCTCTTTTTCCCACAGCGTTGCTCTTGGACGGTCATGTCCGAATGCGCGCTCTCGGCTTGCGTCCTCGGAAGAAGAGGACCAGGAGCAACCGGAGGGCCCCGTTGCCGGGCGTCCGTGCGCCGACCCCTGCTGCAGGCTCGCTACGGAGCGCATTCAGGCCCAGCTGTCAGACCTCCGCAAGCAGGTGGACAAGGTCAGGTCTACCCTGGGCGAATTCACACGCCGTTATCGGGAGTTGCGGAGGGTGGGGAGGAGGAGAACGAGGAGAGGGTCGCCTCCTGCACTGTCATCCCCCGACCCGGCCCCCAGGCGAGGGACGGCTGGAGGCCCTATGCCCCCCGGCCCTCTGGAAGCCTACGACCCGCAAAGGTATCCGTTCCCAGACCACGTTCCCGCCCTCAGTTGAGTATGGTTTTGGCAGTGTTCGGTTGGGCTGGTGGTGGGGGTGTATGGTCACGACTGACATTTAACTTTCGTCCCCGTTCTGCAGACTTGCTCCTGGAAGAGTTTGAGGGTTTCCAGCTGGGCAGCGAGCCCACCGCTCGTCTGAGAAACAACGTCGCGTCCAAGCTAACGCGGATCAAGGCGTTTATTGGCTTCATGCTGGAGGGGTGTGACCATCCAGAGCATTTCCTTTTCCTCCACCAGCCAGCGCGCATCCGAGCTTGGGCTGCTCTGCTAGGCCGGACGCGCATGGCCGAGCTCACCAGACAGCACTGTCTTAAGAATGTGGCCCAAATCCTCGATTACATTTCGGAAACCCCGCCGGCTTCATGCCGCCTCTCCAGTACGGCCCTCGTGCTAATTCGCAGAGAGATCAAAGCGCTCATCCGCGGCATACAACGCCTTGTTGTGGTTCACGAGGTTTGGACGAAGCATGCGAAAGAGGGTAAGCTGGTCTCCAAGGCTAGCCTGGTACGCTGTCACCGGACCGCTGGGAGAAAGATCCCTGCCCTTCTAGGTAAGTGTTCTGTCCGCTGATCAGAGTTTCCACCACCCCGCTTCCAGGTGGTGGAAATACTGACCTTCCTACTTTCCACTCTGGGGCACCAACGGCTCTTGGTTAAACGGGCAAAGCCAGTGCGCCCGCCTCCCCCAGACAGAGTACAACCAAGAGCCGTTGGTGCCCCAGAGCGGAAATAATTTTCGGAAATAATTTTCCGCTCTGGAGCACCAACGGCTCTTGCTAAGTTAAATCATTCATGGTGTGTTTGTTCCAACCGGTCTAACTCTGTCCCAGACAGCCTAGAGTACAAGCCGGACACCAGGCAGCAGTGACGCTTCTATGGATTTCTAGCAGGTTACCTGACCTCCATCTCAGGCCACCGCTGTAGCGTCTTCCAGAATCTGACAATCCAGGAGGTGGAAGAGGCCGCCAGAAGCCCAGACGAGTCTGCCTTTGTCATTAATGTGAATGTGGCTCCTTAGCTCTGCGGGTGGGGGCCACCCGTAGTATGCACTCACTCACCTTCTCTTTGCTTTGTTCTATGGCTAGATCACCACCCACAAAACAAACAGAGCCTTCGGTGCAGCTCAGCTGTCCCTCAATAAGGAAGAATACAGCTGGTTCCGGAGGTTCTTGGAACTGCGGGCTAGTCTCCCGGGTGGACGGCAGGCCACTCATTTCTTTTTTACTAGCAGAGCCTCTCCTTGCCGGACCCTGAACAAGTATTTCCAATCTGCGTGGACCAGCATGGGGCTTCCCGGCAAGCCCACCTTCACTGACGTCCGGACAGCCATAGCAACGCACGTGAGTATGATGTATGTAATGCCCCTGTAGCCACATGACTGCCAGCAGCTTTGACCCTAAAAAGGTCCTGTCTGTCTGTCTCTGATGCAGGCAAAGAATGCACATTCTTCAGAGGATCGGAGGAAGGTGGCGCAGTTTATGTGCCATGACACTTCAACCTCAGATAAATTCTACGCACTTCACCTCGGCCCTCTACAAGCACGTGAGCACCGCATACTCTTCGAGAGGGCTTTGGTGGAGGAGGAGGAGGAGGAGGAGGAGGCGGCCGTGGGCAGAGAAAGCCAACCAAAGAAGGGGCGCAAGAGGGCAGAGAGTCCTGGGTCACACCTGGTAAGTCAGTTCCTCTTTGGCTAGCCAACGCATAATGGTAAACAGCAGGGAATGTGGTGATGGTTAACTGGCCTTACTGTGTCCCCTTTACAGGAGGGAACCAGCAGGAGGACGCTGCCATGGCAGGGGGAAAAGCCAGGGGACACGCCCTCTCGAACCAACAGGAGACTCTGAATCTTCTTGAATAAATAATATACAATTTTCTAAAACAATAAAATATCATATGGTCTTCGCCATGCAGTGTCTTTATTATTACTGTATCTGTGTGTTAAAAATGGCTTCAATCGGGACGAATGATCCCTCTCAAGTGTGTTGAAAGTATCGCGTGGGACACCCTGGTCCAGGTTCAGCCTTGCTTAATAACCCTTAGGGAGAAATTATCCATTTTGCAGCACAAGAAGGTGCTAGGCTGGACGTGGCCGTCCAGGTCTGCGCCTGGTTTGAACGGCCATATGGCCTGTGGTCCAACTTTGGGTATTAGCAAGTGTCTCCCGGGACAGCTCTGTCCTTTGAGCTGCGTAAAGAAGCCAGCCGAGGGCTGCCCCCGAGTGGGGCTTGACTTCTGTGAGTAAATGTGTGTAAATCTGAATTTATTCAGTTTTTACATTACACATATGTCACATATTAAGGTTTTAGTTATGAGACTCCCAAAATAATTCCGCAGAAATCCGCAGATTTTTACCAAAATTCTCAGAAATTGCAAAAAACTTCAGCAGATTCCGTCTGGCCCTACTTATGAGTCTTCGAGTCCTTCATACTGATCAAGGGAAGTGATTATTCTTATCTGATGTTTGCTAGAAGATCTGCTATCACTTTGATGAACTGTGTGCCTGTATGCTCATCAACGGATGTTCATTACATGCTTACTGATCCTTCTCACCGATCTATAAGAATGCACACACTTATGTAGTGTTTACCAGAAGAACAACAATCTACTAGATGAACTCTGTGTCTGTATACAGATCGCTACAGCATTTATATTATCCCTCAATTCCCCTACTTTGATTAGTGACTTTGTTTTGAATAAAACTGTGAAAAGATAACCATCTCTGTCTTCCTTGTCTACCAGCGTGACACACACACAGAAAGAACACACAGACCCATAAACCGTGACACCCAGAGAACCATCAAGATTTTTACACTCAGCTGAAGTCCATGAAAAAACTCACACCTGAGCAATGCATATGACTTCATTCTGCATACGAGAGGCATCTTTAAGCTGCCATCATTTTAAAAGCCTTTTATATAAAGTATTAAATATGTTTCAGTAGTTCAGTACTCTCTCCTTGTGTCATTTCATTGTTATTACACATAAATAATGTTTCAGATTTTTTTTACCAAAATCTGGTTCAATTCCATGTTAACAACTTCTTTAGAAATATTATTCCCAGGAAATAACATGATGTATTCGTGTTCAATACTTATTTTTCCCACTGTATATTATTTCAATATACCAGTATCTCAAAATAAAACCCAATCCAATGTTTTTTTAATAAATGCTATTGAACAGGGGTGTCCAAACTCGGTCCTGGAGGGATGCTGTCCTGCATATTTTAGCTCCAACTTGCCTCAACACATCTGCAAGGATATTTCCAGAAAGCCAAGTAAGAGCTTGATTATAGGCCAGGTGTGTCTGATTGGGGTTGGAGCTAAACTTTGCAGGACACCGGCCCTCAAGGACCGAGTTTGGTCACCCCTGCTATTGAATATGCTTGTAGGTCCATCTTATACATTTACACTTCAGTCTCCAGTAATGCTATTATCACATTTCTGATGTCTTTTGCTATGACATTCAGAGCTCCCCTCAGCATTACTGAGAAAATTCAATTTTCAATTTTGGGAACTTCAGCATCCAGCAAGTTTTTTATTAAAGATGTGTTTATTCCAGTACACAGAGGAGACTTCATCAGACTCTTCAGTTCCTCTGTGGTTTTCCCAGATCGTTCACAGCTGAGTCTCTTGAAGCGAACAAAGTAAAACTTCTTCCCCATCCTTGTGATCTCTTTGGCCAGCTGAGTGTAGCATTCTCTGAACCGATCCTCATCGATGATACTCATCGGTTTCGAAGTTTGGTGTTCCAATGCCAGGAAGATCCCACATTTTCATATTTTGGATGAAGATAAAATGAACTGGTTTTAGCAGAGCCCTCATCTATATCTCCTAAACCCCTGAATGCATTGACAAACGTGAACTTTTTCAGAACCAGATTCTCCTGTCACACCAACGTTAAGTACAAGAGAAGTTTCCTTAAAATAATTGTTGATTTTGCCTAATGCTGTTGGCAGATCTTGCGTGTATAAGATTTCTTTGATCTCCTTGAGCTTATCTTGTACTTTTATATGATACATGTTTTTTAAAGCATCCACCTACAAAATTAAAACATCGATCAGGTGGTTTGTAATACAACTATATCAATTTATTTTTGCTTAATGCTGCCATAAGAATTAGTCTGGGGTGAACTGATGTATATTGCAAATTATATCATCATTACATTTAGATCTTGAATTTGAATTACTTAAATACCCCATGCAATTTTCTGAAGCTTACTTACACTTGAACAAAAGTGTTGTTGCCCTGGTATAAAGTATATAATATCATAAGAGCATAAATGAACCCATCCTGCAATGCCCATTCCATCAAAAATATGTTACTCACCGTTAACAGCTGTGTTCCTTTTATTGCCTTAAAAAATAATTCACAAAAGTTAACATGCATAAACCTCTGTATATACTTGACATTTTAGGCATATTTATTTTTAAGATTTTTTATTTTTAAGTGTTACAAACCAACCCTTTTTTATGCCACTGATGACATCGCTGTCTACACTGTAGCTCAGTTTCCCAATTGATGTACATTTAATCTCATACTCAGTGTCTGGAGTGGGATCAGTCAGAGTAATAGTAATGGGAAGTTCAGATCATTGTATTGACTCAGATCTTTGAGTCTCGTTCATCGAGATGAACGAATCTTTTTTCGAGTCATTTCGTTCAATTTGCCAATATACTGTATTATTAAACTGTTACGAATTGGTTCCAAACACATCTACAACTAGCCCAAACGTTGATCACACTACAAACAAGTCATAAATAGAATGCGAGGGAGAAAGTAATAATTCATTGTTTACCTGCTCTTTTGTCTATGAAGGTATTTTTTTGCCTCTTTGCTCAGCTCACCTCTTCACGTCTTCAAATTTCAGTGGTTCAATCACGTCACACTGACAGTCACATATAATCTTAACCAATGTACACAGTCTGAGCCAAAAGGAGCCATGATTAGTTCACCTTTCAAGTGTTCGGAAATTAACGGATCAAATCTCTTTCCGGCTCTAAATGCATACAATTGGCCTCTGTCTTTCACGTATTGAACGACTCAGACCGAGGACTTAGGAGATGAACAGATCAAATCTCTTTCCGGCTCTAAATGCATACAATTGGCTAGGCTTTAGTCTTTCACGTGATGAACGAATAACTCAAACCCGATAGAGGACTCGAAAAATGAACTAATCTTCTCCTGCACTCCACAAAGTGTGCATGCGCAAATGAATGAATCACTTAGTTCAGTCGAGTCATTAATTCTTTTGTCACATAACGTGAAAGAGAGCATTAGAGATGAGTTATATAATAAATTAAATTGTCTTTGTGAACCGTTTTGTAACATATGCTGCTGCAGGCATTAGAAACATAAACACTGTTTAATTGTTGTTTATTGTTTTATTATAATTTTTTACCAGAAAAGCTTTATAACAAAACAGATTACTTTAAAATCACTAGGGATGCACCGATACCACTTTTTTACAAACCGATACGAGTACGAGTATTTTAATTTGTGTACTCGCCGATACCGAGTACCGATACCGATACTTCATAGATTTGGTTTCAATTAAGTTTATTTGTTCGTTTTTTGTTTTGTTTTTTGTTTTTTGCCTGTAGCAAGGATGAACACAAAAATCTTTAACAGGAGGCTTTTCCAAGCCAAAAATATACACATTGTTGAAAACCCTGCGAACCCAGACCTTATCTATTAACGATGTAGTAACTCAGCCATGTTTCTAAGCGGAGTTAAATTTTTGCAGTCAAACTAGACTCTCTTGCTCCCCCCTCATCTCCTTCTTAATTAAGTATCGCCCGAAGCTTAATTCCAATACACACTCTTCTTCCCCTCTTACAACAAAGACGTGTTGTAAACCCAGTTACAAATTAATGGCCTCTCCTGACCATTTGGGCCATCTGCCTCTCACATGACTATTATAACTGAATTCCAAAACCAACGGAAGAAAACTTGTCTGTCTGACTTGGGTTTTGAGCTCACCCGCCTCTTTTCCTGCCTTGGGAAGATAATCCAGTTATTACTCTCTGAACAAAAGGCCCGCGCCAGTTTCGGACAATTCACGTTTAGAAGTGTGTTTTACTTAAGTGTTTTATTGCTAATAGTTGTGTATGTTTTACTATGTATGTAAGCAAGTGTTTTTCACTATAATATTGCATGTAAATAAAACAATGCAGCGTGTGGCACGCTCGTAATTAACTGTATTTGCTAAAGTTCCTCAGTGTTTGATGTCAAACTGTAGATTTCAGACCTCAGAAAACAGTGGTGCAAACGATAAAACTGTATCTGCAAATAGTAGTTAATTACAAAGTTTCATTTAATTTTTGAGAACTGTAAATAAAGTTTTACTCCCAGCGCGTGACAACGCAACCCCTCCCTGGGCGTGAACGACCAGGAAAAAGAGAGGCTTGGCCTCGCTCAGTAGCCACGGCTATTGGTCAGTCATGGAGTAGGCTGGCTTAAGTCCTGCCCACTATAAAGCCCTCAACCTTTGAATTTTTATTGCTTCTGTTTGGTTTTCACAAAAGGGTTTCCACGCACAAACTTTGCGTTGCACGCTTCCCGCCTTTACAACACGCCGCCGGACATCGCTCTCGGAAAAGTCACCCCGTAAGACCTGCGTCTGCCTGCCGTAACCTCACCATGGCAACGAGACCCCGATCACAGGAGCCCACGCTGCTTCTGTGTACGTTCGCGACTCGCATGAACTCAGTCTGACCCTGTCCTGCTCGTATAACTGCTTTCCCGTGAACACGCGGACCGCTGTCTCATCCAGCAGCACGGTCAGTCATTCAACTTCTCTGAACTTTGATTTTCTGAAGTCATTCAAGGATCGAGCCGCTGGAGGAATTCCCTTTCGACGAACTTCCCGCTTGCTGACGTCAAACTTTCCGTCACCGGGATCACGAGTCCCACGCTCCAGAAGACGAAGGAAAAGCCCTCTTCAACAAAAGACATCCCCACTACGTCAACGCACGGCAACCAATCGGCTGCGCTGGAGTTCCCTTCAACCAGCTGACGAGTTGAACTGATCATCTAAAATGCAAGTAAACACAAACCAAACTTTTGTTCCTGGCTGAAGCTGGTGTTAATTAAGTTTAACAGTAAATCCTAGTCAGATTCTCTGCTTGGTGGTTCTCGAAGGTTGCAATGCTAAGAACTTATCACGTGCGAGATGTTTGGGACTCTTAGTTGGTCATTCTCAGTCACTCAACCCATTCCAGAACTGTGTGTGTGTGCATCTTTGTGTTTGTTTGTTTTACATTAGAGTAGTTTACTGTGTGTGTAGCTTAATAAACTTGTGTTTCATTTTAAGATCCTTGTCGGAGTTTTTATGTGTTTCTAAGTTACTGCCTCAGCTATATGGTCTTGCTATCTTGCTTGTGAAACTGCTTATATTGTTATTTTGGCCAAGTAATAATATAACATAGATTTACTAAAGATAAAGTTACGTTGCTTGCTTCTATTAGGGTGGACCAATAGATGACGTAAGCGTGGTAACCTAATTTTGACTGTGAACCAGTCGTTTGAATCTCTTGATTCAATCCCCGAGAATTAATATAAATTAATTCGAACTTATGAGCTAATTCTTAAAGTACCGGACATATTAGATGGTCCAGGCATTACAACGATAAAGCATGGACATTTAAAGGATGAGATATCCTTGCGCTTACATGTGTGCACGACTTCACACATTACACAAGGTGTGTGCAGTGGACATTACCTTATGTCATTGCATATTGGGGACGCATAAAACCCTGTTTTGCGCCATTCTTTCATATTCATGAGTCCTGCCTTTGATCCATGGTCAATTAATCAAAAAGTACTAGATGTTTATGGGTGGGTTGCGGTTAATAGCCATAAATACGAAACGCATACTCTCATTCAAAAAATCACGCGACCATCATCTCACAATGTTTATTAATAAATAATCTTGTTTTATTTAAAATAAAAGTGATTTCGCAATGCCGCGCCACTGACAAAGCCAACTGCAGAAAAACAAAGCAACCATCATGGCAACCGCAGTGATCTCTTTTTCTGAAGTTCAGCTGTTCTTTTTTGCACTTGATTATTATGTGTTTAATGTTAAAAAATCAATAATGACTAGACCTCAAAAGTGTATCCTGTGTGTGTGTGTGTGTGTGTGTGTGTGTGTCTTCACTGATGCCTCTCTCTTCTAAAACCGAAATTGCTTATGTCAGGCAATATTTCGGCTTTTAATCGAATGAAAAGTTAATTTAAATAAGCCAATATTTAAAAACTGAAGTAAAATGACTGTGACGTGCGGCCACACATCTAAACTGAGGTCTGATCTCATCTGTCTCTCGCTGTCATCCAGACATTGATACGGAGACGCCGCACAAGTCAAGCCGCAAAACGGAGGCTGGTACCAGTTTTGCAGAATAGCTGAAGCCTTTGCGAAATCTGTCAATATACAGCACTGAAATAATAGGCATGAATGTCTTTGAGCCAAAAAGTCTATCTGTAGGATATCTGACGCAATCAGAGCCAATGTTATGTAGAATTTGTGTAGCCTAATTATATATATATATATATATATATATATATATATATATATATATATATATATATATATTATATTAATTCTAATAAAAATGAAAACCAAAATCAACAATTCATTGCATTTTTCGTTTGATAAAAAATATACGGAAACGAAAATAAAATCAAAGGGTGACTAGTTTGTATTAATTTGTTTTAATATGAATAAAAATATGCTTAGCCTATTTAAGCTTAACGGTTATTTGCGCTGCCAATAGGCAAGCCATTCAAAAATATTATTTTACTGTGTACTGGGTTATAATGTATATTTTACAATAAAAACTAAATGTAGCATGCCTCGCTGTCATTTAAAACATGCAATTCATAACACACCAGAGCTGTAGGCCTGTGTATGCACTGTGTAAACGTATGGGTCAATAGTCATACTGCGCACCCAGGGCCGACGCGTCCATATAGAGGCGACCAATGCGGCTGCCTAGGTCGGCATAATAATGAGGGCGGCAAACGCGCCCCCAACGTACTGACTTTCATCCGCAACATCAACACAATCCCCCCTAAATAAAATATACGGGCCCTGTGAAGTTCAGCACTTGTCTTGCCAGTGTAGCCTATGCTGCTGTCTGTCTTGTGTGTATAGCGCCGCAGTGCGTGTCAACTGCTGCTGGTGAGAGAAAGCGCGCGTGACAGCTCAAAGCCGGTATCGATTTAACCACAAGCAAGATCATATCGTTATAAATATTACATTAACGATACTTATCGAAATATTTATACATTTACATGGTGTTTGAGATTGTGTGATCTGTATAGGCTGTCTGATCTTTACAGAAGCTGTAAACTGACACGCGCGCAGTGACCGCAGTAATGTTGAAACTCATGCGCTTTTATTTAGCCTGTAGTCTTTAGATTTTTTTTTTTACATTATGTTCCATTTCTTAAAATTGATTTCATTTTTTTATTTATAGTTTATATATAAAATGAGTGCTAGCTTGTTTGAGTGCTTAGCTGTGATCATTAGGCTTATGCAAGGATCATATTTCATATCCGGTTTATTCTTCAGTAGCCTATAGGCTATAGATTTCGTTAATAATGTATTTTATAAACGGATTGTTGAAAAGGACTAAGCTATTAATATATAATACATTAGGCTAATTAATACATTAAGACATGAAGTCAGGTACATAGGGCAACAAATCACATCCATAGTGAATTACTGTTGAGTGGTATCGGTGCGTGGTATCGGCCTTTCATGTCCGATACGAGTATGAGTATTTTAACCAAGTATCGACCCGATACCCAATACTGGTATCGGTGCATCCTTAAAAATCACAATAATAAAAATAAACAAACAAAAAACAAAATAGTGCACATCAAGCTAGGCTTTTTAATAAATAAAAACAAGTAAGCTTTAAATTAAATAACACATTTGTGCCATAAAAGCTTTATATCAAATAGGGCAACTCTGCCCAATAGAATTTTTTTTTTTTATGAAACAGCAATTTAAATGAAAATTAATTCAAATAAAATATACAAAAGCCACAGAGCCTAATGAGCTTAACAAATTGTTTTATCAAATATTAAAACAACAGTGCAAAACAAGCTTGGCTTTTTAAAATAATTATCTGTCGCTTTACTTGTTGGACTTGGCTTGACTTGGATTATTTCATATTTTGTACAAACCAAACAATTGTCTTTGTAAACTTTGGAAAATATACGGGTGGCTACTCAACAGTTACTCTTGTGTCTGTCTCATTATTGGTGCTCAGTACCGTGGCTCCTGTCGAATCCGTTATCTTCTGATTTTGGTCTAAGTTTCAATATTAATAGCAACTATTATTTTACGGTAATTCACCTTTATATCGTTAAAGTTGGTTACATAAGTGGCGAGCCAGCCAGGAGCCATTTGATTTGAGCATCAATAGTGAGGAGATCACCAACATGGATTCATACAAAAGACTGGTGTCAAAATTCCAAATGCAGTTGTTGTTAGTGGTATAACTCAGGAAGCTGAACAAGATGAACAAGTGATGGGCTTTCTAAAACAGTATGGTAAAATTGATAGAGTCATTTTGGTTGATGATTCACAGTCCGAGTTTTTTCAAAACCTGATCGTTGAGTATTCTAGTGGTTCAGCTATAGAAGGTTTAGAACCCCACTTACCGTACACGTGCACTGCACGAGGTGACTCCACTGTTATCTTTGAAGTCAAGACACTCAGTAGCATGTACGCTACCAAGGTTGGGAGTAATGTTACTAAGACGTACTTAGCTGAGCTCAAACAACTAGCTAAGATGAATGGGAAGGGCTATGGTGAGGTGTTGAAAGAAATGATGTCTCAGATTGGGGAAGAAGTTGATACCACTGTTTTACCCTCACCTACTCAGGGAGAGACACAACTTCACATCTCATTCCCTGACATTACACCCAGCAGCAATGTTACCACTGACCATGTCACTCTCAATAATGCAACGAGAGCACCATCCCTTTCATTAAGTGATGTGAACCCACCTGACGTTCAGAAGGTTGTGGTTGAGCATATCGTACGGGCTCAGGACTCTGTCCATCACATGCAAACTCAGGTGAGACTCCGCACCTTCTCAGGCAAAACTTCCATACCTAACCATGAAACTGATTATGACACATGACGAACACACATTGATTTGCTTCAAAATGACCTTAGTATGTCTCCCCTGCAAATATCCAGAAAGATCCTTGAAAACTTGCTCCTACCAGCAGCTGATGTAGTCAAAGGTCTGCGGCCTGAGTCACCACCTGCAACCTACTTACAGCTCTTAGACTCAGCCTTTGGTACGGTGGAGGATGGAGAGGAGCTTTTTGCTCAATTCTTGAACACCCTTCAAGACTCAGGTGAGAAATCATCCACTTACCTTCACCGTCTCCAGCTAGTCTTAAGCCGAGCCACAAAAAGAGGGGGAGTTGCACATGAAGAAGTGGACAAACATCTCCTTAAGCAGTTCTGCAGGGGGTGTTGGGATAACACCTTGCTCAACACCTTAAAACTAGAGCAAAGGAAGAGCAGCCCACCCCGATTCTCAGACCTCTTGGTAATGATTCGATCTGAAGAAGACAAACAGCAAGCAAAGTCTACTCGCATGAAAAAACATATTGGCATCACAAAACAAAAGGCTCAAGTGCAGTTTCATGGTGCATATGTTGGTGAATCAGAAGAGAAAAGTGTGTGTAGTATCGGAGCTATTGAGGATCTGAGAAAGCAGGTGGCAAGTCTGCAAAGCCAACTAACTACATATATGTCACAAAAAAAAGACAAAGGGAGCTACTAGTACGGGGTCTGCAGGGAAGCATCAGAGCAAACCGTCAAAGCCAGATGACACAGATACAGGCATACAAAGACAGACCAAAAAGAAACATGCATACAAACCCAAGCCTTGGTACTGTTTTAACTGCGGCGAAGATGGACACATCGCTCCCTCTTGCACTGACACTGCCAACCCCCGTCTAGTAGCAGAAAAGAAGAGGCAGCTAGAGAAAAAACAGCACCAGTGGGAAGCACAAAATGGTTCAAACACACCTTTAAACGACTAGCAGTTCTTGTTGTGGGACGAACAGGGGCTGAGGAGAGTCAACAGTGTCCCTCTGACCTAAGGAATGAAAACAAAACTCCTGTTAAGAAGGACAAAATCAATAGACCAGCACACAACATTAAAGCTCAAGCATGTTCTAATCTACAACATTCAAAGCGGAACCCATCAGTCAGATTCCCCAAAAAGCTGGTTGGTGTCAAGAGCACAGCTCGAGTGACTGTGAGTGGTGAGGAGGTTAACTGTCTTCTTGACTCAGGCTCGCAAGTTACTACCGTGCCTGAGTCATTTTACAAACAGCACCTCTCAGAACAAATGATTAAACCTCTTCATGACCTCTTGGAAGTGGAAGGCGCAAATGGTCAACTAGTGCCTTACTTTGGCTATATAGAAATTACCATAACTTTTCCAAAAGACTTCATAGGAACTCCAATAGATGTAAAACACACTTGCCTTGGTTGTTCCTGACATTTCACAATCTCTCATGATCATAGGTACAAATACTTTAGATGTGCTGTTTGACATTTACTCAGAGGCTGACACAACCAACCACCAACCCCTCCCACATGGCTACAAAGTAGTTTTCAATGTCATTGAGCTAAGACAGAAACAAGCCAGTGTAGAGCCCTACTACAATAGGATCTGTTGATATTAAGCATTTATAGGGTTTTTTTTCTTTTATTTTTCAACAAAGTATTTTAAGAATTTTCTGCTAAATTATAAATGGGTTGAAATCAGAAATCATAGTTCTTTATTAAAAATATTATCTAATAAATAAATATATATGTTTTATGTGTTCAGTTTGATGACCTCTAGAGGTTAAGGGGCGGGGCTTGGAGACGGAAGAAAATGAAACCGAGAGCAGAGAGTGAGATGCGATTGATTTAGAGTTTTGTTTTAATAGTTTACCACGAAATAGGTACACAAAACCAAATTTGTGTTGTAGTTTCTGAGTTTACAAAGACTGTTAACCCACACATAATTGCATTTGAGGATCGCTGGACAATCTGTGTGGTTAAACGTTCAGTGAGAGAGAAAGTGAACGTCAGACCTCCTGCGGACTGAAAGATTGACTGGAGAGAGACTGAGGCATTGTTAATCGGGCCTGTTTGCATCGCGAACAGAGGATTTGTGACGATGCAATTCAATTTGATGATCGCGGATGGACATCAGAGACCTTTGGAGTTTGCTTCTCATCTTGTTTCTTGAATGGGTACTGTGAGAGTTCACTATTCTTCATTATTTCAATGGATTTTGTGAGTACTGATAAGTGTTTTTTTTCCCACGTGAGCTCCAACATTGCGCGCCAACGTAAGACTTAAATCTCAGCTGGGTAGAACTTTATTTTGGGTTTTATTTGATGATATAATGTTGATGTAAAATTGTGTTTAATTTGTATGTCTGTTTAAGTGCAGTTTTGTTGCCACTGACAGTGAATTGAATCGTGTGGCTTAACGTGATTTAAGCAAAGAAGGAAGAAAAATAACACAATAGCCTCACAATATTTAATAAATGTAAAAAGTTTATTGAACATCTTGCATTTGTGATTTTCCTGTACAAAAAGTAGAGGTGTGAACCTACACTGGTCTCACGGTTCGGTTCGGTTACGATTATCATGCCATCGATTCGGTTCAATTCGATATCTCGGTGCATCACGGTGCATTGACGATTCTTTCCTAACACAGTTTTTTATTTTCTTCACAGCACAGCAATTCTTGTATTAAAATGTATATATATATATTAATATACTATTTGTAAAACAATTTTGTCCTTTAATACCAACAGTCGGAATAAAGGTAAAGTTGGTTTTATATTCACACATGTACTTTGATAGTCATTGGCTGCTAATATGATTTCCCTATTTAGAATTTGCAAATAATACTTTTCTGAAATTATATTATTAAGGAGAATGTCTGAATATACCAATATAAAACCAACTTTACCTCTATCTTCAGATATATAAACTGTACCTTTAAGCAACACGAGCATTTATAGCAAATAAACAAATATAAATATCCCGCTCGCTTTCTGAGCCTTGTCTACCAACTACCAAGTTCTTTCTTACACCCCTTTGATTGGTCACACGCTCAACAGAAAGGGCTGCGATTAGCTCTTACACGCTGGTGCTCTTCACAGCTGCACTCATGGGCCACAGTGAGAGAGAAATGGAGTTTACTTTCATTCTCTTAATCGCCGTGAAATAGGAGCTTATGCTGTAAGTGTCAGTGAAACAGTGTTCAGCAAACACACACGCAGTGAAATTGTGCACAGTTTCAGAGTTTTTACCTAGTTAGAGCGTTGTACTCGCGCTCGCCGCTCGCCGCCCTCGCCATAGTAAGCTACGGCGACAAAGCGCATGTGAGATAAATGACGTCAGTATATAATAACCGGTTATGATTATTACTGAACCGATACCGAATTGTCCGCGTCTGCATCGCGGTGCACCGAAGAAACGATTAATTTTGACACCCCTAACAAAAAGGGTGAAAATTCATGGTTAAATGATCCAGTGTGTGAAGAAACTTTGTAAATGTGAGAGTTGAATGGTATTATGCAATCGAAAAACATAAATAGTCACTTCTACTCTGAATAACATTACATTTATATCTGAGACCCGGTATTATGTCTAAGTGTTCGTTATGACTAAATGATAAACAGACACTTATAATTTGAAAGTTATTGGGATGTACCTCTCACCTTGAATTTTATTTGAAGTGAAACTGAATTTCCCTAGACATACTAATTTTCTGAGCTAGTAACGGAGAGAGGGCTACATCAGCAACAACCACCAGGGGATAGTGAAGATGCAAGGCAAGATACCTCAAGTCATTCCGGCCAGGGAAACTGTAGTGGTGGAGGGAGTCGCCCTTGTCAATGGTTTCCAGGATGAGAAATCTATTGTCGTTGAGTACCCATCGTCATCCCCCTTGCCGGGTGGCCTACTAGTAAGAGCTGGTCTGGTTGATTTCCCTCAATCACAGCCCCGTAAGCTGCCAGTTGTCATAAGCAATGAATCTGACCATGACATTGTCATTCCTGCAAAGTGCATCATTGCAGAAATTTGTGCGCAGCAAACCATCCTACTAAATGAACATAGTTTAACTGATCAGTCACAAAACTCCCAGAACTCCTCCGAGACCCAGTCATCCCAAGAACCCATCTTAAATTTCAACTTTGGTGATTCCCCAGTCCCATTCGAATGGAAGCAACGCATCACTCAGCAACTCAACAGCATGCCTGAGATGTTTGCGCAACATGATCTGGACTTTGGCCGGACGGAAACAGGTGCGACACCACATTAAACTCTCTGATGAAACACCCTTTAAGCTACGTGCTCAACCTATCCACGCACAGGACATTGAAGTCGTCCGAAGGCACATCAAAGAGCTTCTGGATGCAGGAGTTATTAGGGAGTCCGAGTCGCCATTTGCATCACCTATAGTGGTACTCCGGAAAAAGAATGGCCAAGTTCAGTTGTGCATTGATTATAGACGTTTAAACCTTCAACTTATAAAAGATGCTTACAACCTTCTGAAGCTGGAGGATACATTCTCAGCCCTCAGTGGCTCTCAGCGGTTTTCTGTTCTTGACCTAAAATCAGGGTACTATCAGATTGAGGTGGAAGAGGCAGACAAACCGAAGACGGCTTTTGTGTGTCCAGTCGGATTTTGGGAGTTCAACAGAATGCCTCAGGGAGTGACGAATGCCCCCAGTACGTTTCAAAGATTGATGGAACAGTGAATGGGGGATATGCATTTGACAGATGCGCTAGTTTTCCTTGATGACGTGATTGTATTCTCCAGAACCCTTGAGGAGCATGAGGAAAGACTCCTGAGAGTGCTGACTTGTCTCAAAGCGTTTGGGTTGAAATTGTCCCCTAAAAAATGTGTCTTCTTCCAGACATCAGTCCATTACCTGGGTCATGTAGTCTCCAAAGATGGCGTTCAGACTGATCCTGGGAAGATCTCAGCTCTTAAGACGTGGCCTGTCCCCCAGACCTTGCGAGAACTGAAACCTTACCTCGGTTTTGCTGGGTATTATAGGAGGTTTGTTAAGGGATTCTCCAGTATTGTAAAGCCCCTCCACAGCTTAACCTCCGGCTACCCACCTTTCCACAAGAAATCAAGAGCGAAACCGACAGACACAAGACAGAAAATAAATCAATACCATGACCCCAAAGAGCCCTTTGGAGGGCGCTGGACGCCAGATTGCCAGCGAGCCTTCGAGGCAGTTATCCAGAGCCTTACTACAGCTCCTGTCCTAGCCTTCGCTGACCTCCAGAGGCCCTACATACTACACACAGATGCCAGTACCATCGGGCTTGGTGCTGTGTTATATCAGGAGCAAGAGGGCCTGCTTAGAGTTATAGGGTATGCAAGTAGAGGTCTATCACGAAGCGAGAGTCGGTATCCAGCGCATAAGCTTGAGTTCCTGGCACTCAAGTGGTCTGTTACGGAAAAGTTCAGTGACTATCTGTATGGCAACCACTTCACCGTTGTAATCAGACAATCCACTGACTTATATACTTACCTGGGCCAAACTTGATGCGACAAGCTATAGGTGGCTAGCAGCTCTGTCCACATTCTCCTTCAAACTCCTCTATCGTCCAGGAAACAGAACAGAGATGCAGTTGGGTTATCACGTAGACCACATGGGATGCTAGCAGACGATCTGAAATCACAGAAGGAGAGAGAACGTATACAACAGTTCACACAAGATCACCTCTCCGATCCGATGAACGTCAATGTGGTGGATCACTCAGTTGTGAAAGCAATTTGTGAGAGACAGTTCACCTACAGCATCAGTCCTGATGATGAGAGAGAGGGAGACACTGTAAGATGGCTTTTAACCCCTCCACTATGTCAGATCCTGAGAGCTGATATGGAATTTCATGAGATGCAATAAAAACAAACTCTCGAGTCTAAGAAGAATAGGATTACAGGATTACAGTTGTCCAACTGTTCTATTTTAATTACTATTGACCATTCAAACATAGGTGTGGACTGTCAACAAACACAGAACTTACCAGGGGGTAATGCGAGAAAGATCCCCCCTCTCATTTCACCTCAAGCCCCTTCTTGACCTTTTCTTCATCAGAGCACATTCCAGATAAAATGCTCAAGGTTTTAATATGATGTATGTTATAGCACTGTATTCATGTTTGGTATCATTTTAAATGTCTCTGTGTGATTGGTAAAGTGGTCTTAATTTCACTATGATATTTCATTTTTATATGTTGATTTGGTTTTTGACTTTGATATAATCTTTGCCAGATGTTTCCCCCCTCTCTAGAGATGATTAACATCTCAAGGTAACCAGGCAAGAGTCTCTGTGACGCTTCTATTGTCTTGAATTTATGACTGTTTGTTCTGAGTGGGTATAAAAGGACAGGTGTAAAACTGCTCGGGGGAACTCTTGTAATCAAGACCCCCATTGCAGGCACGCATTTTGTGCTGCAATGTATTTCTCTGATCAGGTATGCATCTTTAATTCTGTAATCTATATTTGAGTTAATGGATGTTATATTGTTACAGATATCATCTTTGAATTGGCTTGATGATTGTTTTATTATATAATTGGCATTATACAATTTTACCTGACGAATAAAATGTTAAGTTTGACTCATTCTGAATTCTCCTGAAATCTTTTATATCCAGTAGATTATGTGAAGTCATTTTCGCTACCTTTATGATCGGCATAATTTGGAAGTTATTAGACCTATAGATTACACGCAGTATTGCACGCGGTATCATAGAGATCTTTTAATTCCTTAACCACTGGAACTAGCAAGTGCGGATCTTGAATTAAGTGAGATGTTTCTTTTGGCATGTGTTAGTATTGTACAACCAGCCTAATTAAATATTAATTCATCCCGTATCCTCTGACTAATTTCAGAGTGCCGGAATACTGCTCGTGAGAAGACACGCAAAACCCCGGGGCGTGGAACTCTGTGCGGCGGATTGGCCAGTAATGAACGTATAAATTGAAGAGTATGGGAACAGATAGATCAAAACTCTAAATTAAGTCATAAATGATTATTGTGATCCGTTCCTATAATTAGAAATACAGTCTAAATATTACGATCACTTAAAAATGGAGTCAGATAAAGTTCGGAGCTAGAAAATGAGTATAAATAAACTCTAATAAATAACAGAATTCTTTTCAGAAGCACTGGAAAAGGCTTACATGCATTTAACCTTCGACCATGCTGTTAGTTTCGTCATTGGGCTAATAGATGGACTTTTACAACACCGACCGTGTTGCTCTAGTAGAGACTCTTACCGTATCCCCCAGTGCTGTTCCGGACAGTTATGGACAAGAAGAGCAGTTTGGAAGTCTTCCAACTGTCCCCCATCTATCTGAAGCAGAGATAGCAGCTAAACAAAGAGCTGACCAGTGTATAAAACATGTTATTAGTCAGATCAATCATGGGGAAACGCCACCCCCCCACTTTGCGCAACCAACTTCCTGATCTCCCACTCCTACTCCGAGAGCTCAATCGTTTTGAGCTCCATAATGACATCCTGTTCAGACGACGCCAAGTAGGATCCCAGATAACTTACCAACTTGTCCTTCCAGCTGAGCTCCGCAACACAGTTCTTACCAGTCTTCATGATCATATGGGCCACATGGGAGTTGACTGGACACTGGACCTTGTAAGGACCAGGTTCTATTGGCCCAGGATGGTCAAGGATGTGGAAAGGAAAGTGAGGACATGCGGCAGGTGTGTGCGGAGAAAAGCACGACCTGAAAAAGCAGCCCCATTAGTCAACATTAGGACCACGCGACCTCTCGAGCTCCTCTGTATGGACTACCTGTCCCTGGAAGCTGACAAAAGTGGGACCAAGGACATATTAGTGATCACAGATCACTTCACTAAATTTGCAGTTGCAATTCTAACACCTAATCAAAAGGCCCGCACAGTAGCAAAGTGTCTGTGGGAGAACTTCATGGTACATTATGGTATCCCAGAGAAGTTACATAGCGACCAGGGCCCAGATTTTGAGTCCCGTACCATCAAGGAGCTCTGTCAGGTGGCTGGTATACACAACGTTCGGACAACCCCGTACCACCCTAGGGGTAACCCCGTGGAACGATTTAATCGTACCTTACTGGACATGTTGGGCACTCTCCAAAACCAAGACAAGTCCTGTTGGCGTGACCATGTACGACCCATAGACCACGCCTATAACTGCAGTAGGAATGAGGTAACTGGCTACACGCCGTATGAACTTATGTTTGGGCGCCAACCTCGCCTGCCAGTCGATACTGCTTTTTAAGTTGCCCACGCCAGAGGGTCAACACTCATCTCATTCAGAGTATGTGCAAAGACTCAGGTCACTTCTCAAGGAGAGCTACAAGGTAGCTATGGAGAAGGCTGCAAAGGTAGCTCACGAGAACAAAACAAGGTATGACAGGCATGTCACTGCCTCAGACCTGGAGCCTGGAGATAGAGTATTGATCAGGAATGTCCGCATCCGTGGAAAACATAAGATCTCAAACAAATGGGAACCTACCTTTCATATCGTGGTGAGAAGAGCAGGCACTCTCCCTGTATACAATGTTAGACCTGAAGCTGGGGATGGTCCTCTAAGGACACTACACAGAGACCTGTTGCTCCAATGCGGGTACTTGCCTGTGGAGGAAAACAGTGAGCCTGTGCAAAAGTCAATACCACGTAGGCCAGGAACCCGTGCGATCCATGCGGTAGAGGAAGAGAATTCCTCAGAAGAAGAAGATGATACACTCACTTCTGTTTGGTTAGGTTCCCCTGTCCCCGTGGTCAGAGAGGGATCCACTCTCCCGGATCTATTCATGACGGATGTTCCAGATGCTCAACATGCTGGACCTCCAAGCACTTATCCCGTTGAGAGTCCTGTACAATCTCAAAATGACGACAGCCTACCAGATTTTGACAACCCACCCGAACATGACACTCAAACCGATTTTGACAACTTACCGGATATGTCCCAGAGTATTTAAGATAGTCCCTTGATGATCGAATTTAATTCTCATCAGAGTGATACTAAATATGTACTTACCGATAGAGACGCACCAGACGAACAATCAGTTGAACCTGCCTTGATTCAAAATCATTCACCTGCAGATGATCATTCTGACAAAGATGAGGAGAATGATGGTCTCAAACCAGCAGAACCTGAGGAAGGAAAAGAAAAAGCAAGTGAAAAGGATGGAAATGATGGAACAATATATACAGAAGAGAACACAGATACAAATGATTCTATCAGGAGATCTGAGAGAAATCGTCATCCTCCACGACGGCTTGATTATACAGAACTGGTAAGTCCTTTGATCACAGCAGTAAAATCATTCTTTCAAGGATTGTCTACAGTTTTGGCAGGAGACATAAGTGAAGAACCTGTTCAATCACCTACCCCGTCTCTTCGGATAATTGTCATTTAATTGTCCACCATGCACAGGGACGTGCATAGGTTCAGGAGGGGAGGGTGTAGCCAGGCATAGAAGACACATTAATAAAATAATATTGAGTTCATTTACAGGAAAAAAAGAGAGAGAGATTGTTTATTTTCTGTAATTTTATTCATTCACATTGGCACATTATTAGTTTTATTTTGCTCCCTTATTATAATTAAATGCACCACAAAGTTCACATAGTCCCACGTGGGTGTAGGTAATCTCAGCAGCCAATCAGAGATTACGCAGGTCATGTTCAGCAGGTTGGCATGGAGATGAAGTGCGAGAGGTTTTTCTTCCAGTTGTCCCTAATCATAGTCAGAGAAACGAGGTTAGCTGCATGTTAAAACGGAGATAAAAACCGGGAGTTTGCCGCGAACAGAAAACGAAAGAGTAGGAGCACAATTCACTGAACTTATGGAATAAAGGAGAGAGTTTACGTCGGAAAGAAGAGTAAATTACCTATTAAAAAAAGAGAGATTGCTTACCGTTGTCTGTCATGTTAATGCTAGTTCTGTGCCTAACAGGCTAATCACTTACCTTTCATCTGGGAAGTTGCCACGAGGTTCAACATCGCCATGTTGCGCTTCGATGTACATGGAGCAACGGTGAGAAATATGTTATTTTAGCTGCCGCATTTTAGGTGCTATTATCCTTTTGTTTTTTTCCCTGTGTTTAAAGAAAACAGTGGTGATATTAATTTAATAGGCAAACTAAAGTGGAAAAATGGTGCAATTTTTGTATATATTTACGTTGTGGTTATCAGTTTATGCCGATGTATGTATATATAATTTAAAGTGGACGTATTTCGTTCCTAATGCCATTTTAAAGAAAAAGAGATGATTTTTTTTTTGTGTGTTGTAATGAATATAAAATGTTTTACTTGCACTATGCGATTTACTTGAGCACATTACTGCTGCTCAACTGAGTTTAAAGTAATTAAAGGATAATTTTTAGTGCATTTCTCTTACATGACTAGGCCTATAGTGTTGGAGTAAATTAAGCACAATTCTGTAATACCTCTAATCCCGAACTCAGAATAGGCGTTGTTTTGTTATTTGCATGTTGTTTTGATGTGGTTATGATAAATGATATTTTAAATGTTAATGGTTACTTACCATAAGTATTATTGAAATAGTGTTCACATGAACAGTAGGTAAATGCGTGAGCACTTTAATGTAAAGTTCCCAGGAATTTTATACTTTAGACTGAATGTGGTACAACTGAAAATAAGAGATTTGATATTTGAATAGAGTTGAAGATTTATGTCAAAGTTAAATGTAGAGGTTATGTTTTGACATTTAATATACTGACTGATGCATCAGAGAATGAATATTATTGAATGTAATCTTTCTGACCCGGTCTGTAGGTCAGGTTTTTTTTGGACGGACGTTGTCTAGTACAACACTTTGCTGAGATCGATGGCAAGCCAAGTCCCCTGAAGAAAATCCATCAAAGATTTCCTGAGTCACACGCACATATTACTTGCATTTCGAGCATCCTTGGAATAAGGTGCACTGCAGAGATCTTACAACAGATACATCGGAACACATATTTTATTTTGGGTTAAGGGCCAACGGACATTTTTTATTTACTAGTGGGCACACTACTTCTTATTTTTTTCATCTTTGGGATTATTTCATATTTTGTACAAACCAAACAATTGTCTTTGTAAACTTTGGAAAATATATGGGTGGCTACTCAACAGTTACTCTTGTGTCTGTCTCATTATTGGTGCTCAGTACCGTGGCTCCTGTCGAATCCGGTATCTTCTGATTTTGGTCTAAGTTTCATTATTAATAGCAACTATTATTTTACGGTAATTCACCTTTATATCGTTAAAGTTGGTTACATTTTGCCTACAGATTTGCCTACAGATTTGTTTGGACTGTCCTTCTCTGTATCTCTGTCTTATTCCCTCACCAGTCTAACTATATATGTATGTATGTATGTATATATATATATATATATATATATATATATATATATATATATATATATATATTTCAGAAAATGTCCTCTTTATTTCTTTTTTAAAAACTATCACGATACCAGACAAAGAGGATCCAAGTGCAATTAAAATTTAATAAGAATACAGGGATACCAAATGGCTTGTAGCCAGAGCACATGAGTCAAAGAAAGAAAGCAAGTCAAAAAATGCCAACAGGCCAAACGAAGTCATCATCCAACGAACACACAGCAGAGAATCCTGTAAGATGAACAGACAGGGACAAGAAACAACAACGGACTGATAACCAGCAGTAACCACAGGTTGAAATATATAGCAGTAAAATAGGAATCAGCTGGAGGATGATTAAGTCAGCTGATTCAATAGCATGCTGTCAACACAAAAGGTAACCAAGCACACACCCACGCAAACGACAACACATAAGGCATGACACATAACATACAGAAGGAACACACAGATCCATAAACCGTGACAAAAACTTTTTTTAAACACTGAAGAGGATCATTCCTCAAGTCTATGTACATCCAGATAAATTAAACTTATTTGAAACTATTATCCTCTAGCAATACTGTACTACCTATATGAAATGTTTGCAATATTGTACTACCTATATAAATTGAATGCAATATATTTGTTTTAAAAATATAAAAGCACATTATTTTATAATATTTAATGCAAAGTCATTTCAGATGGATCTGAAAGCTGCAAAATGTACAATATAAAACAGTTTGCCAAACTTAGCAATTATATTATTTACTGTAATACCCTTCAATAAAATCTTTAAAAAAAAAAAACAGTTACATCATTACATGCTTTTTTTAGCATTCTTGAGATAGTCAAATAAGAGAGTCCTCCTGCCACCACAGAGCCAATAATGGGTATGAAGCTCACAAGTAACTCAACAGCATCTTCTGATATAAGAACAGAGGCAGCACCCAGCAAGGTTAATATTGAACTTGGGTTGATCCTGTGATGCAGAGGAGACTTCATCAGACTCTTAAGTTCCACTACGGTTTTCCCAGATCATTCACAGAGTTTCTGCAGGGACGGATCATCCAGACCAAATGCACTGTAGTACTTTCTCAGCTCTTCTGCTATAATGGCTATATCTGCAGTGATGGAAAGACCAGGAAGGGGGAAATGAGCAACACAAGCAGACAGAAAGGCAACTTTTCCAATGTTTTCCTCAAGAGCTTTCTTCTTCTTCTCATTAATCTCCAGTGTGATATTTGGCAAAGCCAACATCAGCGCACGTCTCTTATGCTGTGGAAGCTCTTTCTCCATTCTGTCCTGCAGCAGATTTAAATCATACCAGCCTGAGATCAGGAATACAATGGGATCATTGACACTGATCTTTCTCAGACCTATCAAAGACAGAATATACTATTAAAGAAGTAATGTCATGATAATGTATAAATAAAAGTCTCAGATTAATGTTATCATTGTTGTTTCTACATGAGAATAATAGATTTGTTCCTCTGCATTGCTCATGAAAAACAAATAAACTAACGATTTACACTGTCCTTGCGGATGGAATCCAGTGTCTTTTTCTGGTCAAAGTTCTTCTTCTTCTTCTCAACTGTAATGCTTGCGTTAATCTTGGAGAGAACAAAGTAAAACTTCTTCCCCATCCTCATGATCTCTTTGGCCAGCTGAGTGTGGCATTCTCTGAACCGATCTGAAGCAATGATGATGAAAAGAACATAGCATTTAAACTCAACCAACTCAAGATACTCATCGGCTTTGAATTTTGGTGCTCCAATGCCAGGAAGATTCCAGACTTTCACATTGTGGTATTTTTGGTAAATATAAACTTCAGGCTCCATAATGGTTTCCACAGGGCCAGTTTCAGCAGAGCCCTCATCTTCATCTCCTAAACCCCTGAATGCATTGACAAATCGTCACCTTAGAATTATAAGGTTCTATCTGACATTTTTTGTCAAAATTGGGTTATTGACATATTCTTATTAAATGACAACTTATTTACATTAGGGGATGTTTTTATATTAGTTGTTTACATTTTAAGACTTTTTATTTAAAAAAACAAATACTACACACATACTATTTGCTATGGAATGCAAAAACTTTGAGGCTCAATATCTCAAAATCATTCAGAACGCAAATAGAACCTTATCATTCCAAGGTGACAAAATGTGGACTTTCCAGATCCAGACTCTCCAGTCACACCAATGTTAAGCTCAACGAGACCTTGCTGCTTGAGATACTCTTTGATGGTGTTTACTGCTGATGGGAGATCCTGAGTAGATATTGAATCTTTAATATCATCCAGGTCCTCCTGGTTTATTATTTAAATGTAGCCATCTAAAGAAAAATCACATCAATAACCGAAGAGGTATAACCATAACAACTAGCAATAACAGAAAAAAAATCATTCATTTTTTTATTTGTTTCAGGATGTCATAACAGGATGTTTCATATTGATATAAACTGTATTTTATCCATTCATTCATTCATTCATTCATTCATTCATTCATTCATTTTCTTTTCAGCTTAGTCCTTTTATTACTCTGGAATGAACCGTCAACTTATCCAGCATATGTTTTACGAAGCGGATGCCCTTCCAGCTGCAACCCATCTTTGGGAAACATCCATTCATTCATCCACACACTCATTCACACTCATACACTACGGACAATTTAGCTTACCCAATTCACCTATAGCGCATGTCTTTGGACTTGTGGGGGAAACCTGAGCACCCGGAGAAAACCCATGCGAACACAGGGAGAACATGCTAACTCCATACAGAAATGCCATCTGACCCAGCCGAGGCTCGAACCAGCGACCTTCTTGCTGTGAGGCGATTGAACTGTATTTTATCATTTGGTAAATGATTCACCCTGCTGGCTTTATCAAAAATATAAACTGACACAGTTTCAATTTACTAGAACTTCTATGTTAAGCTGCTTTGACACAATCTACATTGTAAAAGCACTATAGAAATAAAGATGAACTCCAGTCATATCGCTTCAGGTCAGACTTTTATAATATTAAATCTAAACAACTTTTGACACTGTAGCTTAATCAAGCCCTAATGTTCCATGGTTCAAGATATCATCCTATTTTAGATAAAATATTGTTTAATTGGATGAAATTATTCTTGTTATATGTAACTAAGTAAACAAATGTAAAATTTAAAAAATAGGATTTTTCCCCTATGCAATCTTGCTGTTAAGCTTTGAAACACGAGAGGTAGCTATTAGAAAGTAGCAATCTAGGAAAACATTTCCTGAATTGCATAATGTGAAACTCTGCAAAACAAATTAAAATTTGAAGTAAGGCCACATTCAATAACAACAACAAAAAAAAAAAAAAACTGAAAATATCAAAAGTGTCAAATTCAGACATTTTCATTGTTTGATTTATTGTTTGGTCGTAGAAGACAGCAGCTTCTGGCAAAGACCTTTCCCTTGCTGAAAACAGATTTTATATGTCTACATTTGCACTCAATGGCTGATTTCATTTTATCAACAGTAATTGTTTTATTTAGATCCATGATACAAATTACACTTTCATTACTGGCAAGTACACCTCTGAAATCAGTTTTTCAGAAGCAGAATATTGACAATAGTAAAAATATATTGTTATAAAGACAAGTTTCTTGCCAAAATCTTCAGTGCAACCCACTCAACACGAATCTGAATATAGAAAGCTTATTGCACAAACTGAAATTTTTGACTGAACAAAAAAAAACAAAAAAAAAAACAGAATGAGCAGAGCAGAGCAAGATCCGTCCAAAGTTACTTTCACTTTCACTGACAATTCCTCACCATAGTAAGAGTCACAATATTTTCTCGGAGTTCATTTTTGCGCATGCACCAATATTTACATTTAAGCAAATAACCGTGCATGGGTTTTACCTATTTGGTTTCCATAAGAATAAATTAAACCGTCTGAACTAATCAACATAAACTGAGGTTGGATATTTTGTTTCTCTGTTGTGCTTTGTTTAAAAAGATTAAAAGCCAATGATAATGCATTATTGGTATACTATTATAGCCTAATAATGTCACACGTACTGTACAGTACAGTAATGCTATTGCCGAATGATATTTAATATTATAATATTTAATGTACACTGATATGGTCATTATACACTATATTATACAAAAATATAAATAAACCTTGCACCCATTGGTCAATATACAGGCCTTTTCTGGAACCTGAGGTCACTGCTCTTTACAGGATATCCTGAGTTGATGGTGATCCTTTGAAATCCTACTATGTCTTACAATAATTTGGCAATGTCTACCCTATAAACAAAGACATGATCATGTCCTCAATTTCACAGCACAAAATTAGGAGGAACTACACCGTGCTGTTATTTCCTTTACAAATGTAAAATTTAGGTTATTGTAGCTTGCGAAGAAATTTATTACGTCCATAATGTATAATAATATATATATATATATATATATATATATATATATATATATATATATATATATATATATATATATATATATATATATATATATATACATAAAGATTTATATACATACTGTACCCATATTACATATTCACAGTTTAGAAAACTATGTACAGTATATGTGTTTGAGTAAATGTTTATATTTGTTTAATTTTATATTGGTCTGGAAACATCTTCCAAATTTCAAATAAAATATTTTAGTTTTCATACAAGATGAAAGTTGGTCATATTAACAAATGTTTTATTAGTTGTGATTGAAAATGATTTAACTTTCAATATATTACATCGTCTATACATTCCAAGAGAAGCATTTAGATGTCACGAATATGCTTAAAATGTCCACCAGAGGTCTCTGTCGCATTACTGATTTACTTAAAAGACTTAGGACTCCTTTTATATATCTTGATTTGCTTTTTTTTAGAGAAGTCTGAGCCTGTGTGTGCTAACCTGGAACACTCAATCACTTGAGTATTGGTAGTCTCAGGTGGTGTTTTGTGCATTTACAGAAAATATGACACAATGACCTTTAGAAAGCTGTTGTTAAATGGAGAGTCTGACCATAAATTAATGTGACAGAGGAGAAATGGGGTCAAATCCTGTGACAGCCTCACCGAAAGATAATTGTGGAACAGATGTGAGACTTTTATTTGAAAATAATGTTCACATCAAGGTCTGGATTTATCCTCAGAATATATAGGCCCATTTGCTGTCTGCTTCCCTTTGCATGGAGAACTTGTGAGGTAGCTTATGTATAAGTCAAAGCTGATTTGATGTTTGATATTCACAGACTTAGGGACCATCTGAAAATAAAAAGCAATTTTGATTCATTTGACATTTCATATTCGTAAACTTAGACTACACTGTTAAACCCAAAAAGTTAAGGTAACTCAAAATATTTGAGAAAACCGATTGCACCAAACCATATGTTCAAAAACTAATCCTAAGGAGTACTGTGAACTTAATCCATTTGAGTAAACGAAGCAGTTTGAGCACAGTGTAGGGAGCAACCTACTTTAAAAGTTCGATCAGGGATTTATTTCAAGGAATCAGATCTAGAAGATTCGAATCACTTTATTCAATTTACTTGAGTCAGACTGAATCAGATTTTAAGATTCACACTTTATCTACCATTTGTCCAGTAAATAGAAGACACAGTGTTTTACCAATGTTGCTTGTATTATTTCCGTGGCCAACGATAATAACATAACACAGTATTGGGTTAACTTTAGCAAGGTAAAAAAATCTATACATTTTACACACTATACATGTACACACGCCATACAGTCAAACACATAGTACACTATACATATGCACAAATGATACACTCCATACAAATGCACACATGATACACTCCATACATATACACAAATTATATATATACACTGATGATACGCGCTTGTCTAGGTCTAGAATAGAACCTGGGTCTCTGGCATAAAAGTGGAGTCATGTAACCACTGAGCAACTGGGAGTTGATGAACACACGCATGATATGGTTATGTGCAGGCTCAAGCATGAAACAAAATGAAGGGAACCCAAACCAAGTTGAATGAAAAAAATGCAAAAGATTTACTTAAAGGTTACAAATAAACTAAATGATAAAATAAAATAAAGTGCAAAGGAGTATCAAAAGTAACCAAACTAAATGTCTAACATAAGATTCACAACAACACATTACATAGGAGCAAAATTCAAATAAAAAAAAATAATATAAGCGGTGGGTAAGCCAAACGAAAAAACGATCCTCCACAGCAGTCTCCCAAACACATCTTGGAAGCTCCTTAAATAAGCCGGAAGATTAGCTGCACCTGCTGCACCATAATGAGTCAACTATTAAGAAAAAGAAAGCAAAAACCAGGAAACAGAACGAACCAGTCACAAACCCAAACCACCTCCCGCTTAAAAGAAAGAGATTATAACAACCTTTATCCTTAACTTATCCATTTTTTTTATATAAATCTCAAATAAATTTAAAAATCGAAACAAATAAAATGAAACTTCCCTTCATTTAAAAAATAAAAAATAAAAAATCACAAGCAATCTCCCCGCATCTGGAAGCAGCAATTTAAGGGAAAGCCAAACATCCTAGAACTAAAAAAAAATAGCACAAAAACACACATTCAATCAAAACACTACCCATAAGGGGCCCTAGACAAGGGGTCAGCCAGCATGTTGTCTACGCCCTTTATGTGACGAATATCGAGAGCAAATGGTTGTAAGGAGACCATCGAATCAAATGCTGATTAGGGTTTTGTAGAGAATGCAAGAAGGTAAGGGGATTGTGATCGGTATATACCACAATTAGCGTGATACCAGAAGTCAGGTAAACCTCAAAATGTTGAAGTGCCCAAATCAAAGCTTCTTTCTTGATAATAGAATAATTTAGTTGGTACGAGTTAAACTTTCGTGAAAAATAGCTAATAGGCCGATCGATACAATTTTTGTCGGCCTGTAACAAAACTGCACCAGCCCCAATGTGACTTGCATCCACCTGAAGTTTAAATGGATCAGCCAGTCGCGGAGCTGCCAAAACAAGAGATGAAGTTAGCATTCTCTTCACGTTTTCAAATGCATTTTCACACTTTTTTTGTCCAATCAAATTTTACTTTTGACTTCACCAAATCTGTGAGGGGAGCCACCACAGAAGAAGAATTTGAACGAAAGCTTCGGTAAAACCCACCCGTACCTTATATATATATATATATATATATATATATATATTCCCAGAGATGGGTTGCGGCTGGAAGGGCATCCGCTGCGTAAAATCGTGCTGGATAAGTTGACGGTTCATTCCGCTGTGGCGACCCCGCAAGGGACAAAGCCGACAAGAAAATGAATGAATGAATGAATATATATATATATATATATATATAAAAAATGCATCAATTCTCTCTTGTCTGTGGAGGTGGAAAACATCAATAGCCAAAACCTTTGCTCCAACAAGTCGGACTTGCCCCCTGCCGACCAGCTTCCCCAAATACGTCACGGTGGCTCTAGCAAACTCACACTTTGCTAGATTCACCGTGAGATTTTCAGCGGTCAGACAGGTGAACAAGTCACGAATGAGAGTTAAATGCTGATCCCATGTGTCACTATAGATGACAATGTCATCTAGATAAACAGCACACCCTTGCAATCCTGATGTCATCTTGTTCATTAATCGCTGAAACGTAGCATTTCGCAAACCAAAACTCATAACAGAATATGAAAATAGGCCAAAAGGTGTAATAAATGAAGATATTTCCTGAGCATGTGGAGTCAGAGGTACCTGCCAATATCCATTGAGCAAATCAAATTTGTTCTCTTAGGAGGCAGAGCCCATCTGATCTACAAAATCTTCAATCCTAGGTAAAGGAAATGAATCTGGTTTGGTTGTTGCATTTACCTTCCTATAATCGGCACAAAATCTTTGCAAGCCATTAGGCTTGCCAACAAGCAAACAGGGTGATGCCCAATATGAAAAGGAAGGTTTTACTATATTATTCTGCAGCATATAATTTACTTCAGCTTCCAGCTTCTTCTGCTTGTCCAAAGACACACGGTAAAATTGCTGTATAACAGGTTTTGATCCCTCTACATCGATGTCATGTTGAATTACACCAGTGTGGGTAGGCGTATCTGAAAAAAAGATTAGAAAATGCATGCAACAGTGAAGTCAGTTCAGCGCAATGATTCTCAGGCAGATGTTTCAGCAACTCATCGAAGCGTTTCAAAGACTCTGAATTGTTAAGCCGGGGATATAAAATAGCATCATCCGGAACTTTTGCATCTTCCGATTCACTCACTAAAGTGGTGTTAGCCAACATCACTGGTGATGTACTAGTCTGAATTCCATCCCTACTATAATAAGACTTTAATAAATTCACATGACACAACGGAAATTGACTTTGTGCGCTCAGGAGTAGACATACATAATATTGATCAGACATGGATCGCAACACTGTATAGGGTCCTGAAAATTGTGCACTCAGGTGGGGGAAGCAAAGCCAAAACCTGATCTCCTGAACTAAACTTACATACAGCCGACTTCCTATCAAACCAACCCTTCATTTTCTTCTGAGCTTTTTCCAGCTTTTCCTTAGCTAGTTCCCCAGCCAGCAGCAAATGTCTTCGAAAACCTAAAACATATTTGAGCAAACTTTTAGGTGGTTCATTTGGCACAACACCATCAGTCAACACAGACAAGGTTCCTCGTACAGAGTGTCCAAAAACAAGCTGGTTTGGACTAAAACCCAGACTTTCTTGAACAAATTCCCTGGCTGCTAATAGCAACCATGGCAAACCCAGCTCCCAATCTCCTTTTAACTCTGTGCAATAGGCTTTCAATAAAGATTTCAGTGTCTGGTGAAAGCGTTCCAGAGCACCTTCGATCTCAGGATGATAAGCACTTGATTTATGATGTATTCCTAATTGCTGTGACACCTCTGAAAACGTTTTTGATGTGAAATTTGTGCCTTGGTCACTCTGATCAATCTTTGGAATTCCAAAGATTGAAATAAATTGTGACAACGCTTTCACTACAGATCTAGTTGTAATAGAACTTAAAGGGTATGCTGCAGGATATCGAGTGCTCTGACACATCACTGTTAGTAAATATTTACTTCCTGACTTAGGTGGTAATGGACCTACACAATCCACTATCAGATGTTGAAAAGGTGGTTTCAAAACAGGTATAGGATACAAGGGAGCAGGTTTCAAAGTCTCATTTGATTTCCCAG